>CM059441.1:63502047-63821598 GCA_030390025.1 Squalus acanthias
TGAACAACCCCATTTCTGATTTTATGATGGAGGGAAGGTCAGTGATGAAGCAGCTGAAAATGTTTGGGCCCAGGACACTGCCCTGAGAAACTCCTGCTGCAATGTCCTGGGGCTGTGATGATTGACCTCCAACCACCACAACCACCTTCCTTTGCGCTAGGTATGACTCCAGGCAGTGGAGAGTTTTCCCCCTGATTCCCATTGACTTCAGTTTTACTAGGGCTCCTTGAAGCCACAATCAGGCAAATGCTGCCTTGATGTGAAGGGCAGTCACTCTCACCTCACCTCTGGAATTCAGCTCTTTTCTCCATGTTTGGACCAAGGCTGTAATGAGGTCTGGAGCCCAGTGGTCCGAGCGGAACTCAAACTGGGCATCAGTGATCAGGTTATTGGTGAGTAAGTGCTGCTTGATATCACTGTCGACGACACCTTCCATCACTTTGCTGCTGATTGAGAGTAGACTGATGGGGCAGTAATTGGCTGGATTGGACTTGTCCTGCTTTTTGTGGACAGGACATACCTGGGCAGTTTTTCACATTGTGGAATAGATGCCAGTGTTATAGCTGTACTAGAACAGCTTGGCTAGAGGCGCGGCTAGTTCTGGAGCACAAGTCTTTAGCACGACAGCCGGGATGTTGTCGCGGGCCACAGCCTTTGTTGCATCCAGTGCGCTCAGCCGCTTCTTGATATCACATGGAGTGAATCGAATTGGCTGAAGACTGGCTTCTGTGGTGGTGGGGACTTCAGGAGGAGACCGATATGAATAATTAACTTGGAAGTTCTGGCTGAAGATGGTTGTAAACGCTTCAGCTTTGTCTTTTGTACTCTCGTGCTGGGCTCCACCATCATTGAGGAGGGGGATATTCATGGAGCCACCCCCTCCTGTTAGTTGTTTAATCGTCCACCACCATTCTTGACTGGATGTGGCAGGACTGCAGAGTTTTGATCTGATCCGTTGATTGTGGGATCGCTTTGACCTCTCTATAGCACCTCTCTGCTTCCGCTTTTTAGCATGCATGTAGTCCTGTGTTGCAGCTTCCCCAGGTTGGCACCGCATTTTAAGGTATGCCTGGTGCTACTCCTCGCTTACTCTTCTACACTCCTTATTGAACCAGTTTTGTTCCCTTGACTTGATGGTAATGGTAGAGTGAGGGATATGCCGGGACATGAGGTTCCAGATTGTGGTGGAATACAAATCTGCTGCTTATAAATACTTATATAGAGACACAGTATATATAATAAGATTAATGCAAAAGAAAAATAAGATGTATCAACTGCGCTTTCACCTCCTCCCTTCTCACCATCCGGGTCCCCAAACACTCCTTGCAGGTGAAACAGAGATTTACTTGTACTTCTTTCAAATTAGTATGCTGTATTCACTGCTCACAATGCGGTCTCCTCTACATTGGGGAGACAAACCCAGATTGAGTGATCGGTTTGCTGAACACCTCCATTCAGTCCGCAAGCGTGACCCTGAGCTTCCGGTTGCTTGCCATTTTAATTATCCGTCCCATTCCCACTCTGAACTCTCTGTCCTCAGCCTCCTCCACTGTTCCAATGAAGCTCAACGGAAGTTTGAGGAACAGCACCTCAGCTTTCGATTAGGCACTTTACAACCTTCCGAACTCAACATTGAGTTCAACAATTTCAGTTCATTATCACTGCTCCCATTTATTCAGACAATAGGTACTGGTAATGTGAAATAACAACAGAAAACGCTGGAAAAACTCAGCAGGCCAGGCAGCATCCGTGGAGAGAGAAAGAGAGTTAACGTTTCAGGTCGATGACCTTTGGTACTGGTACTGGTAACAATAGGTGCTGGTAATGGTTCTGCTGTTGCCATTTATTGCTCCTCCAGACCGATCTTTTGTTGCCTTGCACCATCATCCCTTTTGTCATTTAATCACTCTTGCCTTCCACCCTATCACAGATCTTCCCTTTTGTACTTTCCTCTCCTCCCCCAAATCCTGGCCTCAGTACCTGCTTAAAACTGTTACGTCTCTAACTTTTTCCAGTTCTGATGAAGGGTCATCGCCCTGAAACGTTAACGCTGTTTCTCTCTCCCCAGATGCTGCCTGACCTGCTGAGTATATCCAGCATTTTCTGGTTTTATATTTAGTAACACATTGTCAGGGACTTCGACTGAGCAAATAAACCAGTTTTCAGTGCGGAATACCGGTGAGGGTGACGGCACCTCGAAGGAGTACAGGACTGCATGGGGGCACAGCGAAGTGTAGGAATGCAGTGGTTGTAAGCGATTTAATAGTCAGAGGAGAGACAGGCGTTTCTGCAATGCCCAAAGTGTGTCTCGCATGGTCTATGGCCTCTCTGGCGTCAGGGTAAATTATGTCACTGAACGGGTGATAAACATTCCACGGGGGGGCGGAGGGGAGCAGCAAGAGGTTGTGGTACATGTTGGAATGAGGGAAGAAAAGGGTTGAGGTCTTGGAGTCCGAGTCTCGGGAGCTAGGGAGGAAGTTAAAGAGCAGGACCTCAAAGGTGGAAATCTTTGGATTATTCCCAGTGTCACGTGCGAGTGAGTGTGGGAACAGTAAGATAAGGCAGTATACTGGTCACTGGAGAAATTGTGCAGGAGAGACGGCTTCACATTCCTCGGGGATTGGGACCAGTTCTGGGGCAGGAGCGACCTGTACAAAATGGACAGGTTGCACCTCAATTGGGCTGGGACCAATGACATTGCACGGAGGTTAACGAGTGCTATGAGTGAGCATTTAAACTAACTTGGTGGGGGAGGGGCACCGAGCTGAAGCAATGGATAGGAGAGACAAGGTGCACAGAGGACGGGGAGTGGCAAACAGCATTAGAATGAAGGGTAGCTCTGCAATAGGAGGGAAAAGAGAAGGGGAAATGAGAGGCAGACAAGTTGGAATTTGGAGTACATGTGTGTAAATACACAGAACTCGGTCAATAAGGTTGGTGAGCTGCAGGCACAAATTACCACATGGGATTATGATATAGTGGCAATAACGGAAGCTTGGCTCAGACAAGGGGAGGATTGGGATGTGGGCCAGATGGGATGCATCCGATGCAGTAACAAAGCTCCAAATTTCACCCCGAACGCCATCAAACTGTCACTTTTGCCCCAATCCTGACGTATAATTTCCCTGTTTGTTTCCCTCCTTACAGTTAACTTAATGACGATTGTGATCCTATCTCGGGGAAGTGCAATCTCTCCAACTGTGTCAGTCGCTACCTGGTGGCCATGGCAACGGCGGATCTACTCGTCGTTATCACCGATCTGATATTGAGACACATTCAGATTGCCGTCCTGCTTTTCACAGCCACAGACTGTTCTGTCTGGTCCACAGTCACTTTAACCTTTGACCGATTTGTGGCATTTGTTTCCAGAAGCTGAAAATGAAATATTGCACCGAGCAAATGGCGATTGTGGTTCTGGGAGCAGTTGCTGTGCTGTGCTGTTTAAAGAACATTTTCAGGAATGTTTTGTGTACAAGTGAATACACGCTTTATAATAATCCCTCATTTTGTTAATTAACAGGCAAAGTTCAGTTTCACAGAGTGGGCAGCAGTCAAATTTCTTTGACATGTTCCTACCCGTTTTGATTATTTCTGATTCTGCTCCATGCTTTAAACGACAGACATATTTTAGTGGCCAGCAGAGCCTGCAGGAGACTGCGGGGCCACAGCAGTGGGGAGAGTTCCAGTGACCCAGAGATGGAGAGCCGAAGGAAATCCATCGGTTTACTTGTCATACTAACAGGATATAAGAACATAAGAAATAGGAGCAGGAGTCGGCCATACAGCCCCTCGAGCCTGCTCCACCATTCATTAAGATCATGGCTGATCATCGACCTCAACTCCACTTTCCCGCTCGATCTGCATATCCCTTGATTCACCTAGAGTCCAAAAATCTATCGATCTCAGCCTTGAATATACTCAAAGACTCAGCATCCACAGTCCTCTGGGGCAGAGAATTGCAAAAATTCACAATCCTCTGAGTGAAGTACCTCCTCCTCATTTCGATCTTAAATGGCCTACCCCTTATCCTGAGACTATGCCCCCTAGTTTTAGACTCACCAGCCAGGGGAAACAACCTCTCGGCATCTACCCTGTCAATCCCATTCAGAATCTTGTATGTTTCAATGAGATCACCTCTGATTCTTCTAATCTCCAGAAAGTGTAGGCCCATTCTACACCAACTTTCATCATAGGACAGCCATCTCATCCCAGGAATCAATCTAGTGAACCTTCAATGTACCGCCTCCAAGGCAAGTATATCCTTCCTTAGATAAGGAGACCAAAACTGTGCACAGTACTACAGGTCTCACCAAGGCCCTGTACAATTGTAGCAAGACTTCCTTACTCTTGTACTCCAAACCCCTTGCATTAAAGGCCAACATGCTATTTGCCTTCCTTATACCTTGCTGTACCTGCATGCTAGCTTTCTGTGCTTCTTGAACGAGGAGACCCAAGTCTCTCTAACACCAACATTTAAAAAATATTCTGCTTTTTCTTCTTCCTACCAAAGTGAATAACCACATGTATATTATACTCCATCTGCCACCTTACTGCCCACTCACTCAGTTTACCTATATCCCTTTGCAGACACTTTGTTTTCTCCTCACAGCTTACTGTCCCACCTAGCTTTGTATCATCAGCAAACTTGGATACATTACACTCGGTCCCTTCATCTAGGTCATTAATATAGATTGTAAATAGCTGAGGCCCCAGCACTGATCTTGCGGCACCCCACCAGTTACAGCCTGCCAACCTGAAAACGACCCGTTTATTACTACTCTTTGTTTTCTCTCTGTTAACCAATCCTTTATCCATGCTAATACCTTACCCCCAAACCCATGTGCCGTTATCTTGCTTAACAACCTTTTATGTGGCACCTTATCCAATGCCTTTTCGAACTCCAACTATACTACATCCATTGATTCCCCTTTATCTACCCTGCTGGTTACATCTTCAAAAAAACTCTAATAATGTGTCAAACACGATTTACTTTTCATAAAACCATGTTGACGCTGCCTAATAATATGGGCCCTGAATTTGCGGTCGGAGGCTTCCCGCAATGAATTGCCTCTGATCCACAAATAAAATGCCCAAGTACCTGGTAGTCCGGGAGTTATGGAGATTCACGGTCTTGGACTTCTCCGGGTACCTGCGAGTAGAGGCTCATGTGTCTCGGGCGCACGTGGTTTGCAAGCGCCCCTGGGATCATGTGGGCCAGTCCAATGAATGAAAGAATGGGATCCCATTCATACTTATGGGGATTATGTATGTATGGAAACACCATAAGCATGAATGGGAATACTCCCAAATATACATCTACACATCAAATAAAAAAAATACATGTTAAAATTAATTAAAATGGCATTTAATTAAATATTTAAAACAAAAATTTAATTTGCTGAAAAATAAATTAAAATGTTTAAAGGGCCTAAAAATAAACTTACCTTATTGCACAGGGTTTTTAATGCATAAATAATTGATAAAAAATTATTTTTATGCTTTTTTTAAACACTTACACTGGCAAAAGCAGGCCTTGTACCTGCTTTTACCAGGCATAAGAATTTCATGGGCTTTTGCTGGGCAGAAGTTGGGCAAATAGCCCAAATCTCCGCCCGTGGATGCCCTTTTCCTGGGGATGCGCTGGATCTGTCAGGAACATTCTTGACAGATCACAATTGTTGGGTTTATCGCGCATGCGCGAAAACCATGAAATTAAGGGAGCGTGCGCACCTCGTACGTGCCCGTAGGGGTCGCAAATTACGGCCCATTATGATTTCCTAAGTACCCTGTTACCAAATCCGTAATAATGGATTCCTGCATTTTCCCAATAACTGATGTCAGGCTTACTGGCTTGTGGCTATTGGTTTTCTCTCCCCTTCCTTCCTTGAATAGCGGGGTTACATTTGCTATCTTCCAATCCGCTGGGACCTTTCCTGAATCTAGGGACTTTTGGAATATCACAACCAATGCATCTGGAGTACTGTGCCCAGTTTTGATTCCCTCCCGCCCCCGCTCCATCCCCACATGGCGGGTGATGTAGTGGCCTTTGAAAAGGACCACAGCAGAGCTACGAGAAGAACATCAGCCACTGGAATAGTCTCAAGGCCCTTGGTCTATTCAGTTTAGAGCAGCGTAGACTCAGAGATGACCTGATAGATGTTGATGAAATAATTAAAACACTGGATAGCATGTCTATTGATAGACTATTTCAGTTTAACAGATCAGAACTCTGATTGGGGCTGTGGAACCGTCTGCCGACTCAAGCCGTGGACGCCGATTCGCTGACTTCCTTCAAGCGAGAGCTGGACCTGTTTCTGGCTGGGCTGGAGATCTCTTCATACAAAAGGTTGGTACTGTATAGAATTATCAGGGCCGGAGTGATCTCCTGGGCTAGTTTCGATTGCCTATGAGTGTCGGAGAGGAATTTCCCAGATTTTTGCCCCCAATATGGCCACGGTTTTTACCTGGTTTTTCGCCTCTTCCATGAGATCACATGATGGCGGGTGCAGTGGAAAGTGTATTTATTATGACAGACAAGTTATCACACTTGTGTGGGACATGATGGACGGAGCAGAGGGTATTTTCCTGTCCTTCTTTGTTCATAAGTGGTTGTAGGTGTGGCGGGTCCCATAATCATCCCCTGCTGCACTTTTCCGTTTGATCTCGTGCTGTGTTGCTATTTATTGTCCATCACCCGTTGCCATGAGCAGATGGTGGCGGGCCTTCTCCTTGAACCACTGCAGCCCTTGTGGTGATGGTGTTAGGGACCCATTTATTGCCCATTCCCGAGCTGCCCTTAGAAGGTGGAGGTGGATCTTCTTCTTGATTCCTGCTGTCCTTATGGTAATGGTGTTCCCATGTTGCTGTTAGGTGGAGAATTCACGTGTGTTGTCCAAGTGACGATAAATGAACGGTGATATATGTGCACACTAGAAAGCTTTGCCTATTTTTGTAGTTTCCATCTTCACTTAAAGTGGCGCATTTCCCTCCCACCAGAGCAGGAAGGTGATTGGCTCCTCGGAGATACACGAGAGCGACCCCAAATATTTTCCACCTCCATCTTTCTGCGCGAGTGCTTCAAGTTGCTGTGACAACCGGTTGCTGCCATCACCCAGAGCTCACACTCACAGTATTGTAAGTCTGTTTGATATCCACAAAACTCACCTCAGGGGGCCCATCGGGGCAAGATCGGATACACCTGCAGAAACCAGTGAGTGCGCGGCAAAGTTATGAGGGGGTTTCCACTGTTTTAACTGGTTTTCATCTTGTTGACAATGCGGGTTGGGGAATTCTTTAGTGAAATGTACATTTCTGGTGAGATGTTTCATTCCACGTGACACCCGCGGAATGAATTATTTGCCTGTTTTAGACTCGTGATAACTTTATAGTAACACCTCAGCTGTGTCCATTCATTGATCTGTATTAAATATTCAAGCTCTATTCATTCTCCAGATCTACATTCACTTTTGGAGAAATCAGACCCACATTTAAATTGATTTATTGAGATACAATGGACAGTTTCTGCAATCAACCGTCGACCTTCGGATCCCCTCTTTGGCGTGAATCACAGCGAGTTACCCTTTTACAGTGATACAGGCCGCACTTCCCCTGATTGTGTTAGATTCTTTGGAGCTTTAATGTTTCATTTATCTGTGTATAGGTCAAAAGACCAACCTAAACCGCTCCTGGATTCTTCTATTTCACTTCGAAATTACAGGGAGTATTGCTGCTCCCGTTGTACCTGAATTTACTGATAGATTTGGACGCAGGTAGAGTCTATTGATCCTGACCTGTTGAATTTTTTGTTATAGATTTAGGAAAGTGTACAGAGATTACGGCCATCTTGTACTCTGAATCAGTGTTTGCGATAAGGGATAAGTTTATTTGCAGATACCTGTCATGTGTTTGCAGTGAATTAATGACATTACCCAGATATGCTTCCTCCTAATACCTTGACCCGCTGGATGATATGCAGCCGATGTTCAAACCCCCAGATGAAATGTCCAGCAGCAGTATGTCAATATTTCAGGGGAGCAGCCAACAAAACTCGAGCACAAAAATCACCACAAAGCCAGGTGCTTCCTGTCAGTTCAACATAACAGCAAAACAAACAGCGACTGCTCTGAGGCACTGCAGACTGCGAGTGGCTTTTCACACACTGGGGTTAGGGAGGGTCATCCTAGATTCCTAGACCCTTTATAAAACACTTTGGGGGAGAAATTCAGTATCGCCCCGTTTGGGGCGCAATTATCGGCCGGGCGCAAAGATTAGCGCCTGGCGCTAAATATCGCCTCCGACTGCAAACTTGACTTTTATCGCCCCTGGAGGTGATTGGAGCGCTAAATCAGGTGCTACACACCTGTCTTAAGGCGCAAAGGCCGAGGAGCGAGGCGCTAACTCAGAGCGCGGGCGCAGCGCAGGTGCTGTCAGTTAGCGATGGAACACAGACACACTGGCGCCAGACAGTTCTTAAAGGGGAGGGTCGATCTTGCACTCCAGCCACACCCTGCTCATTGGAGCCTTGAATCTCGGCCTGGAGAGACCTGTGCCTAAATCTTCCAGCCAAGGACTATGGAGAGGGTGAGAGAACGAGCTCAGCGCTTCAGCGAGCGGGCCTTGGATGCTCTGGTTGGCGCGGTGGAGCGCAGAAGATCTATACTCTTCCCTGAGAGTGGCAGGAGGCCTTTGCCGCGCGAGTACAGAAGAGTGTGGAGGGAGGTGGCTCAGAGAGTCTCCTGCAGGAGCATGGTGCCCAGGACCCATGTACAATGTCGAAAAAAGTTCAACGACCTCACTCGGATCGTCAGGGTGAGTGGCTTTTTTTCAATACCTCTCCATCCCTCCATCTCAACCTCACTCTATGGCCAGAGGGTCTTAAAACCCCAATGCACAACACTCATCCAACACCTATGGCCCTCTCATGAAACACACACGCACCTTCCACACTTTGCATACAGTAAGGGCTATTCACCTATGGGAGGCACATCAGGCAAGACCATGGCTGCATACAGTAAGGGCTATTCACCTATGGGAGGCACATCAGGTAAGACCATGGCTGTATATTTACTCAGACGCCGTCCTTTTTCTTGCAGGCCAAGCTATCTCATAATAGGAGACAGCAGCAATGGACGGGTGGAGGGCGGCCTCAGCTGCAACCCCTCATTGATCTTGAGGCGCGCGTCCACAGGATTGTGGCAAGCCGGGTGATAGGTCCCGTCGCCACTGGAGACGGCGACCCCATTCTGGACAGCAATGATAAGGTCAGCACCTTTTTGTCCTCTGTCCTTCCACTTGTCCCTCACAACACCAGCCTTTGACACTTTCAATCCAACTTACTAAATCGCTGCACTTATTCCTCCCTTACTGCCACCCTGTCCTCACGCTAAAGCCACTCTTGTACCTCCCTGCTTTCAGATGGTGATTCAACAGCTGAGGAGACGGGCCTTCAAGCTGCCAGTGGGAGTGAAGCTGCAGGCGAGGAGGAAGATGAAGGCGGAGCATCAGTGCCACCCTCTCCCGAGGAAGCCCATGCCCACACTGGGAACACGCCTTCCCTGGAGGGGAGCAGGGGGGAAGGGTCTGATGAGGGTGAAGCTCCAGGACCCAGCGGGCTGCAGCAACGCCATGGGGGTAGGGAAGAACGGGGGCCTTCTCCCCGGAGGGAGAGTATGCCAGCGACTCCTACTGCACTGGACGCAGAGGAGGAGCGGCTCATCGCTGAAATGAACACCCAGGCGGTGGACATGCACACTGAGCTCATGGGTGCAGTGGGAAGGGTGCCCGAATGCATTGAATCACTGGCAAGGAGTGTGGAGCACTTCGCTGTAGCACAGGCGAATGCCACACTAAAGCTTAGTGCTGCAATTCAGTCACTGGCTGCTCTCATGCAGACTCAGATTGAGGCCACGCAAGCGCTGACTGCTGCCATCCTCGAAGGTTCGTACACATTTCCCCGGGGCTCTCACCGCGCCGCAGCAGGCCAGCAATCTGTGCTCCAGCAGATTGCTCCAGATGCTGAAGTGCTGCCCCGTTGGAGTGCCAGTGTGTCAGTCGAGCAGGGAGTTGCTGTCCTCTCTCAAGAGGACAGCATTCCTGCTGCCACCACTGTCACTTCTCCACTGCACTTGCCACTGCCTGTAGGACAGACTGCTGCCGCCCATGCAGAGTTGGTGCAGTCTTCAGCCGGGCCCTCCAGGCCCAGAGCTGGTCGAGGCCGTCCTTCAAGGGCATCTGCAGTCTCAGGTTCTGACAATCAGCAGCCTTCCACCAGCCTTGCTGCAGCCACTGAGGTCCCATTACGGAGGAGCAGTAGGGTGGGAAGGGGGGAAGTGCGCAAGGGAAGGAGATCATCCTCGAAGGGCAAAAAATAGGAGATGTGACAAAATTTTGGTCATTTTTTTATTAAAGGCTAAGGTTCATGGTCAAACTTTTGAACATTATCTCCAGGTTATGAGAACCAGTTCTGTCAATGACTGTGTTTTTGTGTTTCTTTCTATTAGTTTGTCATGAGGAAATGACACACACAGAATTTGTGAAATAAATAAGTTCTTGTATTCAAAATATACATGTTTGGTCTTTGGAATCATTGGTGCCTTGGCCGGCTTAGGGGTTGCGGGTTGCTTTCATTCATGCTGTTCTCAATGGCAGAAGCCATTTCCTCAGCAGGGGCCTAGAAGCGGCTTGCTATCAGCCGTTGACGGACGGCCCTTGCAGTTTCAACATTGTGGGCTGCCCTCCCGCCTTGGTGCTGCTGATGATCATCCTCCTCCTCCTCTTCCTCCTCTTCCTCCTCCTCCTCTGGTGGTGCTCCAAGGCCTGGTGGCATTGGCTGGGTCCTGAGGATTGCCATGTTATGCAGCATGCAGCACACAACTACGAAGTGGGAAACTCGCTCAGGCGAGTACTGCAGGGCTCCTCCAGAATGGTCAAGACAGCGGAACCGTTGCTTGAGCACGCCGATTGTGTGCTCCACGATGTTCCTGGTAGCTTGATGGCTCTCGTTGTACCGCAGCTCAGCAGGGGTGTTGGGCGGACAGAGCGGTGTCATCAGCCAGGTGCTCAGTGGATATCCCTTGTCCCCGAGAAGCCAACCAACTGGCTGATGCGGTGCCTCAAAGTTCTGCCACAGTAGTCTGGCGCAGGATGAATGCATCGTGGCAGCTGCCAGGATAGTGGGCATTGACAGCGAGTATCAGCTGTCTGTGGTCACAGACCAACTGAACGTTCAAGGAATGGAACCCCTTTCTGTTCCGGAAATCCTCGGCATTCTCATGCGGAGCACGCAAAGCCACATGCATGCAGTCAATGGCGCCCTGCACCATGGGGAAGCCCGCTATCCTCGCAAAGCCCATAGCGCGTTCATGCTGCTTGTCTGGGGTCATGGGGAAAGAGATGTACTGGCGTCTCCTTTTAAAGAGGGCATTTGTGACCTGACGGATGCAGCAATGCACCGCGAACAGGGAGATATTGGCGATGTCCCCAGTAGCAGATTGAAATGAGCCAGTGGCATAAAAGTTCAGAGCCACTGTGATCTTCACTGCCACCGACAGAGACGTCCTGGACCTCAGTTGAGGCTGCAGATCTGGCTGCAGCAGGTGGCAGAGCTCAGTGACCACCTCCTTGCTGAAGCGCAGCCTTCGCAAACACTGCTCCTCAGACATATGAATGTAGGAGAGCTGTTGACGATATACCCTGGGAGGGTAAGGTCTCCTGTACAGAGGCCTGTTGGCCCTCCTCCATCTGGCCATGATTGCCACTCTCTCTCTGCGTCTCCGTGTCCTCCGATTCTGGTGGCGCAGGACGACGCCCCCAATCAGTGCAGCCCCCAAAGTCTCTTAGCAATCAAAGTTATGAAGGCCAAAAACCAAAGTACCTGCAAAGTTATGATCAGTAGCCAAAACTACCTCACACAGCGTTGACTCAATGCAGAAGTCTCTCTCTCTCTCTCTCTCTCTCTCTCTCTCAGAACGAGTGGTGCAAAAATGTCAACCACAGAGAAAGACAGGAAGAGGCCCCCTTTAAATAGCGCCCCCCCAGCACCACAGCGACTGGTAGCGTTCCAGTCTTCTGGTCGTTGGTAGCGCCAGGCGGAAAGGATGGGGGTGCCACTCAATTTCTGCTCCGGGGCACCTCAAGGGCGTTGCACCCTCGTATGACATCATGATCTGCGTGTGCAGGAGATCGCGGCGGTAAAGTTTAGCGCCGCCGCAAAATGTTTAGTTAAGTTCGCGAGCGGCGCAAACATCGCTGCGCCCAGGCGCTAGTTGCTTTGCGCCCCATTAGCACCCTGTTAAGGCGCTAACGGGAGGCGCAACCAACTGAAATTTTCCCCCTTGACTTTTTGTTTACATGGTGTGCTCCAATACAAAACTGTTAAATAAATAAACAAAAATGTTGTGAAACAAAATCTATATTAGCAGGCAGTGATAAGTAACCAAATAAACAAATTATGTGGAACATAATGTACCAAGAGGAAATCGTCAGTGAAGATAAATGAACAATCATTCAGAACCGTGATCCTTGTGACGGGGGCCGTGTTGGATGGAAACACTTTTTGGGCAGTATTTCTTCAGAGTGCACTGATTCAAAGACTGGGGGCAGAATTTTCATTGACCCGTGGAGGCGGATTTGGAGGCGTGTGGGGGGTTAAAATTGTGAAAACCGGCAGGCGGACCCAAGCCCGCCTCCATCCCGCCTCCACACAATTTTCATTGAATCGTGTCTGGTGGTCCCGACTCCGTCCCGCCTCCAAGAGGCGGGATAGGCCGTTAAGGCCCTTAACAAGCACTAAATTGCCTCTCTATGCAGGGGCTGGTGTGTGGGGTCAGCCTCACCTCTGACTCGGTGAGCGGTTCGAATCGCTCCCACGTCCCTGGTTCTACACCTTGTACTTATTTAGGGGTTGTGAACAAAGATACAGTAGACAACAGGTTCTGATGAAAGAATTTTGACTTTATTAAAAGAAAAAGGTAACAAACTTATTACACTATTAATGCTTAAACACAGGTTGGGAAACACATGGTACAGGCGAGGGAGAATCACAATATACAAAAACCCTTATCCCTCCCAATCCCACTGTCTAGCTAGTTTTCAATTCCAAAGGATCAGGGATAATGCTCACCAATGACAGTTCTTGACAGCTGAGGCATTTCGCGATTTCGGGGTTCACTAAGGTTTTTGATTGTTGGGACCTGCCGTACCCCGGATGTGGTAGAAGACTCCAGCTGCACTCCAGGTCAGTTTGGGTTTGTCCGCAGATGCGGTAAGGTGCATATTGGACTTTATCAGGTAAGTACCCAATTTTTCTCCCTTAGAGGTAGGGTTTAGAGTTTTTTAACGGAAAATCTTACCCAGGGGTAAGTCAGGAATAGTTTGTAGTGTGGAAACTTGCGTATCTTCGGTTTTTCCTAGTGTTGGTCTGGTTTTTGCTCGTGGTTGCCTGGTGGTTGGTTGTTACGCGGGGCCTTGGTTTCCGCGGTGCTTTCAAGTGTCGGTTCACCTCGTGGAGCCCTTGGCAGCTCTTGTTGCTGGTTTGTCGCGTTGGAGGCCTGTCGGGGAGGTACCTCCTGGAGCTGGACCGTGGGTTGAGCGATGCCGACTCACTCCCAGCTTCCAGTGGCCTTGGCTAGTACCTACTAGAGCTGGACCGTATGTTGAGCGATGCCGACACGCTCCCAGCTCGTGGTCTCAGTTCTAGCCCTTGCCCGGCCTTGTCTGTTCCTGCCTCCGATCTCGCCTCGGGTCTGCCTGCCTCGTGGCTTAGCTGCTTCTCTCTCCTCCTGCTCGTGTCGTGTGGCCCTCTGTAGCGGTGAGTAGCTTGCTGTGTCTTGCTGGGGGAATAGGCCCTCAATTATACTGTTCAGGCCTATTGTGTTTTTTGCGCCAAAACCCCTTTACTAAATCGGTTTCTGGTTGAAGTGATTTAGGTTTCAGTTGAGGCCTGTTCATTCCATTGTCTTTGGTTTTGGCGGGCTCGTTAAGTTTGATGATTTTAACTTGGTGTTAATTTGTCCTGATGGCTTCCGATGTCCCCCATTTAGGCAGGGCCTTTATCTACACGCCAAATCTCGCCCCTTTTGTCTCAGGTTTTTGGCGGGCTTGTTAATCTGTCCCTGTAGAAACCTGGCTAATTGGTTTTTGATGGGGTAATGGGTTTACTGGATGTTTTATTGTTTTCAGGCTTCTAGCATCCTGTTTGGGCCTGGGGATTTCAAAAGGGGTCTTGGATTATTCATTTTTGGATGTGTATGTGAGGTTTTGGGTGAAGCTCTTCCTCCCTGGTTGGATTGCAATGCAAACATTTCCCAAACAGCTTGACTGGGCCCCAATTTCCAAAAGCTGTCCACAGCCTTGCCACACCCCTCCGCAGCCTGTCCTCGTCTCTGTGACTGAGAGGTTTTTCCCAATAGTAACATCCAAAGTTATTTTCCTCAGGGTTTTTCTTCCCTGATCCTTAAAAATGTCCAAAACTGAGGTTTTCACCTCAAATCACTTCATTTAGGTCCCATCATCCCAAATTCGTATAAAAAATCGAAAAATCACCCCCTTTAGGGTTCTGTTCGAGTTTCTGGGGGATTTTGCGAAGCCTACACGCCCCCCTGTGATACTGAACCTGAATCAGTGTCATGACCAGGTGAGCAAAATTTCTGATCTCCAAAAACCAACCTTCCCCTATAATTACCTAAACTAAAAGCCCAAACATACATTCCCCTTTAAATGTGGTGTTTCATGTACATACAGGTAAGAAAATCAATCTTTATTTCACATCCAAGCACGGAGAGGGTCCGACACCCCTACACTGCTTGGGAAAACACATTATACACATCATAAGAATGACACAACACACACACACAATTTTATTAGAAAAACTAAATCAAGGTTTGTTTCATTCCTGGCCATAGCCTTTATTTTGATGCACTTCCCAAGACCCTTTGTGTCTGGATCGGAGCTCCCCGTCCCTTCCCCTGCACTTTGTATACAGCAGGTAGAGAACTATCCCAAGCTGGCAGACCACCAAAAGATGGGAAGCCATCCTGATCCAGGAAAGTACCTCGATATTCTCGAATATATCCCAACAGGGTGGAACTACTATATCCAAAATCTCTGCCCCTATTTCAACTGTTTTCTGTTCCAGGGTGTAGAAATGTTTTTGTGAAATCTCTACAGCTTTAAGTAGAATGGTAAGATGTTCGGGTAGAGGGGGAATTTTATATCCAAAGTAAGTCACATACTTTTGCAGGTTGGTGATTTTTTCTGTTACCGTGAGGTGGACAGTGGAGGGTTCAGGAATGGGGACCATCCGTTCCTGGGCCACTTGAACTTCTGCCTCGGGTTTAAAGCAGAAACTGCTGTCACACCAGAAGTGTCCATGCTGGTAGTGGGATGCACCTGTGGTGACACAATATGTCCCACTCCCTATATATGCTACCTGTGGGGAAACATGGCCGTGTGCCATTACCTCCATGGTACAGTTGATAGGTCGTGCGCCAGCAGCTTTAAACCCGCACTGTGGTTTAGAATAGGCGTTCAAGTGCTGGGGACACAGTATTATCTGTGAAACCCCGGTTCCGGCACCCGGAGAGGTCAGGCTAAGTAAGTGGGCAGAGATTTGGCAGATGGAATACAACACTGGAAAGTGTGAGGTGATGCACTTTGGCAGGAAAAATCCTAGAGCAATTTATTATCTTAATGGCAAGAAACTGGAGAGTACTGAAGTGCAAAGGGATCTGGGGGTCCTGGTGCACGAAACTCAAAAGGTTAGTATGCAGGTGCAGCAAGTGATTAAGAAGGCAAATGGAATAAGAACATAAGAACATAAGAAATAGGAGCAGGAGTAGGCCAATCGGCCCCTCGAGCCTGCTCCGCCATTCAATAAGATCATGGCTGATCTGATCCTAACCGCCAATCTACTATCTATCACAGAACCATCTCCTGCATCTAACAGAATTGCACACACAAAATAGGAGCAGAATCAGGCTACACAGTCCCTGGGCCCGCTCCACTACCCACAGGGCCATGACCGATCCGAACCTAGACTCATGTCCAAATTCCTGCCCGCTCCCCGTAACCCTTAATGCCCTTTACTTCTAGGAAACTGTCTATTTCTGTTTTAAATTTAATTAATGTTGTAGCTTCTACAGCTTTTTGTGGCAGCATATTCCATGGACCTACCACCCTCTGAGTGAAGTAGTTCCTCCTCATCTCAGTTTTGAAAGAGCAGCCCCTTATTCTAAGACTATGTCCCCTAGTTCTCGTCTCACCCGTCATCGGGAACATCCTCCCCGCATCCACCCGATCCAACCCCTTCACAATCTTATATGTTTCAATAAGATCGCCTCTCATTCTTCTGAACTCCAATGAGTAGAGTCCCAATCTACCCAACCTCTCCTCATATGACCACCCCCTCATCCCCGGGATTAACCGAGTGAACCTTTTTTGCACTGCCTCGAGAGCAAGGATGTCTTTCCTTAAGTAAGGACACCAAAACTGTATGCAGTATTCCAGGTGCGGTCTCACCAATACCTTGTACAACTGAAGCAATACCTCCCTATTTTTATATTCTATCCCCCTAGCAATGAAAGCCAACATTCCATTTGCCTTCTTAATCACTTGCTGCACCTGCATACTAACCTTTTGAGTTTCGTGCACCAGGACCCCCAGATCCCTTTGCACTTCAGTACTCTCCAGTTTCTTGCCATTAAGATAATAAATTGCTCTAGGATTTTTCCTGCCAAAGTGCATCACCTCACACTTTCCAGTGTTGTATTCCATCTGCCAAATCTCTGCCCACTTACTTAGCCTGTCTATGTCCCCTTGCAGGTTTTTTATGTCCTCCTCACTCACTACTTTCCCTCCCATCTTTGTATCATCTGCAAATTTTGATATGTTACACTTGGTCCCTTCCTCCAAATCGTTAATATAGATTGTGAAGAGTTGGGGACCCAGCACTGACCCCTGTGGAACACCACTAGTTACTGATTGCCAGTCTGAGAATGAACCATTTATCCCAACTCTTTGCTTTCTGTTAGATAGCCAATCCTCTATCCATGCCAGAATATTACCCCCAATCCCGTGATTTTTTACCTTAAGCAATAATCTTTTGTGTGGCACCTTGTCAAATGCCTTTTGGAAGTCTAAATACACTACGTCCACTGGTTCCCCTTTATCCACTCTATATGTTACTTCCTCAAAGAACTCCAGCAAATTTGTCAAACATGACTTCCCCTTCGTAAAACCATGCTGACTTTGTCCTATTAAATTATGATTATCCAAATGTCCTGTTACTGTTTCCTTAATAATGGACTCCAAAATTTTACCTACCACAGATGTTAGGCTAACCGGTCTATAGTTACCAGCCTTCTGTCTACTGCCCTTTTTAAATAAGGGTGTTACATTAGCAGTTTTCCAGTCTGCCGGGACCTTAGCGGAATCCAGGGAGTTTTGAAAAATTATTACCAATGCATCTACAATCCCTACCGCCACTTCCTTCAAGACTCTAGGATGTAAGCCATCAGGTCCAGGTGATTTATCCGCCTTGAGTCCCATTATTTTACCGAGTACCACTTCCTTAGTGATTTTGATCGTGTTTAGCTCCTCTCCCCCTATAGCCCCCTGTTTGTCCAGTTGGCTTTCATTGCTCGGGGGATAGAATATAAAAATAGGGAGGTATTGCTTCAGTTGTACAAGGTATTGGTGAGACCGCACCTGGAATACTGCATACAGTTTTGGTGTCCTTACTTAAGGAAAGATATCCTTGCTCTCGAGGCAGTGCAAAAAAGGTTCACTCGGTTAATCCCGGGGATGAGGGGCTGGTCATATGAGGAGAGGTTGGGTAGATTGGGACTCTACTCATTGGAGTTCAGAAGAATGAGAGGCGATCTTATTGAAACATATAAGATTGTGAAGGGGTTGGATCGGGTGGATGCGGGGAGGATGTTCCCGATGACGGGTGAGACTAGAACTAGGGGACATAGTCTTAGAATAAGGGGCTGCTCTTTCAAAACTGAGATGAGGAGGAGCTACTTCACTCACAGGGTGGTAGGTCCATGGAATATGCTGCCACAAAAAGCTGTAGAAGCTACATCATTACATAAATTTAAAACAGAAATAGACGGTTTCCTAGAAGTAAAGGGCATTAAGGGTTACGGGGAGCGGGCAGGAATTTGGACATGAGTCTAGGTTCGGATCGGTCATGGCCCTGTGGGTAGTGGAGCGGGCCCAGGGGCCGTGTAGCCTGATTCTGCTCCTATTTTGTGTGTGCAATTCTGTTAGATGCAGGAGATGGTTCTGTGATAGATAGTAGATTGGCGGTTAGGATCAGATCAGCCATGATCTTATTGAATGGCGGAGCAGGCTCGAGGGGCCGATTGGCCTACTCCTGCTCCTATTTCTTATGTTCTTATGTTCTTATGCACCTGTCATGGCATGCTCCCACTTTATGACATAAGGCGGGACCGCTGTGAAACGGATGTGTGCACCCCCTTGAATGATTCCAATGTTCTCCACCCTGTATACCGGTACGGGACGGGCTGTCCCACTCATGACTGGCATCCTCACTACTATCCCCATGATAGTGTGATTGGAATGCCCACAATCTATTGAGACAGGGTAGGCTTCAGAGGCTAGCCGAAATTGACATGGGCTCAGCAAATTACAAAACGGGTGGTGGGCTGCGAGGTGCTTGTTGCTGATCCAGGAGGGGACTAAACCTTGCTTTAAATCCTCCAGGTTGCTACGACCCTCGCCCAGCAACCATGCCCCGTACAGCACACACACCTCATTCTGTGCAGCCTGATCCGATGCATTCCTATCCTTCCGTATGAGTGCATTTACTGTTTTGGCATGCCTTTCCAATTCTGCAATAATTTCCTTTAAATGAACCATCATAGCTTGGTCCTCATGTAGCTCTGAGCCTATCACTGTGTTCCCATCCTTGAGGATCTTTCTTAACTGGGTTTTTAAACCATTTATCTATGTCTGTAATTCCATGTCATCCAGGCTATTTATTACAGAGGATCCTGCATTATAGGCAGTGAAAACATCATTCCAGGCTCCCCTTCTTTGTCGACCCGTGCCCATAGGGTTCTCTGGGTGTATTTTGTATAACTCTACTTGTCTATATTGGCAAAATCAAACTCGTAAAATTTTCTAATCATTTCCTTTAGCAGGGCCTGGTGCAACTGCTCCGTCTCCTTAGGACACCACTCAGGTAAGTATACCTCAGTAAGGTTTAATATTACTGAAGCTACTGCATAGTGTACCCCCTGGTATAGTACCTTTTCGGTTGGTACTAGGACTAACCCATTCCCTGGTCCCTTGGTGGTGGTAGGACACTTTTCTTCCAGGGTGTTTGGTACCTGGGTCGTGGGTAGGGGCTTTCGGGTGTGTGCCACGAGTTCAGTTGCGTTAACTGGGATCGGAATGTGTGGGACCACGCATCCATGCAGGCTAGAATCCCACCCTATCCCCTCCCCGGCATCTTGCCATTGTCTGGAGAAGATGATGGATACCCCTGTGGGGCAGGCTTTCTCTGATCCCCACATACAAACATAGACTCCCTGTTCCGACTCCCACCACTTATCCCAACACACACTCATTCCCGCTTGGGTCTCTGTGATTGTCCGGTAGATGTCATTCCCTAATCTTTCCCAGTCGGCTGTATGGTCTCCTGCGTCCCTGCTCAGCTTCCTGAGCCACCACCACCTATTCAGGGGAATTCGTCCCTTACAGGTAAGGCACACACGCTTCCCCTTGGTGACACTGACCCTTGTGGCAACGACCTGTATGCTGGGGCATGGGAGGGAGGCCTCCCCGTACGTGAACCCGGCCTGGTTGGAGAATTTAGTAGAGTTGGACCCCAGCCACCCTGGCCACCTTCCCTCGTGGAAGTAGATGGCGAGCTCCTCCACTCCCCGCTCGCCACGCCCTGCGGTGACGACCGGTGCTCTCTCTCCCGAGCACCCATGGATGTGGGAGTCCTCTACGTCACCTCGGTCACCGATGCTCACCCCTACCAGGGCGAGCTGGATCAGAACCCTTGTCATTCCGAATTCCTTCCTGTAGGGGCACACAGAAAACATATAGCCATGTCCCAGAAAGGTTCTCTGGCTGGATAATTAATCGAGCCCTTAAACTTAAAACTCTACAAATAACTAAACTAATGATAACCCATAACTACCAAAACTGCAATTACTTAAAACTTAAACTCTATACATTTGTCGCCCGTCTCCGGACGGCCAGGTTAAATCCTGTTTAGCCTCTGCCTTTTGTGGCCTCTGGATGGCTTGTACACCTGGGTGTAGTGCGGCCTGTACCGCCGGACCCAGAAGGCCTTCCTCAAAACCGCTGGGGGTATCGTAACATCCCAGCTGACTCCTTTGCTGCAGCAGACTACCCCCTTTGGTGTGGCTGCAGCGCCCTCGTTCATATCTGTGGGCTCCTCCCAGCCTGAGGCTACAGGCTGGGGACCCTTCTCCCTCTCTTCTCCCAGTGCTACCTCTCCTGTGAGTCCCTCACTGTTGGAGGCTGTAGGCTGGGGATCCCCAACTTTAGAACGCTCCTTGCTCTTGGGCGCTCTTTTTCGGGTTGCAACCCTCTTTGGGTGGGACCCTGTAAACTGATACACCTGTGACCACAGTAGTCTTGGCTGTGGTGTGCGGGGTGACCTTCTTAGGAGTCTGGCCACTGGGGATGTGCTTGAGTCCCACGTAATCGGTGGAGGGTTCTCTGCTGTGAAACAGCACACTGTCCCTGCCGCTGCAGCTTGTGCGTCTGCCACAGCTGCTGCTGGCTGAGGATTTCTAACTTGGGGCAGTCCACCTTTGCTGGCTGTTCCCTGCTTCCAGCTTTGAACAGCTTGCATTGGTTGATGTGAAACCACTTTGTACGACGGGGCATCTTTATGCCATAGACCATGGGGCTTGCCTTGTCTACAATGTTGTAGGGCCCCATGTACAATGGTTCGAAACTCCCTACCCGGGCATAATTTCTCACCATGACCTGATCTCCTACCTCCCACTCGTGGTGCTTGCGGGGTTCCAGCAGCAATTGGTTACCCCGATGTTGCTTTCCCATGTTACTCGCAGCCTGCCAGTGGACCTGTTTAAGGTGGTCCAACAGATTCCTGACGAATCTGTCCCGATTCACTTCCCTGAGCTGCCCTTCCGTGAGCACCGGGGCTAGCAAATGGGTGGGGGTCCGCATAACCCTGCCAGTCATGAGCTGGTGTGGGGAATACCCCGTGCTTTTTGACTGGCTGGCCCGGATCCCCATTAGGACCAACGGTAAGGCTTCTACCCACTTTTTGGGTGAGTCTCCCATCTCCTTTCGCAGCCTTTCTTTGATGGTACGGTTTAAATGTTCCACAATCCCTAATGACTGTGGGTTGAGGGCGATGTGCCATTTCCCTTCTATGCCGAGTACCCTGAGGGTCTCTTGCATGACCTGCCCAGTAAAGTGACTCCCCTGGTCTGACTCTACATACTGTGGGAGTCCCCATCGTGAGAACACTTCCCTGACCAGGATCCTGGCTGTACCCAAAGCGGTAGCTGTTCGACATGGAAAAGCTTCCACCCACTTTGAGAACACATCCACCAGGACTAGGCATTACTTGTCGCCTCCCTGGGCGGTGGGTAGGGGCCCGATGTAGTCGACCTGGATCCACTGCCATGGTGTCTCTACCCTCCTGATGTGTCCCATAGATACCTTCCGTTTCTGGGGGTCAGGGTTGTTAGCAGCACACACCAGACAGCCTGCACAGAACTCGCTGACATCCTCCCTCAGTCCTGGCCACCATCCTGCCTATTCCACCCGCTGCCAGGTGGTCTCAGGCCCGGGATGCCCCGCTCCTGGACCCTCATGGGCCAGTTGGAGGAATTCCCTTCGGTGCTGCTACGGCACTATCCATTGTTCCCCCCTGAACAGCATGCCTTCTTTGTTGGTGATGGCTGCTGCGCCGTATAGGCCCTCTACTTTCTCCCCTCTAGCCAGCGTTTGCAGGACAGTTTTTAGGATGGGATCCTGTACCTGGACCGTCTTTAGGTCCGGGGTCAATGCTACCCCTGCACTCCCTTGGGTTCCTCCTCTGCCTCTGATTGCTGCTACCGGGTTTGATCCATATGGATCGCAAAACGTGCCTGTACTGGCGCCCTCTTTGGCCAACATGTCGGCCAGGTGATTGCCCTCTGCGCGGGGCTCTACTTTGGAATGGGCCTTCACCTTGTGGATGTAGACCCTACCTTCCTCCCCTACTGCCCTCATGATTTTCTCCAACAAAGGCTTGAAGGCCAGGGGTCTCCCATCAGCGGAGGTGTATCCGCGACGAGACCAAATGGCAGGTACTCTGTACACGAATTGCATGTGAACATGCTGTCCGAGCAAATAGTGTATGGGGTAGGGAATTCCTCGGGGTGTGTGACTACATACACCACCGCAGACAGTTCAGCCTGCTGGGGAGCTTGATTGCCAGAGCAATGTCTGCTTCTGGGTCATAAATCCCACACCCTGTGAGTCGTTTGCCAGCGGATACTGTGCTTGAACCGTCCACATAGATTTTGCGGCCTGTGGGGTGTATCCCGGCTCGCAAACCGATGTTGACTTCCCATACCCCTTCAACGGAACACCGGTGGGCTGTCCCTCAGTAAATCATGTTGGCTGCGAGCTTTGGCTCGCAGAGACCTTTTACCCTCAGATCCATTTGTGAGAGAAGCAGGGTCCAGCGAGCAATGCGGGCACTGCTCACTGTCCCATCTTTAATTCTCCCATCTAGGAGCATCTGGGTGGGCGTGTGGTTGGTGAGGAGTGTGATGGGAGAGGTGCCTGTGAAGATCAATGATCTTTTCACAGCCCAGTGAGTGGCTAGGAGGTGCCTCTCACAGTTGGAGTAGCCCTTCTCCACATCAGTGAGTATCCTGGAGGAGTAAACCACTGGTCTCAGCCGGCCGTGCCTCTCTTGGAGCAACACTGCACTCAGACTGTCCCCACTGGCTGCTACCTCCAGGAAAAACTCTTCCTTCCCATCAATAGCCCCTGGAGCCGGTGCGGTCTGCAGATCTCTCTTGAGTTTTACAAAGGCAGCCTCGCAATCCTCATCCCAAACCCACTCCACTCCCTTGTGTAGGAGTCGGAGCAGAGGGGCTGCTGTGGCTGCGTAATCCTCAATGAAATCTCTGCAGTCCCCAGTTAGCCCTAGAAAAGACCTTACTCCTGTAACTGTTGGGGGCTGGTAACTCCTGAACTGCTTCCCTTCTAGCTTTGTCAATGGCCCTCTGCCCTGCTCGCACATTCAGGCCCAGGAATTTGACTTCCCGTTGGCCAATCTGCGCCTTCTTCGGGTTTACTTTAAAACCCTCTTGCCTCAGCAGTTCTGCCAGAAGGGGACCATGTTCCTCTCCCTCATCGGTAAAGAGGAGTAGGTCGTCCACATACTGGGCCAGCTGCTAGGGCCTGCTGAAGCCCTTCAAGCAATTCGCCATACATTGGTGAAAAATGCTTGGGCTGTTATGGAAGCCCTGGGGCAGACAGTTCCAGCTGTACTGTTGGCCTTTAAAGGTAAAGGTGAACTTGTACTGATCCTCACTCTGCAGAGGGATGGACCAGAACCCGTTGGAAATATCCAGCACTATAAAGGTGGTCACAGATGCTGGGATACTTCCAATGAGGTCGGATACGGCTGCAACCGTGGGTGCACAGGCGGGGATGTTTCGGTTGAGTACTCTATAGTCTACTGTGGCCCTCCAGGAGTTGTCTGGTTTTCTAACCGGCCACAGTGGGGAATTTACGTGGGTAACTATCGGTCTCAATACCCCCTGCTTGACTAAAGAAGTCAAAGCCGTTTCCAAGTCTGCCTCAGCTTCCCTGGGGAAGTTATACTGTTTTTGTGGGCGGTTCATGGGGTCCCCATTCACACTAACCTCAACCCCGGTTACCCTCCCACAGCCGTGCTTGTGAGTGGCAAATGCTGCGAGCTTTTCCGGCACAAATGCCTGGTACTCCATTGGAGTGTTACTGACCATGAGTTCGAGGTCGTAACCCACCTTTGGTTTTACTGTGCACAAGGTCCCCTTGCCTTGTGCCTCCGGGATGACTGCTACCTCACTACCCTTTTGGTACATGCTCCCCATAGACAGTGGTTCCTTAAATCCACTAAAATCCTGTGGCCTGTGATAAAGTCGGCCCCCAGGATCCCCTTCCCCTCTTGCTCCCACTTCATTAGGACACAGGTCCACTTGGTGTGGAGTGCTCCCAAATGAATGGACAGCGGGATGGAGAATGAGCCAGCCTGCTCGTTACCTGTGAATCCCAGTAAGCTGTATGGGACCCCATTAGACAGAGGTGAGCTGGCTGGGTTGGGTTATCTGAATAGATGAGGGTGCTCGAGGCTCCTGTGTCTAACAGATAGTTTCCTTCTAACTTTTCTACCTCCATCTTAACATGCGGTCTCTTCCAGGCATCATACTCGAGGGGACACAGGTAGACAGGCTGTGCTGGCCCTAGTCATGCCTCTGGGTTGGGTGGGGCAGATGGGAACACCGCACGAATGGCTGTAGCTACCTTCCCTGGGCCATCAAACAGGACTCTGATGGCCGCTACTATTTTGTCCAGTGAGGGGGACGAGGTCGGTGCCTCTACTTTTGGGGCAGGAGTTGGGGACTTCTTTGCTAGGCTATCCTTCCAGGGATTCCTACAGTCCTTTCTCCAGTGCCCTGTCTTCCCGCACCCGAAGCAGCTACGCTTCGTGTCGGAAGGTTTACCACCTTCCTGGTGCCACTCCTTATCCTGACTGGGCTTTATTTCATGCACATTTCCTTTTGGTGGGGGCTCTTCTGCCCCCCTACCGTTCCGGTAGGCCAGGTTCAGCTGTCTGATCACTGCCTCCTCGGTGACCCGGGGGTCTTTCGGGTCAAACCAAAGCTCAGCCTTGGTTTTGATTCGTGGCAAGCTGTTTGCCACTAGGCTACGGAGCCAGTGGGCCAGCTCGTCCCTGTTCAGGTTAGCTCGGTCGAGATCCCCATTACAAGCACCCCTGTACACAGGCCACAGCCTGTCTGCGAAAGCCTGTGGGGTCTCCCCTGCGAGCTGCACTGTCCTCTCCACCCGGGAGAAGGGACTACCATCATTCATCCCCATGGCCTCTAAAACCTCCTCTCTGACGGCAGCATACCCATTTTGCCCTCTCTTGCTCTCAGCAGAGAGGGACTGGTATAGCTTGCCATCTAGTGAGAACAGGAGCATTTTTGCCATCTGAGCATCATCACAATCGTTGATGCCAGCTGACT
Source organism: Squalus acanthias (assembly GCA_030390025.1). Lineage (NCBI taxonomy): Eukaryota > Metazoa > Chordata > Chondrichthyes > Squaliformes > Squalidae > Squalus > Squalus acanthias. Next base: position 63,527,322 of record CM059441.1, read on the forward strand.
GTTCCACTTCCATGAAGTGGACTGAGGGGTCCCCCTTTTGTGGAAGTTTACTCAGGTGGCTTACCATAGCTCTCAGCTGTTGTGTACCATGGGGAGCCATGAATTGATTTTCAAGGAGTCCCTGACCTCCACCACCGGCGGGCGGGCCAAACTTTTGCTCCCGGGCTGGGCACATTGGCCCCGGCTCCGACCTCTCCTGCATCAGTTTGCCCCCCTCTCCCTGACCGAGTCAAAACTCGGCGCCACAGGTGGTGGTGTGCACTCCCTGTCAGCCTCACAGATTATCTGCCCCTCCTGCTGCCTAACCAAGTTTCTCCTTGGCGCCACAGGTGGTGGTCGAACAGTTTCCCCTTGCTCTTCCAGGCCTTCCTGGGCCGCACCCGGGCTTATCAGGCACACCATGCCTTTTGCCTTAGACAGAGCAAGGTTCAGAATCTCAATCTGCTTCTGACAGGGGCCGTGGTCTCCTACCTCAAACCCCCCTAGTACTGGCTACTCTGTAAGCTTTCTGAACGTCTTTTAACTTTTCTTGTAATTCCCTTAATTGCTTGGCAAGGCGTGTGTTCTCTTCCCACAATGCCAGTTCACTACTTTAGGCCTCGGTGGCCTGACACTGCAGGTATCCTTTACTGGCACGGTGTTCCTCTATTATCTGCAACTGTTCCTGATCTTTTGAGTTTAGCTCTGCTAACAACCTCTCCCCTGCTATGGCTCTGGCATCGGACAGTTGGTTTTCTTCCCTTAGCTCTTCTGTGAGAGTCTGAATGCGCTTCCCCATAAGCTGCATCTGTTTCTGAGAGCAGACCAACCATATGGCCTTTTCCACAGACTTATTATATTACTTGCTCTCAGTCCATGTAGCTGCAGCGTCCATAGGACGTTCAGCATGCAACAGCCTCAGTACCCATTTCTTGGTTATATTAACCTTTTTGAACTCATAGGATGACATCCTCTCTTCCATTTTTGTTCTCTCCTCAAAACCAGCGTTTACTGCTTCACAACCCTTTTGCCAAGGTCCTGCCATTTTGTAGGCGGTGGTGTGAAGGGGTCAGCCTCACCTCTGACTCAGTGAGCGGTTTGAATCGCTCCCACACTCCTGGTTCTAGACCTTGGACTTATTTAGGGGTTGTGAACAAAGATGCAGTAGACAACAGGTTCTGCTGAAAGAATGTTGACGTTATTTAAAGAAATAAGTAACAAACTTAAAAACACTATTAATGCTTAAACAGAGGTTGGGGAACACATGGTACATGCGAGGGAGAATAACAATATAGAAAAACCCTGATCCCTCCCAATCCCACTGCCTAGCTAGGTTTCAATTCCAAAGGATCAGGGATAATGCTCACCAATGACAGTTCTTGACAGTTGAGGTTTTTCGCGATTTTGGGGTTCACTAAGGTTTTTGATTGTTGGGACCTGCCGTACCCCGGACGGGGTAGAAGACTCCAGCTGTAGTCCAGGTCAGTTTGGGTTTGTCCGCAGATGCGGTAAGGTGTCTATTGGACTTTATCAGGTAGTACCCGATTTTTCTCCCTTCGAGGTAGGGTTTAGAGCTTTTTAACGGAAAATCTTACCCAGGGGTAAGTCAGGAATAGTTTGTAGTGTGGAAACTTGTGTGTCTTCGGTTTTTCCTGGTGTTGGTCTGTTTTTTGGTCGTGGTTGGTTGTTGCGCGGGGCCTTGGTTTCCGCGGTGCTTTCAGGTGTCGGTTCACCTCGTGGAGCCCTTGGCGGCTCTTGTTGCTGGTTTGTTGCGTTGGCGGCCTGTCGGGGCGGTACCTCCTGGAGCTGGACCGTGGGTTGAGCAATGCCGACTCGCTTCCAGTGGCCTTGGCTAGTACCTACCAGAGCTGGACCGTATGTTGAGCGATGCCGACTCGCTCCCAGCTCGTGGTCTCAGTTCTAGCCCTTGCCCGGCCTTGTCTGTCCCTGCCTCCGATATCGCCTCGAGTCTGCCTGCCTCGTGGCTTAGCTGCTTCTCTCTCCTCCTGCTCGTGTCATGTGGCCCTCTGTAGCGGTGAGTAGCTTGCTGTGTCTTGCTGGGGGAAATAATTATACTGTTCAGGCCTATTGTGTTTTTCGCGCCAAAACCCCTTTACTAAATCGGTTTTTGGTTGAAGTGATTTAGGTTTCAGTTGAGGCCTGTTCATAGAAACATAGAAACATAGAAGATAGGAGCAGGAGTAGGCCATTCGGCCCCTCGAGCCTACTCCGCCATTCGATGAGATCATGGCTGATCATCCAAACTCAGTACCCTTTACCTGCCTTCTCCCCATATCCCTTGACACCTTTAGCTTTAAGAAATATATCTAACTCATTCTTGAATATATTTAATGACTTGGCCTCAACGACCTTCTGTGGTCGAGAATTCCACAGCTTCACCACTCTCTGGGTGAAGAAATTCCTCCTCATTTCTGTCCTAAATGGCTTACCCCCTATCCTTAGATTATGACCCCTGGTTCTGGACTCTCCGACCATCGGGAACATTTTTCCTGCATCTAGTTTGTCCAGACCTGTCTGAATTTTATATGTTTTGATGAGATCCCCTCTCATTCTTCTGTACTCCAGCGAGTATAAGCCCAATCGACCCAATCTCTCCTCATATGTCATTCCTGCCATCCCAGGTATCAGCCTTGTGAATCTTCGCTGAACTCCCTCCATGGCAAGAACATCCTTCCTCAGATAAGGCGACCAAAACTCCACATAATACTCAAGGTGTGGTCTCACCAAGGCCCTGTACAACTGCAGCAGGACATCCATGTTCCTATACTCAAACCCTTTCGCTATGAAGGCCAGCATACCATTTGCCTTCTTCACCACCTGCTGCACCTGCATGCTTACCTTCAGCGACTGGTGCACAAGGACACCCAGGTCTCGTTGCACTTCCCCTTCTCCCAATCTATTGCCATTCAGATAATAGTCTGCCTTTCTGTTTTTGACACCAAAGTGGATAACCTCGCATTTATCCACGTTATATTGCATCTGCCACGTTTCTGCCCACTCACCCAACCTGTCCAAATCATCCTGGAGTTTCTCGGTATCCTCTTCGCAGCACACACTCCCACCCAGCTTTGTGTCATCTGCAAACTTGGAGATATTACATTTAGTTCCCTTATCTAGATCATTCCATTGTCTTAGGTTTTGGCAGGCTCGTTAAGTTTGATGATTTTAACTTGGTGTTAATTTGTCCTGATGGCTTCCGATGTCCCCCATTTAGGCAGGGCCTTTATCTACACGCCAAATCTCACCCCTTTTGTCTTAGGTTTTTGGCGGGCTTGTTAATCTGTCCCTGTAGATACCTGGCTAATTGGTATTTGATGGGGTAATGGGTGTACTGGATGTTTTATTGATTTCAGGCTTCTAGCATCCTGTTTGGGCCTGGGGATTTCAAAAGGGGTCTTGGATTATTCATTTTTGGATGTGTCTGTGAGGTTTTGGGCGAAGCTCTTCCTCCCTGGTTGGATTGCAATGCAAACATTTCCCAAACAGCTTGACTGGGCCCCAATTCCCAAAAGCTGTCCACAGCCTCGCCACACCCCTCCGCAGCCTGTCCTTGTCTCTGTGACTGTGAGGTTTTTCCCAATAGTAACATCCAAAGTCATTTTCCTCAGGGTTTTTCTTCCCTGAAACTTAAAAATGTCCAAAAATGACCTCAAATCACTTCATTTAGGTCCCATCATCCCAAATTCGTGCAAAAAATCCAAAAATCACCCCCTTTAGGGTTCTGTTCGAGTTTCTGGGGGTTTTTGCGATGCCTACACATAATGCCATTTTGAAAGGCCTTTGTAATTTTAACCCTTTTTCCAGGTGAAGCATGCCTGTTCTGAACCACGAATGTGAAACCTGACTGTTGCACATTTGGATTGCTGACGATCAGCTGCAGCTCAACCATGAAATAGGAGATGTGATCAGCCATCATTTGCAGTTGGCAGGACTTTTTTGTCTGAGGTCTGGGGGAACTTTTATATGGCATAACCACAGCTGTGGAAGTTTGGAGCCTGACGCCCATCTCCAGTGTGACCTCCTGGGAAACCCCTCTCGCCACCTTGACTGAGCGCTTCCTCAACTGAAGCATCTACCAGAAGCATGGGAAGCATTTATTTCCTTTCCTCCTGGACATCAGATTCGGACGAAGACCAGCCGTGTCAGCAGCAGAACCATGAACAACAGCAGCAGCTTCAACAGGAGTGCCAAGCTGCTCCTCACCCACCTGAAGCTGCACAGGCCAGAAGGCGCCAATGCGCGACCACATTGCTGCAAGGGATGTACTTGACCAGATTTGCTTAGCCTCCACAATCAAACACTTTTGCCTCGCACCTTCTTATCAGACCATCGAATATGGCCAGGAAGCTGCGGATTCCTATCACTTTGACCACCATACTGACAATTGCAAGTCATCCTAAGCCCTCAATGTGGAAGTCCCATTTGCGAAATGACAGACGCCACAACTTCAGCAGTTTGCCAGCAGAATTTTTAATCAGACCAAGCAAGTGCTGGCATTTCAAGATTAAACACATCATTACACCCAAGTGACTACCATTGTGACTACTTGTGCATTATTTTTCTTTTACGCATTATCCTACGTGGTGCTTCCCCTGTGGCTTCAGCAGATGTGGAGGCCCCTTGCTCACTTTCTTGCTGCTCCTGCCTTGACACCTTTGGCGGGTGTCCTCTGGGGTTGCGCGCCTGTGAGGGCTCGGCAACAGTCTGCTGCTCCTGCGGCTGTGCAGGGGTTGAGACGCCGATCTCAGTTGGGTGAGGACTCTGGTGGGGCTCTGACCAAGGGCTTTGCAGTGGCTTGGTCATGTGAGCGCTTGGAGAGGAGCCCCCACTTCCTTGTTGTCTGCCACCAACATCCCTCTCATGGGTCAGCCCCACCTCAGCGCTTGCAAGTGGATTGAGAGCACCTTCCTGCACATCAGGGGGTCCATGGGGACCCGTATCTGCACTGGAAGTCCTACTCAGAAGGACTTCCATGAAGGTCTGGTTTCTGTGTTCAATAGATGACCATCGCTCCTCAAGAGATGCCAGTCTATTCTGAACAATGACCATGTTTTCTACACTCTGGCAACTTATCTCCTCCATAGCCATAGCCATCCTCTCCTCTGCTGTAGCCACCCTTTCCACGGAGGTTGCCATCCTTTCCATGGTGATGCGTTCATGCGCCAATGACTCCACAAAGGCTCTGCTCATGTTTGCTATGGACTCCTCCATTCGCTCCACACTCGCAGCGACCCTGGAGACAAAACCTGCCAGAGACTCCTGCATCTGTTCCTGGAGTTTCAGCACCGCTGATCTTATGGATGGACCCAGAGGCAGAGGGTCGACATGCAGCTGAGCCGAGCTAGGAGAGTCCTGCGCCCTCCGACTAGGACTCTCCACTGCTGTCCCTGTCTCCACTATCTGCTGATGCTCACTTGTGAGCTGTGATACACCAGGTGACAACACTACTCTATCTCGCGATGTTCCCTCCGAGGTGTGAGTGTCTGCGCTGGTGCTGGGTGCGCTGAATTCTGCTGACGCGGCGCCCTCAGAGTTTGCAGCTTCCTCTGAGGAGTCTTGAGGCTCATGCTCTTCCTCCTGGACGGTGGGGACGGGTGCTTGCGATGGTCCTGGGGGGGAGTTAAGGAAAGAGTCAGAGATGTGAGTCCAAAGTTACATGCACATTGCATATTGCAGATGATCATAAGTCAGTCTGCTGAAGCATCAGAATCATTATCAGTGACTCATGCAATGTCAATGAGAGCGATGATGAACTGTTCTGTCACCAGCTTGCTCTGATGCACCCATCTGTTCGTCCCCCACTTGCGCATCCTCCTCCACTCCCATGATCTCCAGGACCTACTCCTCCCAGGTGGTGAGCTGGGCTACGCTACTGAGGGTGGCCCTCCTCCTGTCCTCGCTCTTTCCCTCTTATTGTGAGCTCTCTTTTCCTGCAATGAGGGAGACAAGTGGAGTTTGAGTGAGAATGAAGGAGTGAGTGTCGAGAATCTATATCATTGATGGTTTGAAGGGGACAAATTCGGAGTGATGTGGCAAAACCATGGGCCTTCCCTGTGTGTTGTAAGTTGTTTTCATAGCATCACAGCGATAGGGAGTGTGAGGGCTGCATAGTCAAATAGTTAGGTGAATGTGACCATACAGAGAGAGGGAATGGGTAAGGGTGCAGGGATGTCCATGTCAAGTGGGATGTGGAGGAAGAGGTTGTCAAAGCTGAGTGCTGGTGAGGAGAGGCAATTGGGGATCAGAATGAGGGTGATGGGAAATTCATACACACTTTTCCAGTGCGCAGCAGTTCATGAAACCTCTTCCTGCACTGAAGTCAGGTTCTGCGGGTTATAGACAACGAGTTGACCTCCTCTGCCACCTGGATCCACACAGCCTTGGTTTGATGGGAAGGCTTCATCCTCCCTGAAGAAAGGAAGAGCACCTCCTTATTAGCTCTGACTCCCTCAATTAATGTGAGAAGTTGCACAACACCAGGTTATAGTCCAACACCTTTATTTCAAATCACAAGCTTTCGGAGCGCTGCTCCTTCGTCACTTCACCTGATGAAGGAGCAGCGCTCTGAAAGCTTGTGATTTCAAATAAAGCTGTTGGAATATAACCTTGTGTTGTGCAACTTCTCACATTTGTCCATCCCAGTCCAACACCGGCATCTCCACATCATCCCTCAATTAAAGCTTGCAGGGCGACATCATCAAATCAAGGTGCAGACCTAGTTCTCTGGCGGGCCATTCTTCCTGCAGGTGCCTCTAACATGCAAAGGCAGAAGCTTGGCAGTCTGCAGCGGAAGCAAGGCTTGTTGCAGACGTTAAATGCTGCAGCAATGATGACGTCATCGGAAGCGACTTTCAGAAAGGAAAAACTCACTGGCCATGGGTTCCCACACGTTGGAACTCAATTGGCCAATTATGTTGAAATCGCATCGATCTCCCACATCGATTTAGATTCGGGTAGCTAACACGAAATGCGGATTACACGACCCCTGCCCGCCCCTGAATCAAAATCCAGCCCTGGGTTTAAACCACTTGAATGGTATCAATTACAAAGAACTTCATATAATCTCCAGCACAGCAAAAAGGCAGCTTGGCACAACTGGACTATGCCGGTGTGGACATTCCACACCAGCCTCCTCCCACTCCTGACCTCATCCCACCATGCCCCGTATCCATCTATTACCTTCCCTCTCATTTAAGTATCAAGCGTTCCCATTGAATGCATCAATGTTATCTGCATCAAACGCCCCATGTGCCAGCGAGTTTTACGTTCTCACCACTGTCAGTGTGAAAAATAAATCCACCTCACTGCTTTATCTGATCTGTTTGAGGCTATTTTATATTATGGACTCACCCACAAGCGGCAACAGTTTCTCCACATTCACCGAAACGGACTCTTTCATAATTTTGAAGATCTCTATGATGTCTCCTCTTAGTCTTCTCTTTTCGAGAGAGCAGAGCCCTTGCCTGCCCAATCTTTCTGATAATCGCATCCTCTCAATTCGCGTAACATTCTTGAAAACATTATCCGTATTTTTTTCTGCTCCTTCATTATCATTTTTATAGTATGGAGACCAGAACTGCACACATTGGAACAAGTGGTCTAACCAAGGTTCTATCTAAATATAAAATGACCTCCCTGCTTTTGTAATCTCTCCCTGTAGAAATGAACCCAGCACATTGGACTCTTTGGGCTGGATTTTGAATGACCCGTGGAGTCTGGTTTGGAGGCGTGTGGGGGGTTAAATTTGCGGGGTCGGGGGTCCCGACCCCATCCCGCCTCCTCGCAATTTTGACAAAATCAGTCGTGGGTTTCCCGACTCTGTCCCGCCTCCAAGAGACGGGAGAGGCCATTAAAGCCCTTAACAAGCCCTAAATTGGCTCTGTAATGCCATTTTGAAACGTTTTAGCTAGTTTAACCCTTTTCCGAAGTGAAGTACGCCCGATGTGAAACACTCCAGTGAAACCTGACGGGAGCACAAGTGGATAGCTGACTATCAGCTGCAGGTCCACTATTACAACGGAGATGTGATGAAGGTATTAGGTCTAAAAGTTGATGCTGCTGCATTGAATGTCTTCAGAGACTGCTTGGCCTTTGCTGGGCGAGGACCTGGATGCAAAAAAAAATCAATCTCTCTCTCTCTATATCTATATCTATATCTATATATGTCCCTCCCTCCCTCCCCACGTCCTCTCACAGCACCAGGCAGGTCCTCTCTCACCAACAGTCAGTCAGTCTCTGACCTGCAATGCAGCAGCAATGATGACATCATCAGAGGCGACTTTCAGACTGAAACCACTAATTAGTTCATGGGTTCCCACATGCTGGAACTCAATTGCCCAATTAAGTAAACATTGCATCATTCATCCACATTAATCTGGAGTCGGGGGGGGGGTGGGGGGGGGACACGAAATGCGGATGACACGACCCCAACCCGACCCCAAGACAAAATCCAGCCCTTTATGTCTTCACCAAATCGTGTTGATAGATTTACATAGAAACATAGAAAATAGGTACAGGAGTAGACCATTCGGTCCTTCGAGCCTGCACCGCCATTCAATGCGTTCATGGCTGAACATGCTACCTCAGTACCCCATTCCTGCTTTCTCGCCATACCCCTTGATCCCCCTAGTTGTGAGTGTTATATCTAACTCCCTTTTGAATATATTTAGCGAACTGGCCTCAACAACCTTCTGTGGAAGAGAATTCCATAGATTCACCACTCTCTGGGTGAAGAAGTTACACAACACCCAGTCCAGGATGGCCTCCCCTCGAGTTGGTTCCTCAACATATTGGTTTAGGAAACCATCCCTTAAACACTCCAGGAAATCCTCCTCCACCGTATTGCTTCCAGTTTGAGTAGCCCAATCTATATGCATATTAAAGTCACCCATGATAACTGCCGTGCCTTTTTTGCACGCACCTCTGATTTCCTGTTTCATACCCTCCCCCACCTCACTACTGCTGTTTGGAGGTCTGTACACAACTCCCACTAACGTTTTCTGCCCTTTGGTGTTCTGCAGCTCAACCCATATTGATTCCACATCCTCCAAGCTGATGTCCTTCCTAGCTATTGCATTAATCTCCTCTTTAACCAGCAATGCTACCCCACCCCCTTTTCCTTTTATTCTATCCTTTCTGAATGTTGAATACCCCTGGATGTTCAGTTCCCAGCCTTGATTGTTCTGGAGCCACGTCTCTGTAATCCCAATCACATCGTATCCGTTAACATCTATTTGCACAGTCAATTCATCCACCTTATTACGGATACTCCTTGCATTAAGACACAGAGCCTTTAGGCTTGTTTTATTAACATCCTTTGTCCTTTTAGACTTATGATTTAGTATGGCCCTTTGTGTTTCTTGCCTTTGTTTACTCGGCCTTCCCCTATTGTTTCTCACCCTTCTAACATTTGTTTCTGACTGCATATTACTTCCCCCTGTTTCGCTACATAGGTTCCCATTCCCCTGCCATGTTAGTTTAAATCCTCCCAAACTGCTTTAGCAAATATTAGCCCGAGGACATCGGTTCCAGTCCTGCCCAAGTGCAGACCGTCCCTTTTGTACAGGTCCCACTTCCCCCAGAACTGGTTCCAATGCCTCAGGAATTTGAATCCCTCCCTCCTGCACCACTGCTCAAGCCACGTATTCAATCTCACTATCCTGTTCTCTCTATTCTGATTAGCACGTGGCCCTGGTAGCAATCCAGAGATTACTACCTTAGAGGTCCTACTTTTTAATTTAGCTCCTAGCTCCCTAAATTCTGCTTGTAGGACCTCTTCCCGCTTTTTACCTATATCGTTGGTACCTACATGCACCACGACAGCTGGCTGTTCACCCTCCCTGTTCAGAATGTTCTGCAGCCGCTCCGAGACATCCTTGACCCTTGCACCAGGGAGGCAACATACCATCCTGGAATCTCGGTTGCGGCCACAGAAACTCCTGTCTATTCCCCTTACAATTGAGTCCCCTATCACTATAGCCCTGCCACTCTTTTTCCCGCCCTGCTGTGCAGCAGAGCCAGCCATGGTGCCATGAACCTGGCTGCTAGTGCCTTCCCCTGGTAGGCCATCTCCCCCAACAGTATCCAAAGCGGCATACCTGTTTTGGAGGGAGATGACCACAGGGGACTCCTGCACTACCTTCCTGATATTGCCCTGCTTCTTGGTCACCCATTCACTGTCTGTCCTAGCCTTTACCTGCGGTGTGGACAACTCACTAAATGAGCGATTCACCGAGTTCTCGGCATCGTGCATGCTCCAGAGTGAGTCCACCCGCAGCTCCAGCACCGCCATGCGGGCTGTCAGGAGCTGCAGCTGGACACACTTCCCGCACACGTAGTTGTCAGGGACACTGGAAGTGTCCCTGGTTTCCCACATGGCACAGGAGGAGCATGAAACGGGTCCGAGACTTCCTGTCATGACTTAACCCTTATGTTACTTTATTACTAAAATTTAAACTTATTTAACTTAGGTCCAGGAGTTAAGTCCCTGAAAACAAAATATAAAATCGAACCTACCTTTTAAATTCCCTCTACCCCTAAAGGTTAGAGGAGGTGGGAGGGTGGGAGTCACTACTAGTGTAGTGTCTCGGGTTCAGCAACCGCTCCACCTATATACGGGTACCAATGATTTGGCCCCGCCCCCTGCCTTTGAAAAAGCCCGCGAAGCTCTTTCCCCGCTGGGGAAAAAGGCCACGTAGGTGAGTTTAATGACTTTAGTGATTTATTTATCTATATTCCCAGATCTCTTTAGTCCTCTAACTCATTTAGTTTCTTATCATCAAGGAATAAGTGCCCTCCTCGTTTCGCCCAACAATATAAACCACCTCAAGGCAATGAAAGTTGGCAAGGGAATAACAACAGAGATGCTCTGTGATAGGGTGGAAGGCAGTAGTGTTTAAATGGACAACAGATTCATTACCCGCACGCGCTGTCCGAAAAAAATAGGAGCAGAGGTTATGATATGAAATTGGTGAATTCCATGTTCTGTTCGGAAGGTTGTCAATTACCTCATCGAATGATCAGGTGCTGTTCCTCGACCTTCCGTTGAGCTTCATTAGAACAGTGCAGTAGGTCACTATCAGAGTGGGAGTGAGACGGAGATTTAAAATTGCATGTGACCAGAAGCTCAGGGTCACGATTGCAGACTGAATGGAAGTGTTCAGCAAAGCGATCACCCAATCTGCGTTTGGTCACTCAAATGTAGAGGAAACTGTAGCGTGAGCAGTAAATACAGTATACTAAATTGAAAAAAGTAAATCGCTGTTTCACGTGGAAGGAGGATTTTGGGCCCTGGACGGTAGAAAGGGAGGAGGTGAAAGGGTAGCTGTTGCATCTAATGCGCTTGCTTGGGATGGAGCCGTGGAAAGTGTAGCCGGTGTTGTGGGTGATGAAAGTGTGGTCCAGAGTGTCATGCAGGGAACAGTCCTTTCGGAATGTTTAAAGGAGTGGAGAGGAAGATGAGTTCGGTGGTGTGATGTAATATTTAACAAATGTCGAAATTCAGCATCATTCCGTCACAATGAAATATCAGAGCAGGTGCTCAATAACACACAGATGAGATAAGTCTCGAGAGACAACTACAGAGATCATTCATTGGATACCCGCTCTCTAAAAGGTGACACGATTTGTGGATCGAACTTCTATTGGCAATCACTTTATAAACAATGGAAATTTATCCCAAGTATTGAGTGAACTGATGTGTTTAAAATTGTCTTTTGGAACATAATGGAACCGATGCAGAAATAACTCAAGAAAGCAAGGGACAGGAGCTGAATCACTGTAACGAACCGTCACTCACAATTCAACAAGAACTAAACAAAGTAAAGGACATCAGCCGAATCACTGTACTGAATTGTTCCTCACAATTTAACAATAAGAACTAAATACCCATAGAACAGGCACCCGCTATTCGAAGCATCAAAATAACATAAGAACATAAGAAATACGAGCTGGAGTAGGCCATTTGGCCCTTCGAGCCTGCTCCGCCATTCAACAAGATCAGGGCTTATCTTTTTCCTCAACTCCACCTTCCTGCACTATCCCCATATCCCTTAATTCCCTTAGTTCCCAAAAATGAATTGACCTCTGTCTTGAATATAATCAACGTCTGTGCAGCCACAGCTCTCTGGGGTAGAGAATTCCAAAGATGCACAACCTTTTGAGTGAAGATATTTCTCCTCATCTCAGTCCCAAATGGCCGACCACTTATTTTGAGAATGTGACCTCGTGTTCTCGATTCCCCAGCCAGGGGAAACATTTTCTCAGCATTACAGCTGTCAAGCCCCTTAAGATTTGTATATGTTTCAATTAGATCACCTCTCATTCTTCTAAACTCTAGGGAATATAGGCCTAGTCTACTCAATCTCTCCTCATAGGACAATCCCCTCATCCCAGGAACCAGTCCAGTGAACCTTCGTTGCACTCACTCGAAGGCAAGTATGTCTTTCCTTGGGTAAGGTGACCAGAACTGTACTCAGTACTGCAGGTGTGGCCACACAATGCCCTGTATAATTGTAGTAAGACTTCTTTACATTTATAAACGAATCCCTTTGTAACAAAAGCTAACATACTATTTGCATTCCTAATTGTTTGCTGTACCTGCATGTTAAGTTTCTGTGATTCATTTTCAAGGACACCCAGGTCCCTCTGAATGCAAGCATTTCCCAGTCTTTCACCATTCAAAATTATTCTGCTTTTTTTTTCCCAAAGTGGATAACTTCACACTTCCCCACAATGTATTCCATTTGCTATGTTTTTGTCCGCTCAGTCAACCTGTCTCTCTCTCTCTGCAGCCTCTTTGCGTCCTCCTCACAGCTAACTTTCGCACCGAACATTGTATCATCAGCAAACTTGGATATGTTACGCTCAGTCCCTTCATTTAAGTCATTAATATGGACTGTAAACAGCTGAGGTCCAAGCACTGATCCTTGTGCTAGTTACAGCCTGCCAACCCGAAACAGTCCCGTTTATTCCTACTCTCTGTTTTCTGTCCTTTAACCAATCCTCAATCCATGCTAATATATAACACCCTATCCCATGAGTCCTAATTTTGTATAATAACCTCTTGTATGGCACCTTATCGAAGGCTTTATGAAAATCCAATGACACAACATCCACTGGTTCCCCCTTATCCTGCCTACTAGTTACATCATCAAGAAACTGCAACAGATTGGTCAAGCACGATTTTCCTTTCATAAAACCATGTTGACTCTGCCTAATCATATTACGATGTTCTACGTCCCTAATAATAGATTCTAGCAAAACTAAACACTTTGAGCTTCAGATCACATTCAGACTGAAGGTCAACCCAACAGCTTGCTAAAGGTCCCCTGTTGGAGTGGTTTCCCTCTCTGAAATGCAAATCAAATCTTTTGCGTATCTCTGTAGAACTTCGCTGTGAAGTTCTGCATATTCCTCGGTGTCTTCTACTAATTATACTGATTAGGGACTGTGGAGAATCCAACGAAATCTGTAATAATCAGACACACAAATCCCAGTCAAAACACACGATCAATACCCGCACAATTGTTTATCTGAGGTCATTTTAAACGGCCCCGTTAGGTCATCGAGAGGAGAAAGAAAAACTAAGTAGATATTTCAGCTGCTTATCGCTGTCATTTTCTAACATGATATAAAGGCCACTGTACAATAGGTCTGAATGGTTCAGGTCAGTTTTTGTCTGTGTGTTTAATGGCTTGTTTAACATTCGGTTAAAGACATTGCAGTCTGTGACTAACAGTAAACGCTGTAAGCCACACGCTCTCTCAGTTAATGCACTGATTGTAATCAGGATGTAGAAAGAGGTTTAAAAGGGCAACACACTAAGTTTAAACTGTAAAATATTACAGTGCGCAGACTGAATGGAAGAACTCTCTTCGAGACTATTGAGTTGTCTACATGTAATATGATATTTATATCCAGGATTAAAAGGATGATGAAAACAAAAAATGCTGGAAGTACTCAGCAGGTCAGGCTGCAGCTGAGGAGTGAAAAACAGAGTTAACGTTCAGGGAGACGCCCTCCGCCACTGTTCCTGACATTAACCATCTCCTTTTCATCATGGACATCCAATCCCTCTACACTTCCATCCCCCACCGAAAGGCCTAAGGACCCTCTGCTCCTTCCTTGAGCGGAGACCCAAGCAGTCTCCATACACCACCACCCTTACATTGAACAACTTTTCCTTTGACTCCACTCTCTCCCTGCAAATAAAAAGTGTTCCTATGGGAAACCGTATAGATCCTAGCTATGCCTGCCTTTTCGTGGGATACGTGAAACATTCATTGATCCAGTTCTAGCCAGGTCCCCTCCCTCACCTCTATTTCTATTTGATGACAGTATTGGTGCCACTTCCCGCTCTGCCCCGAACTGGAAAATTCCATCAACTTTGCTTCCAATTTCCACCCTTCCCTCAGCTTCACATGGTCCATCTCTGACTCTTCCCTTCCCTTCCTCGACATCTCTATCTCCATTTCTGGGGATAAGTTGTTGACCAATATCAACTATAAGCACACTGAGTCCCACAGCTACCTTGATTTCGCTTCCTTCAATCCCGCTTCCTGTAAGGACTATATTTCACTCTCCCAGTTTCTCCATCTCTGTCGCATCTGTTCTGACGATGGTACCTGCCATTTCATTGCTTCTGATATGTCTTCCTTTTTCCTCAACCGAGGATTCCCCTCCACCATGGTTCACAGGGCTCTCGCCCGTGTCCAGCCCATTAATTGCACTTGTTTTCTCACCCCTTACCCTCCCTCCCAGAGCCATGATAAGGTTCCCCTTGTCTTCACCTTCCAGCCCACCGGCCTCCACATGCAATGGATCATCCTTTGCCATTTCCACCACCTCCAGCATGATGCGACCACCAAACTGATCTTCCCCTCTTCTCCCCTTTCATCATTGCAAAGGGACTGTTCCCTCCACGACACCCTGGTCCACTCTTCAATCACCCCCATCCAAATGTCACATTCCCGTGCAAACACAAGACATGAAACACCTGCCCGTTTACCTCCTCCATTCCAACCATCCAGGGCCCCAAACACACCTTGCAGGTGAATCAGCGATTTATAGAATCATAGAATAGTGCAGCACAGAAGGAGGCCATTCGGCAGATCATGTCTGCGCCAGCTCTTTTGAACAGAAATCCAGGTAGTCTCACTCCCCCGCTCTTGCCCCATATCCTTGCACTTATTTTCCCCTTCAAGTATGTATCAAATTCCGATTTGAAGGCTACTGTAGAATCTATATCCACCACCCTATCAAGAAGTGCATTCCAAATCCTAACCAGTCGTTGCATAAAAAAGTTTTGCCTCATGCCACCCCTAATTCTTTTGCCAGTCAGCTTAAATCTGTGACCTCTGGTTATCGATAGTTCTGCCACTGGAAATCGTTTCTCTTTATTTACTCTATCTAAACTCCTCTTAGCCTTCTCTGCTCAAAGTAGAATAACCCAAGATTCTCCAGTCTATCCACGTAACTGTAATCCCTCAGCCCTGGATCCATTCTAACAACTCTCTCCTGTACCCTCTCTAAAGCCTTCACTACCTTCCTAAATTGTGGTGCCTAGAATTTACTTTAACTTCTTTCCATTTAGTATACTGTATTTGTTGCTCACGATGCTGACTCCTTTAATTTAGGGAGACCAAACGCAGATTGCGTGATTGCTTTGTGGAACACTTCCATTCAGTCCACACACATGACCCTGAGCTTCCGGTCACCTGATATCTTAATTCTCCGCCCCAATTCCATTCTGACCTCTCTGTCCTCGGACTCTGACACTGTTCGAATGAAGCTCAACGGAAGCACGAGGAACTGCATCTTCTCTTTCGATTAGGCACTTTAGAGCCTTCAGGACTCAACACTGAGTTCAATGTATTCAGATCGTAACCATTGCTTACATTTTTTTTGCACAGCAGTTGCTGTTAATGATTCTGTTTTTGTCATTTTCAGCTCATCTAGACCCATCTTTTGTTTCTTTACTTGTCCAATTATGACCCCCTTTTGCCTCGCACCATCATCCATTTTGTCATTTAAACACTCCTGTGTTCCACCCTATCACAGACCTTCCCTTTTGTTCTTTCCTCCCCTCTCCTTTTCCTTGTCTCTGTACTTGCTTAAAAACTGTTACATGTACATCATTTTCTAGCTCTGATGATGGGTCATCGATCTGAAATGTTAACTCTGTTTCTCACTCCACAGATGCAGCCGGAGGGTCGATGGGTGTAGTGCTGTTGATGCGGTCTATATGGATTATAGCAATGCTTTTGATTATGTCCCGCATGGCAGACTGGTCACGAAAGTAAAAGCCCATGGGATCCAAGGCAAAGCGGCAAGTTGGATCCGAAATTCGCTCAGAGGCAGGAAACAAAGGATAATGGTCGAAGGATGTTTTTGTGACTGGAAGGCTGTTTCCAGTGGGGTTCCGCAGGGCTCAGTACTGGGTCCTTTGCTTTTTGTGGTATATATCAATGATTTGGACTTGAATGTCGGAAGTATGATTAAGAAGTTTGCAGATGATACAAAAATTGGCCGTGTGGTTGATAATGAAGCAGAAAGCTGTAGACTGCAGGAAGATATCAAATAGTGGTCAGGTGGGCAGAACAGTGTCAAATGGAATTCAATCCGGAGAAGTGTGAGGTAATTCATTGGGGGAGGGCTCACAAGGCAAGGAAATACACAATAAATGGTAGGACACTGAGAAGTGCAGAGGATCAGAGGGACTTTTGAGTGCATGTCCACAGATCCCTGAAGGTAGCGGGACAGGTAGATAAGTTGGTCAAAAAGGCATACGGGATATTTGCCTTTATTAGCCGAGACACAGAATATAAGAGCAGGGAGGTTATGCTTGAACTGAATAAAACACTAGTTAGGCTGCAGCTAGAATACTGCGTGCAATTCTGGTCACCACATTACAGGAAGAATGTGATTGCAGTAGTGAGGGTGCAGAGCAGATTTACGAGGATGTTGCCTGGGCTGGAAACTTTAGCTATGAGGAAAGATTGGATAGGCTGCGGGGAAACCTAATTAAGATGTATAAAATTATGAGGGGCCTTGATAGAATGGATAGGAAGGACCTATTTCCCTTAGCAGAGGGGCAGAAAACCAGGGAGCATATATTTAAAGTAATTGGTTGGAGGTTTAGAGGGGATTTGAGGAGAAATGTTTTCACCCCGAGGGTGGTGGCGGTCTGGAACTCACTGCCTCAAAGGGTTGTAGAGGCAGAAAACCTCATCACATTTAAAAAGTACTTGGAAGTGCCGTAACCATCATGGCTACGGACCAAGTGCTGGAAAGTGGGATGAGGCTGGAAAGCTCTTTGTCGGCCGCCACTGAAAAGTAATGCCGAATGGCCTCCTTCTGTGCTGTAAATTTCTATGATTCTCTGATTCCATGACTTGCTGAGTGTTTCCAGCATTTTCTGTTTTTATTTCAGATTTCCAGAATTTGCAGTACCTTGCTTTTGTATTAAAGGGATGATGTTAAGCGAATATATTGAAAGATTGAACAGTGTTCTTTTTGCGCTATTGCCAGCGAGAATGTCCCCTCTCCTTTCTAAACTCCTCTTGTCGCTGGAGTAGAATAAGCCCCTTTGCTTTACAATGCCCGTTACATTTCAGGTGAGATTTCTGCCTGATCCCTGTGTCCCTCTAACTATATAGTGTCTGTCCAGTACATTTCTGGTGAAATTTCATGCTCACCCACTGGGTATTAATCAGAAGGATGAATCGCACGCCCTGTACAGCAACCGGCTGATTTTAATTCTGCTGAAATAATGCAAATAATGAAATATTTAGTCATACACACCAGCTCACTATAGAATTTCACCCCTCAACAAAAACACACACATTTCCCATCAATACTCGACTCAACAATTGAACTTAATCAGTAGTTTTTGTTGAACGTCTGCAAAAAGGTAGGACTTGCAGTGAAATTTACTTCCGTTGATGCAGCTCTTGGTAATTAAAGGATATTAGGCTGCCAAGGCCCTAAGCTCTGGCATTCCCTCCCTAAACCACTTTTTTTATTATTCGTTTCTGGGATGTGGGCGTCGCTGGCAAGGCCAACGTTTATTGCCCATCCCTAAATACCCTTCAGAAGGTGGTGGTGAGCCGCCTTCTTGAACCGCTACAGTTCGTGTGGTGAATGTACTCTCACAGTACTGTTAGGTAGGGAGGTCCAGGATTTTGACCGAGCGACGATGAAGGAACGGCGATATATTTTGAAGTCAGGATGTTGTGTGACATGGAGGGGAACTTGGAGGTGGTCGTGTTCCCATGCACCTGCTGCCCAAGCCTGAACCTCGTCCAGGTCTTGTGGCATGCGGGCATGGACTGCTTTGTTATCTGAAGAGTTGTGAATGGCACTGAACACTGCAGTCATCAGCAAACCTACACATTTCTGTCCTTATGTTGGAGGGAAGGTCATTGATGATACAGTTGAAGATGGTTGTGACCAAGACACTGCCCTGAGGATCTCCTGCAGCGATGTCCTGGGGCTGTGATGATTGACCTTCAACCACCACAACCATCTTCCTCTGTGCTAGGTATGACTCCAGCCAGTGGAGAGTTTCCCCCCCGATTCCCATTGACTTCAGTTTTGCTAGGGCTCCTTGATTTCACACTCGGTCAAATGCTGCCTTGATGTCAAGGGCAGTCACTCTCACCTCACTTCTGGAATTCAGCTCCTTTGTCCATGTTTGCACCAAGGCTGTAATGAGATCTGGAGCCAAGTGGTCCTGGCGGAACCCAAACTGGGCATCAATGAGTAGGTTTTTGCTGAGTAAGTGCTGTTTGATAGCACTGTCGATGACACCTTCCAGCACATTGCTGATGATTGAGAGCAGACTGATGGTGCGGTAATTGGCCAGATTGAATTTTTCCTGCTTTTTGTGGACAGGATATACCTGTGCAGTTTTCCACATTGTCGGATAGATGCCAGTGTTGTAGCTGTACTGGAACAGCTTGGCTAGAGATGCATCTATTTCTGGAGCCCAAGTCTTCAGAACGACAGCTGGGATGTTGTCAGGGCCCATAGCCTTTGCTGTATCCAGTGTGCTCAGTCGTTTCTTGATATCACGTGGAGTGAATCGAATTGGCTGAAGACTGTCTTCTGTGATGGTCGGGACCTCAGGAGGAGGCCGATATGGATCATGCACTCGGCACTTCTGGAGAAGATGGTTGCAAACGCTTCAGCCTTGTCTTTTGCAGTCACGTGCTGGGTTCCACCATCATTGAGGATGGGGATATTCTTGGAGCCTCCTCCTCCCGTTAGTTGTTTAATGGTCCACCATTGGATGTGGCAGGACTGCAGAGCTTTGATCTGATCCGTTGATTGTGGATTCACTTAGCCCTATCTATAGCATGCTGTTCCACTTTTTTAGCATGCATGTAGTCCTGTGTGCAGCTTCCCCAGGTTGGTACCCTTTTTAAGGTACGGCTGGTGCTGCTCCTGGCATGCTCTTCTACACTCCTTTTTGAACCAGGATTGGTCCCCTGGCTTGATGGTAATGGTCGTGTGAGTAGTGCTGGGCCATGAGGTTACAGATTGTGGTGGAATACAATTCTGCTGCTGCTGATGGCCCACAGCGCCTCACGGATGCCCAGATTGGAGCTGCTACATCTGTTCTGAATCTATCCCATTTACCACGGTGGTAGGGCCACACAACACGATGGAGGGTGTCCTCAGTGTGAAGACAGGACTTCTAGTCCACAATGACTGTGGTTGTCACTGCTACCAATACTGTCATGGACATATGCATCTGCGACAGGTAGATTGATGAGGACGGGGTCAGGTGTTTTTTCCGTCGTGTTGGTTCTCTCACTACCTGTTGCAGGCCCGGACTGGCAGCTATGTCCTTCAGGAGTCGGGCAGCTCGGTCAGTAGTGGTGCTACCGAGCCACTCGTGGTGATGGGCATTGAAGTCCCCCACACAGAGTACGTTCTGTGCCCTTGCTACTCTCAGTGCTTCTTTCAAGTGGTATTCAACATGGAGAGGTACTGATGCGCGATAACCCAGAAGGTGTGATCTGTCAAGTTTCTCCTTGACAGATCGTACCCAGCTGCTACAAATTCACTTTTGGTGGCGCAGATTTGGGCTATTTGCCCAACTACTGCCCAGCGAATACCCACCAAACCCTTACGCTTTGTAAAAGCAGGCATACGGACTTCATTTACCAGCATGAGCATTTAAATAAATGTTAAAACAATTTTTTTTAATGATTTAAACATTCACTTACATTTAAAATAAGTTTAGGTTATTTTTGTCCCGTTTAAAAATGTTTAAATTTATTATTCAGAAAATTAAAAAAACATTTAATGTTTAATTAAAGGGTAATTTAATTAATTTTGAACCTGTGATTATTTGATTTTATTTTACAGCTGCGAAATTGTATTTATCAGGTGATTCCTATTATGCTTATGTGGATTCCGTCCGTAAATGGATTCCCATTAAGCACAATAGGAATCCAACCTTTGTCACTGGTTGTCCTGGCCAAGTGATCCCAGGGACGCTTGCGAACCGCCTGCGCCCCTGTGATCCGGGGGCCTTTAAGCAGGCGCAGTCCTGCAGGCCCAGGACCGCAAGAGTCCGAAGCTCCGGGGCCATCAGGTAAGTACGGATTTTTCTTGTGGTTGGGAGGCGTAAGCCTCCGACCGCAATTTCCAGGCCAATATCTCCTTATGTGGCTCGGTGTTAATTTTTGTTTGATAACGCTCCCGTGAAACGCTATGGGACGTTTTACTCTGTTATCGGCCCTGTGCAGTTGTTGTTTTATTCCATTTATTGTTAAAGGTCAATAGTATAATTCCGTTTGCCTAAACAGAAGATCAAACATGATCGCAATACATTGGTGGTGGATTCAGACTGTATTAAATGACAAGACTCACAGTTAGATTTCAGATGGATTGGCCCAGATAATCAGTGGGCCCCCTTAGACACAGAAGAATAACTAAATCTAATGATGCGACGCTACCGAACCTGTTCCCAGAATAGATACTTATACAAGTATTTTTCATAAACCCGTTTAGAAATGAGCGGAGACCACAGGACTCACTGTTGGGAATTACATTCACAGTCATGCGCCTCTCAGTCTTTTCAACACAACAGGAAATAAAGACGTTTCTCGCTTGTTGTATGGAGAAATATGTGTAAGCAGCCAGCATTATATGTTCTTGGTTATGTATTATCTAAGAAAAAATTCATGTAATTATTTAGCCTTCATTAAACAATGCGAATCGATCATATGTTTTACCAAAACAATACTGAGTAGAACTGCCATCGGCGAAGCTCACATCCGAGTATTTAGATAAACATGAACCTATTTAAACAGGAATAAAAACAGCTCGACACGCATGCAGTGTCCCTGATTTAAGTATTGGAGCCTGAAATGCCCGGAGCTGCTGTTCCACCGTTCGAGGGTAGAACAGAGAATATGCGAGAAACAGTGAGCGGTAGGAGTGAATGGGACTGGAGATTGACACACAGAGAGAGGAGATTGAAAGCTTTGATCTAGAGCATGTAGTGACAATGTACTTTTATCAGAGGGATCCAGAGACAGCGAGAGAGACAGACAGAAAGAGACGGGGAGATATAGAGAGCCACAGCCAGAGGGAGAAATGCAGACAGAGACACAGACAGAGATGAGGATAGTGAACGCAATTAATAACAGCATGAGGCGTCCCTGTACAAGAATCAAAGGGATGGAGAGAAGGTTGGAGAGAAAGAGACATAGAGAGAGAATAAATTTTGCGATGCAGAGAGAGCCAGAGAGAACAAGACAGAGAGGGAGACACATTGAAACAAAGAGAGGAGAGTGAAACCAATGAACTAGAGCACGTGAGGAACCTGTACCTTAATCAGAGGAATAGATAGATAGATAAATAGATAGATAGATAGAGAGATCGAGTGAGATAAATAGATAGACAGAGAGATAGATGGCTAGATAGATAGACAGATGGCTAGATAGATAGATAGATAGATAGATAGATAGATAGGTGAATAGACAGATGGATAGGTGGATAGATAGATAGAGAGAGAGAGTGATAGACAGACAGATAGATATATACATAGATAGATACATACATAGATACATACATAGATAAATAGATAGAGAGAGAGAGAGAGAGAGACGATGCCAGTGAAAAAATTACACGATTGTGGTTGACAACCAGTAAACCAATCAAAGGAATGGAGAGAGACAGATCACAAGACAATAGAAGGAGGGAAACAGAGAATCTCGAGCAGGCAGGGTGATAAGATGGGTAAAGGTGCAGGAGCATTTAATAAGATCAGGACAGAGTGGCACAGCCAGTAGAGGCCGATTTCAGGGAAAGGTAAAAGAAGGAGAAAGACTGGGAAAGCCATTTTATGGGCTTTCTCCTCACGCTCATTTAATGGCATATGGCAGACATACACCGACATTAAAGAGTTTGTGAGAAAAATAAACAGTGCTGGGCAGAGCGAATGGGATGAGAGAGTGCGGCAGGAAAATGGTAGAATGATACAGGTGTGCTGCATGTTCTACTTCATTGTTCTGAACTCCAAGACAGGCAGTAGAAGCAGTCCCTCTGCTCCATGTGCAAGATCCACCACCAAGTTACGATGCGGCTTTCGGGCAAAAAGGGAACCCGTTTGACGGAGGCAGGACTCAGGGTAAGAGCACAGGCAGACTGTAACATAGCAACCGCGGGCGCAATCAATCCCAAGATGGGAACACTTCTATTAAACCCCCTAACATGGGGCCGTGTATTTACAATTTCGTAGTTGGTGGTGTGTGAGTCTGGTAAATGATGCTGGATTTAATCTTCTGGAACATCAAGAAGACTGACACCCTGCCAGCGGCCCTGTGTCCCAGCATCCACCGCGCTGAAGGCAGTTGTCCCATCTTATGTCTAAATGGGAAACTCTGAGATTCTGTGGACAGCACTGGAGGCATTACCTATAGCCTGAAGAACCCTCCCAGTGCTCTGTGCTGGAAAACGGCCCCGGTCCGTTGGATACGCTCCAGTAGAACACTTGGACACAAGAGGTCCCTAACCCTTGGCTCTGTCAAAATGCATCGACACTCTCTGCAGTCAGGTCAATACAGTCTGTCTGTCAGGGGGAGCGTTTGGAATCCCTATCTCGACCTGTGTTTACTTCTTGACACTGGTTTACTGGAACCATTGGTCTCTCAGTTGCCCCTCTGCCATTCTGCTCTGTGTCTCTGACACTCCAGCACTGCAGTGTCCGGCTCCAAATGAGTCTGTTGGTGTCCTTACCTGTCACAGTTTCTCCAAATTTCTGAGGAGCCGGAATTCTTGTTTTATTCTCCCTCACCACGTTCCCTTTCTTTGTATGGAGCTGTCCTAATTATCACATCATATTTAGTCAGGACTTGAAAGGATCACTGGGGTTGATGGCGCTTGTTCCGCTCTTCTTAATATTCGGGAGATTGAACAGTTGTGTGAAAGCGAGTTTTATTCACCCTGTGATTGTAAATCCCGTTGTTCTGTTGCAGATATTTTACATTAGAGGCAGAAGGTATCAGATGTGATATCGGGAAACACAAATGGACATGAGCGACAGTTTAGTCTGCGTCTCCTTTTTCACCAGACCCAGTCATATAGGCCGCCAACTAAAGGGGAATTTTCCGTGAATCGGCTCTCTCCCCCTGTATAGACCAGGGCGAGGAACACTCGGGGACGCTGGTAAAGTGAATCAACCAAACTCTGAAACTCTGTTCAGAGTGAGATCATTATTGCTGCAGTACCGGGGGGCACCACTGGAACCATTCTGGGTCCGATCACTGAGAGTTAGCTCCAGCTTTAGTGCGTGTAAGGGACGAAGGGAATTCTACCGGGTGAATAACAATCACTGTATTTATACGGAAAGGAGAATGATTTCATATTAACGTGTTACATATAATTACCTCAATATGTTATAATTTAAACCAACTGCTGCTCTAATGTGTGAGGTGACCTGTTGCTGCTCCGGGCCTGTCCCAATGGGGTTATCGGTCCAGCTCTAGTCCGGCTGGTGCCGACCGCCAGCGGGAATCGTGACCGACCCGACTCGGAATCTCCCGGATCGGAGTGTTCATGGATCTCACATTCTCCTCTCTGTATCGGTGAAGGCAATTTAAAAAAGTGAGCGCCGCTCCACCATGAACCGCTCTTGGGAGAAGCATAAACTGGGATTGAATCTGAAATCTGTTTGTCGGTGTTTAATCACTCGATCCTGTTCCGTTTAATTCCGTGCTGGGTAAAGTGCTGCAGCACATCAGAAAGTGAGCGGATTCATTCTTCTTTATATGTACTAAAATGATAATATCAGTAATAATGATCAGTAAAGTTGGTCTGAGACCAAAATTATCTCCCATGCGGTTTGACGTCAGTGTTTCCCTGATTGACTCATATTTTCACTCACAAACCGGTATTCAGTGTTGAATCACAGTCCGGGGTAAGTTAACGCGGGAGCTTGCAGTCAGAAGCAAATGCAGGCACTGTGAGAGTCTCGGCTGCACAGTGGGGCACAAGACAGTGTAGCTCTGCGGGGGCTATTGGAGATTTGATAGTCAGGGGAGTATACAGGCGTTTCTGTAACCACAAAATGAGTTCCGAATGCTGTATTGCCTCCCTGGTGCCGAGGTAAAGTATATCATTGAACGGGTGCAGGACATTGTGCGAGGGGAACGGGAACAGGAGAACTTGTGGTCCATATTGGAAACAATGGCTTTGGCAGGGAAAGGGTTGAGGTCAAACAGGTAGAGTTTCAGGAGCTAGGAAAAAGATTAAAGAACAGGTCCTCAACGGGGATCTGCTCTGAATTATTCCCAGTGCCACATGCTAGTGAGTACAGAAACAGGAAGATAGTACAGGTGAATGCGTGGCTGGAGAAGTGGTGCAGGAGGGAGGGCTTCAGATTCCTGGGGCATTGTGGGAATTGGTAGGGGGTCCTGTACAGGCAGGACGGGTTGCACTTGAACAGGGCTGGGACCAATGTCCTCATGTATAGTTTAATTAGTGCCCTGGGCGAGTGTTTGAACTAACTTGTCTGGGGAAAGGGCACCAGGACGCAGCAGCAGAGAGGAGTGACCAGGTGCATAGAAATATAGGAGGGACAAACAGCAACAGAACAAACAATAACTTAGTGAAATCAGTAAGTAAATGGTGGAAAAAAACAAAGCCGACTAGTTGGTATTGGAATGCATGTGTGTTAGTGCGAGAACTGCTACAAATAAAGTTTACGAGCTACAGGTGCAAGTTGCCACATGGGGTTTTAATAAATTCACTATGACGGAATCTGGTGTAAACATGGGCAGGAATATGAACTAAAAATTCATGACTACAATGTAGTAAGGAGGGATAGGGAAGGGGATAAGAATGGAGGGCTGGCAGATTTGATCAAGGATAATATTACAGTTATAGAGAGGGATGATATACTAGATGGTTCAAACACTGAATCGATTAGTTTAGAGTTAAGGAGCAGAAAATGAGCTGTTACATTTCTGAGGAATGAAATAATACTGGATCTAGTTCTGGGAAACGGAGTAGGGCAAGTGCAGAGTGATTCAGAGTGAGAACATTTGGGTAATAGTGATCATAATATAATTATGTGTAAGTTGTTATGAACATGGTACAAGAAAAATCAAAGGTGAAAATAATCAAATGGAAGAGAGCTAAAATTTCAGTGATTTGTGAAGGGTTCTAGCACATGTGGAATAAAAAAATGGGCAGGAAAACAGTAAAGGAAAAATGACCGGCCTTTAAGGCGGAGATAGTTCGGGTACAAACCAAACACATCCCCATAAAGAGGAAAAAAGCGACATCCAAAACTAGAGCTCCCTGGATGACAAAGGAAATAGAGATGAAAATAAAACAGAAAACTGAGATTTATGACAAAAGTAAGGTACAGAAGACAATTGAAAACCAGGCAGAATACAGAGAGTGCAGCGGGCAATTGATAAAGGATATAAGATCAAAGAGAGAGGATGAGAAAAGATTAGCTTCTAATGTAAAAGGGAACGCCAAAATCTTTTCTAAACCTATAAAGACTGAAAGGATAGTTAAAGAAATGGTGCGGCCGAATAGGGGCAAAAAAGGAAATATTCTTGGGGAGACAGAGTTCATGACTGAGCTACTGAATGAATACTTTGCATCTATCTTCACAAAAGAAGAGGATGAAGTTAATGTCGGAGTAGAGGAGGGGGGAGTAGAGATATTGGATATGAAAAAAAGGTAGAAGGAGGTGCTAAATATGTTGGCATCACACAAAGTTAACAAGTCACCCGGTCCAGATGGGATGAATCCTATTTTGCTAAGGGAAGTTAGTATGGAGATAACAGACGCTCTGACCACAATCTTTCAATCTCCTTAGATATTGGAGTGCTGCCAGAGGGCTGGAGGATTGCAAATGCCACACACCTGTTCAAAAAAGCGGAGAGGGGTAAACCAGGTAACTACAGGCCAGTCAGTCTAACGTCAGTGGTGGTTGGAAAAACCTACTAGACACAATTGTGAAGCACAGAATTAATTCTCACTTGGAGAAGCATAGGTTAATAACAGACAGCCAGCACGTATTAATTAAAGGTAATTCGTGTTTGACTAACCTGATTGAGTTCTTTGATGAATTAAGAGAGATGACTGATGAAGGTACTGCAGTACATGTTGTATATATGGACTTTCAAAAGCCATTTAATAAAGTACCTCGCAGAAGATTAATTCCAAAAATATACGCTCATGATATTAAAGGGACGGTGATAACTTGCGTAGGACATTGGTTAAGGAACAGGAGGCAGAGAGTTGTGGTGAAGGGATGTTTATCTGACTGGATAGAATTATGAAGTGAGGTCCCCCAGGGGTCGGTATTAGGACCATTGCTTTTCTTGCAATCTATAAATGACCTGGACTTGGGTATAGGGAATACTATTTCCAATATTGCGGGTGATATACATTTACGCAATGTATTAAATAGTGAGCATGATAATAGCAGAATTCAGAAAGACACAGACATACTGGTGAAATGGGCAGACGCATGGAAAATGCAATTTTATGTGGCTAAGTGTGAAATTTTGCACTTTGAGAGGAATAATATGGAGAGACAGTATAATCTAAATGGTACTATTTTGAGGGGGTGCAAGGACAGAGGGAACTGAGGTGCATATTGACAAATATTTGAAGGTGACTGGGTAAGTTGAGAGGGTGGTTAAGAAAACGTATGGGATACTTGGCTTTGTAAATATGGGCATTGAATATAAAAAACTAGGAAGTAATGCTAAAACTTTACAAATCCTGGTTATGCCTCAGCTGGAGTATTGGATACAATTCGGCGCACCACACTTTAGAAAGGATTATAGGTTTATAAGCAAAAAGCTCGGAATGTGGAACTAAATTGAACAGCTCTTTCAAAGAGCCGGCACAGGCCTCCTTCTGTTCTGTATGATTCTGTGAACCGGATGCGGGGTCGGTGACTCACTTTATTTATCAGACTCACGCAGGTCAACGGCAGTGGATGGAACCTGGGCTCTTTGCAGCTATTAATGGGCAGGTTCCATCTCATTGGTGTATTTTACCAGACTGCAATTCACGGTTAACGCCTGTCAAAATCTACTGGTTATTTTGAAAGAAACATTGGTTTTTGTACAAACTGTTATCAAAGAATTAAGTTCCATTTCAGTCGGGGTGTCGGAAGGTGCTGGAGAGCCCGCTCGGTATCTGCAAACAGCATTCGGTTAATGTTCAAGTACCGTCGCTGTAACCGGCTCCGGGGACGATGCTGCGGTCCTTCCTCGCCCTCTTTTTACTGCAGCTTCTGAACTGTGAGTTATCGCTGATTATTATTATTATAATATGTGCCTCATTAATATAATTATTGGTCTTTACACATTGAGGTGAAGTGGAAAGTAAATGCTGTTTTCTTGATTTTAATCGTGCCATGGAGAATTTACTGAGATATCGGGACTGGTTTCTCCATCGCCTTCCACCGGCGGTTCTTGTACAGACAGAGCAGACTGGAGTTGAAAATCTAATCGGATTATTTAAACTGAGCCTGTTAGAAGTAGAGCGCGTTCACTGATGGAATAGAGTGTATCGGGGAGCCTGGGTCCATTCACAGAAAACTGGCATGTTTTATTCAAATTTGTCATTCATTGGGATCGTATGGAGTGAATATTGAAATTGTTATTTAATTTGTAGAGTATTCATTGAATACATATTTTGAGCTGTTTGTTTGATTTTAAGTTCCATCAACTTGAAATAGGGAATCAATTCTCCATTTCTGTCGGTGACAATCAGTGCGTTTAGAATATTGTTTATCTGATTAACACTTATTTTAAATTCCCAGTCGAGATTTGTGTCAAACTTAGATTTAAATCCGAAATCGGCCACTTATACCGCGGCAGTTTTGTTTTATTTTGTCCCCTGCGGCTCTTGTACAGACAGAGCAGCCTGGGGTTGAAATTCTAATCGGATTATTTAAACTGAGCCTGCTGGAAGTAGAGCGCATTCACTGTTAGAATAGAGCGTATCCGAGTCTGGGGTGTGAGTGAACTCACTGAGTGAAGAACACCAGTCAAAGATGCACCTACTGCCGACTGAACCCACACACACATTCCTGTCACAGATATTTCTCAGTAGAAGCTGTCTGACCCCCGTGTTTTGCAGAGACTGGAACTAACAAATAATTTGTTTAGCGTTAGAGTGTTGTACAAGGTACACAATATTGTATATAAAATATTAACTAGAGGTGCAACCAATATTGTTTCAATTAGCATTAATTATTAGTATTTTAAGTACTCTATCCCAAAAGAAGATGTCACTGAAACTTCCTAAATCTCCGGGGAATTTACTGTGTGAGTGTTGTTGTTTAGTTTATCTATGGATACGCTTTTTATTCTGATAATATGTACCTCATTAATACAATTATTGGTCGTTATACTGAACACAATGAGGTGATGTGGAAAGTAACTGTTGTTTTCTTGAATTTTAATCGTGTCATGTAGAGTTTAATGAGATATCGGGACTGGTTTCTCCATCGCCTTCCACCTGCGGCTCCTGTACAGACAGAGCAGACCGGAGTTGAAAGCCTAATTGGATTATTTAAGTTGAGCCTGTTCGAAGTAGAGCGCGTTCACTGATAGAATAGAGTGTATCGGAGTCTGCGGTGTAAGTGAACTCACTGAGCGTAGAACACCAGTCAATTATACACCGATTGCCGACTGAACCCACATAGAAATTTCGGTCCCAGATATTTCTCACTAGAAGTGCTGTCTCACCCCCGTGTGGTACAGTGAACTGAACTATTTAAAAAACTTTATTCAGCATTAGAATGTTGGATGAGGTTTATAAATATTATATGATAAAATATTAACTAGTGGTGGAACCAATATTGCATCAATTAGCATTAACCATTAGTCCAATTATAATTAAAGACACTCTCCAAATATTGATGTTAATAACATTCCCTAAATCTTTGGAGAATTTGCTGTGTGAGTGCTGTTGTTTAGTTAGTGATTATCTGCAAAGTTATGAACTTTTAACATTAAAATATTTTTTTCTATTTATTACATTTATATGTACAGACTAATGTAAAAATGCAACTTTCTCAGTCTCCGTCCACATGCCCCATACTTTTCATACAGAGTCATGTAGAATTTAATGTGATATTGGAACTTGTTCCTCAGTCTCCCTCCCCCTGTTCCATACTACTTATAAGGTTCAATGAGATTCCGGGACTTGTTTCTCAATCTCCTTCCACATGCTCGATATTTTTTGCTGACGTTTTTGGTCGGTGACTCCGTTCATTTTCTCTCTGTTTCCAGTGTGTGTTTGTATATATTTATTAATCTCTATCAATAACAAATGCTGGTTTACTGACAGGGAAACGTTATCGCACTGTTATCAGATACTTTGTGAGTTTAACGAAAAATATTTCTGTGGTTACATTTATTTAATTTTATTAAACTGATTGGATACTATAATCCTGTTTTGTAGATAATTTAAAGAACATTTTCTGCAAATCATAGAACGGAGAAAAAAGCATGAAATGTATATCACTCCCTGAATCATTTTCACAAATCGCCTGTTGATCAAATTAAATTTGAAGAAAACTGACATATTTTATTCAAATTTGTCATTTATTGGTCTCATATGAAGTGAATATTGAAATTATTATTTAATTTGTAGAAGTTTGATTTAATACACATTTCGAGCTGTTTGTTTGATTTTAAGTTCCATCAACTTGAAATAGGGAATCAAATCTGCATTTCTGTCGGTGACAGTCAGCGCGTTTAGAATATTGTTCATCTGATTAACAGTTAGTTTAAATTCCCAGTCGAGATTTGTGTCAAATTTAGATTTAAAAACGAAATCGGGCACAAATACTGCGGCAGTTTTGTTTTATTTTGTCCCCTGCGGCTCTTGTACAGACAGAGCAGACTGGAGTTGAAATTCTGATCGGATTATTTAAACCGAACCTACTGGAAGTAGAGCGCGTTCATTGTTATAATAGTGTGTATCGGAGTCTGGGGTGTAAGTGAACTCACTGAGTGTAGAACACCAGTCAATGCTGCACCTACTGCCGACTAAACCCACACACACATTTCTGTCACAGATATTTCTCAGCAGAAGTGCTGTCTGACCCCCGTGTTTTGCAGAGACTGGAATTAACAAATTAGGCTGTTCAGCGTTAGAGTGTTGTACAAGGTCTATAATATTGTATTATAAAATGTTAACTAGAGGTGCAACCAATATTGTTTCAATTAGTATTAATTATAAGTTTTTTAAATAAACTAACCCAAAAGAAGACGTTACTGAAACTTCCTCAATCTCTGGGGAATTTATTGTGTGAGTGTTGTTGTTTACTTTATCTATGGATACTCTTTTTATTCTCATAATATGTACCTCATTAATATAATTATTGGCCTTTACTACTGAAAGCATTGAGGTGATGTGCAAAGTAAATGTTGTTTTGTTGAATTTTAATCGTGTCATGTAGAATTTAATGAGATATCGGGACTGGTTTCTCCATAGCCTTCCACCTGTGGCTCCTGTACAGACAGAGCAGACCGGAGTTGAAAGTCTAATTGGATTATTTATGTTGAGCCTGTTAGAAGTAGAGCGCGTTCACTGATAGAGTAGAATGTATCGGGTGTAAGTGAACTCACTGAGCCTAGAACACCAGTCAATTATACACCTATTGCCGACTGAACCCACATAGAGATTTCGGTCCCAGATATTTCACACGAGAAATGTTATCTGACCCCCGTGTGGTACAGTGAACTGAACTATTTAAAAAACTTTATTCAGCATTAGAATGTTGGATGAGGTTTATAAATATTGTATGATAAAATATTAACTAGTGGTGGAACCAATATTGCATCAATTAGCATTAACCATTAGTACAATTATAATTAAAGACACTCTCCAAATATTGATGTTAATAACATTCCCTAAATCTTTGTAGAATTTGCTGTGTGTGCTGTTGTTTAGTTAGTGATTATCTGCATAGTTATGAACTTTTAATATTAAAATATTTTTTTCTATTTAATACATTTATATGTACAGACTAATGTAAAAATGCAACTTTCTCAGTCTCCGTCCACATGCCCCATACTTTTAATAGAGTCATGTAGAATTTAATGCGATATTGGAACTTGTTCCTCAGTCTCCCTCCACCAGTTCCATACTGCTTATAAGGTTCAATAAGATTCCGGGACTTGTTTCTCAATCTCCTTCCACATGCTCGATATTTTTTGCTGACGTTTTGGGTCGGTTACTCTGTTCATTTTCTCTCTGTTTCCAGTGTGTGTTTGTATATATTTATTAACCTCCATCAATAACAAATGCTGGTTTACTGACAGGGAAACGTTATCGCACTGTTATCAGATACTTTGTGAGTTTAACGAAAAATATTTCTGTGGTTACATTTATTTAATTTTATAAAACCCATTGGATACTATAATCCTATTTTGTAGATAATTTAAAGAACATTTTCTGCAAATCATAGAACGGAGAAAAAAGCATGAAATGTATATCACTCCCTGAATCATTTTCACAAATCGCGCTGCTGATCAAATTAGATTTGAAGAACCCTGCCATATTTTATTCAAATTTGTCATTTATTGGTCTCATATGAAGTGAATATTGAAATTATTATTTAATTTGTAGAAGTTTGATTTAATACACATTTCGAGCTGTTTGTTTGATTTTAAGTTCCATCAACTTGAAATAGGGAATCATATCTGCATTTCTGTCGGTGGCAGTCAGCGCGGTTAGAATATTGTTCATCTGATTAACACTTAGTTTACATTCCCAGTCGAGATTTGTGTCAAATCTAGATTTAAAAACGAAATCGGGCACAAATACCGCGGCAGTTTTGTTTTATTTTGTCCCCTGCGGCTCTTGTACAGACAGAGCAGACTGGAGTTGAAATTCTAATCGGATTATTTAAACCGAACCTACTGGAAGTAGAGCGCATTCACTATTATAATAGTGTATATCGGAGTCTGGGGTGTAAGTGAACTCACTGAGTGTAGAACATCAGTCAATGCTGCACCGACTGCCGACTAAACCCCCACACACATTTCTGTCACAGACATTTCTCAGCAGAAGTGCTGTCTGACCCCCGTGTTTTGCAGAGACTGGAATTAACAAATTAGGCTGTTCAGCGTTAGAGTGTTGTACAAGGTCTATAATATTGTATTATAAAATGTTAACTAGAGGTGCAACCAATATTGTTTCAATTAGCATTAATTATTAGTATTTTAAATACACTATCCCAGAAGAAGACATTACTGAAACTTCCTCAATCTCTGGGGAATTTATTGTGTGAGTGTTGTTGTTTAGTTTATCTATGTGTTAGGGAGAAATTAATTCACACCAGTCTGTGTTGATAGGTAAAAGCAAACAGTTTATTTAATATTCGGAGATCTCTGGGAGAAGCGTCATAGACCTTACCCGGCCTAGTGACCACGGCTTCTCGACCTCCCGTTGTCAGTTACAACCTTTTATTTAAGAATTATCCAATCACATTTTTACAAAATATCACATGATTACAATTATGTCAATTCAAACTAATCCGGTTAATTCGTTATATTTCTTATCTTTGTCAACTACAAACTAAAAACAATTATCCAATTACATATATATGCTGCAAGCAATGTTTGTTGGGAATCACATTCTATGTTTTGCCTGGGTGCTGGGTCTAAACTCATTCTCACACTTGTCCATTGTATTTCTCTACAGTTGCCCATTGTATTCTGTCCTTGAATGCTGCTAGGCATACAACCCTTATCATGCACCTGGTTGCTTCTTATTCTATTTCGTACATAACTTCCATTCCCTTTACAGCTAAGAGAGGTTTAATTCAACATGAGTTCAAATAAACCCTTTCAGCCCCTCCTGTTGGTCCCGACTTCTTTCCCGCATTTATCATCCCGGGATTATACCTGTATTGATAAACTCGTCTCTCCCTTCTATCTATCCTTGGTGTCGGGTGTATGGTGGTCTGTACGAAAAGAAAAGAGCTTTACATATATATATCCTGTAGTAGCTGTTTATTGCTTGGTTCAATATTGACTACAGCAACCGGCATCATTCTGGCCATAGCTGCCTTACAACATGCATTTAGAATCATCAGCATAACACAGAATGCTATTCCAGTTACGAGAACAATTATCAGTCGATGCATCAAATATGAACCCCATGATCCCCCATCCTATTGTCCAATTGTGAAGCGGGAAGGCAACCCTCGCCGTCCCTTTCTGCATGACTGACAAGGCCTCCCACTTATCTTTCTGAGGAATCTTTTGTTATGTTTCTTTAAGGACATTTTATGACTTTTCGACTCCATTTTTGTCTATTATCCCCCACCCTGTGTTGTTTTGGATTTTACGATTCCCTTATCACTTCTATTTGTCCTTTGATGCTTGATATTCGACCTTGCTGGCATTTCTGCTATCTGTTCCTGGCTGCATGTTGTCAGTCTCTGTTCTAAGAATTAAAACCCATCTTTGAATCTAACAGCTATTTCTTACAATTCCCTTCTTTGAGAAGGAAATATCCTTATTGACTTCTCACAATCGGCTCTTGACTAATCTAGCTAGTTCTTATTGCTCTCTTAACTTGGGCGTTAGTTAGTAGGGAGTCTTGAAGATTTCTCCCTTCCTTACAGTCCATTCCTTGGAGGAGAAGGAGCAACCTCTGACCCCTTACTCAAATTCAATTCATTGTTCCGGTGTTTCAATTCTGCCCCGCCTGGGGTATCATCTGTTTCTTCTATCTTTCCTGATATTACCCCGCCTGGAGTCTCCTCTATATTGCGTCGGATCTTCTCTTTCGGTATGCTCAATTAATTTGTGAGTGCTGGTATGTCATAGACATGAGTATACAATTGGCTTATGTATCAAAGTCTTACTCCACACATTACATATATCAAATACACTATCATTTCAAGTTGGATAACTACCAGAGCATGTGAAATAATACAAATCTAAAGGTGTGCTGATATATTAAGCCCATTATCCCACCAGTGTGAGTTGCCCTCTATGCTGTCAATTTCAATATCTATTCTCGAGTTGTCTTCCTCCAAAACATAAAGATGCTTTAGGGAGGAATTCAGTCGCATCACGAGCTCACTGGTACCCTTAGACAACAGGGGAATGTAGTATCCGAATTGTGCCACATCATTGTGCAGCTCATACTTAAGTATCTCATTTACTGTCAGTTTCACTTGAGCATAGGTTTCGATATTATGTATTGATGGGACAGGTCCTGTTAGATCCGTAAAGCATGGTAGTTGCAGTAGTAGTGACACAGGAGGCACCACCAAAATCACCTCATACTGGATTGGTACTGGTTTTCCCCGTGCTCTGTTACCTACAAAACACAATTATTACAGTCACAGTTAAATTCAGTCTTACAATCATTTCAAGCGACATTACAGTTTAACATCTAATCAACAAATCATGGACTTAAAAGATTCGCCAGATCTATCTTTTACTCGTATCCATCTTGTGGATAATTCTTACTAAACATGATTTCTCCTTAGCCCTCAATTGTCCCAATCCAGATTCCATGTAACTCTCCACTTCAAGTTCAATTTCAATCCCTCTAACAGGTACCAGTGTATTTAACTCTATTCTGATTGTTTCATTAATTATAGTTTCTCGATGGAGTATGTGTCAATGCTTTAAAGGTTGTCTCGCTCTCCCTAACCACATTAACCATTTTATGTTTTGCTGTTGTCAAGTAACTGAGCATGACTGAGACCCGATCTTCAGTGCAGATTCACCATACATTCCCGGATGGTAATTGCCTCACATGTAACGAATCACATTTGCACACTCATATTGGTATCTCCATTTCATGCCACATGTGCCTTTCTCGGGCTTTCAGGTATCTTATCAAAAGATTGTCTGGAGGTCTGTGTTCATCTTCCTCTGCATGGTCCCGATGTCTTGGATAGTGGCCAGGCTATCAAATTCAGTTTTTTAAAAAGTTCATTATAGGCAGGGACACAAATGTCTCCAAGAGAAAGCTACCAATTTACTATTCTTAGCTACTCTTTCCTGACTTTCACTCGAAAGTTTTGAAAATTCCCATTCAGTAGTGTAATTCTCCTGTTTCAATCTTACACCTTCAATCACTTCCCTTTAATTATCATTCATATCTCATTCATGAGCCCTGGAGAAACTTTACTGTCTAGTACAATATTTAAGATTGAAAACATAGATCAAACATTCTCACTTGGTCCAAGTTATTAACGTTTTTTATTTATCATTATTTTAGAGGATCTTTTATTTTCCCAAAAGTAACCCAATATATAGTGCCTGAGTCCATTTTGTCATTTCAATATGTTCCCGAAATCCAAACAGCAGTACTGTTGAACTGACAGGTTTTGTCAATGTTCAATTTCATTTCTATCAATTTATCTTATCAATTCCAATTTCAGAAACAAGTGATTCCCAGGCTAGGTGACTTACACAGTGTTTTAACATTAGAGACAGAATTGCTGCAATTAGTTTACAAAGTAACTTCCATATAACTTAAACAGCTGTCAGTGGAAAGGGTTAACTCCTTTGCAGGTTTTTAAGAAGGCGGAGCGAAACATTGTCAGGTGCACGCATTTGCGTCACTTCACGTAAATTAAAAAAAACTTTCCTGATCGGAAAAGACAGTTGCGTTTTCACACTTTAACTGAACACGAACAGAATAGATAAAACAAAACAAACTAGTACATGCTTGTAGAAAACCATAAATTACATCATATTTCTTCTTGTCCTTTCTTCAGATGCCTTTGCAAACTACTGTAAAAACATTGAATATAACTGGAGAAAAATTAGTTTTTCACATTTAAGAAAATCAAATCAAACTGCTTTAGAAGATTTCACCATAGCAACCGCGACTCCAAGGTTAAATCTTAGACCGAAACTTAATCTTTTGTTAAACAAACTTTTTGTTGTTCTTCTCACTTTTACACACCAGCTTAACTTAAATTGTAGTTCAAAGTTTTTTTTTCAATTCTTGGGACACAATCTATTGCAGCCACACATCGTGGCATTGCCTTCGCTGCTGGATCCCTCTTGATGGAGTAATACGCAACGGGTCTCTGTTTCCCTCCGTGTTTCTTGCATTACGACGGCTGAATAACTCCCTTGGTTCTTGTCACAGTACAAGTGGAAGCGTCGGGTATAGTCTGGCAGTCCTAGGGCAGGGGCTGTTATTAATTCCTGTTTAAGGGCCCTTCCTCCTGCTCGGTCTCCCCCCTTTAACTAACCGTTGAATCGGCTCTGCTTTCCCTGCAAAGTCTGATATAAAATTCCTGCAGTAGTTAAATAGTCCCAACACTTTCCTCACTCCCCGGATGGTCACTGGCCTTAGCATGTCTTTTATGGCTGCCTTTTGTTCCTGCAGGAGTGCCTTATACCCCTGGTTAATTTCGTGTCCTAGATACTTTACTTTGGACAGTCCAACCTGCGCCTTTTCGGGTTCAATTTAAAGCCAGCTTTCTTAAGTGTCTGGAGGGTGGCTAGTAATGCTTTGATAGGTCTAACTCGTCTAAGGCTTGACTCAGTACATGGTGGAATATATTTGGACTATTGTGGAACCCCTGCGGGACCCTGATCGATGTATCCGGTCTATCCCTGATAGTAAAGGCGAATTTCCCTTGTGATTCCTCTGCCAATGATATGGACCAGAACCAGTTCTGTATCCAAGACTGTAAATATTTTAAAGTCTGGTTTCAGACCATTAAATATTTTATTCAATGTGGTCTACACAAATTTACACCAACCAGAATTTCACCATGCACAATAAAAGTCTGGTTTTAATAGGTTAATTAACCTCAATAACTCCAATTCAATCCAGATCAATTTTTTAAAACTAACCAGTATCACTTGGAAAAGAAAGAACCCATAGCCACATTAACAAAGAAACAATTACCCATGCCTTGTAAACATTTAAATTCATTTCTTCCAGGCACATTGGCAACTGTGACTTCAAGGCTGAAGCTTATCTTTTGTAAAACAATTAACAAACTTAAAACAACACACGCTTGTCCATCCTTCAAGACAAGTCTTCAAAGGATTAAACAGCTTTTAGCTCTCTGTACAAAATAATGGGTGGAGCTAAAACAAAAATGACAGACACCTTTTTTTAAAGACAGACTTCAGACAAAATAAATACTGTAACTTCTTAAACATTCACAGTCAGGAAAACTTTTAACACTTTTAACACACACTTTTACACAAACTGAGATCCCAGCATTCCTTTTAAGATTCCTTCCACTCAACAAATCTTGTGTTTTATTTGTCTCAGCACAGACATTAATAACTTCCATGTCGGTAAAACTTTAAATTTCTCTTTTTTTTTACATAGGCGTCTCAGCAGCTTTTCCTGGCTTTCCAAATCCCTTTTTTTTTCTTTGCTGAGTTTTCAGATTGGTTAGCCTGCAAATCAGATGTTTTCCTTCTTTAACTTTGGTTTGTCCCCTCCAGCAAGCCCTTTTTGTTATCATTATCAACTGATGTATTAAAATTACTCCTGCCTTTCTAGTTTTCTTTTGTTTCTGCTGCTCCCACCACTCCCGTTGCGCCATTGGTTTTCCTAATGGATCCCACCCATCTTTCTTCATTTTCTCAATCAAACCCTTTTGGTCCTCGGCATAGAGCCGACTCATGGATCCTGGCGGGCCCCAATTGGGTTCCTCGCCTTCCGCCATAATGTATTATTCTTTGTCAATAGTTTACCGCGTTCCGGTCCGCCCTAGTAACTCGTTCTCAGAGGTCTGCCTATCGTCCACCACTTGTATGATGGAGTCCCCGACTTGTAACTATTCTTGCTCACAGAGGTGAGTTTTGGGCTTCTATCCGACCCCTTTCACTTGTAGCCATTAATACATTATCACAATACGTCACGTCATACAATCCAACAGATCCCGCAACGCAACACAGCAGAGAGGTTCTTACAAATTCTTTGTCTGTCTCGGATTCCCAACTAACTCTGGCCGTCACGTGGGGCCCAATAGTCTTCTTAATTTCGGCTCAGCATGGGTCCTCGAGACATTTACATTCCGAAATAACACATTTTATCAGGCTTCAATTCTTAACTACTATTCATACTATCGGTTAACCTTATTATTTCAATATTACAAACACTTTATGCGCCACCTAGGGTTTAATAAACTGTTTCTTACCCGTCACAGACACCAGATTCGTTGGATACTGCATCGCCGTCACACCACCCTGCCAAGTGGCCCAATTTCTGGGTGGTCAAAGATTTGACTACTCGCCCCGTTCACTGGTACAGGCGGTCTTTCAGCTCCGAAGTATCCTGCCGAATACGCCATTTGTTAGGGAGAAATTAATTCACTCCAGTCTGTGTTGATAGGTAAAAGCAAACAGTTTATTTAATATTCAGAGATCTCTGGGAGAAGCGTCATAGACCTTACTCGGCCCAGTGACCACAGCTTCTCGACCTCCCGTTGTCAGTTACAACCTTTTATTTAAGAATTATCCAATCACATTGTTACAAAATGTCACATGATTACAATTATGTCAATTCAAAGTAAACTGGTTAATTCGTTATATTTCTTATCTTTGTCAGCTACAAACTAAAAACAATTATCCAATTACATATATATGCTGCAACACTTGTCCATTGTATTTCTCCACAGTTGCCCATTGTATTCTGTCCTTGAATGCTGCTAGGCATCCAACCCTTATCATCCACCTGGTTGCTTCTTATTCTATTTCGTACATAACTTCCATTCCCTTTACAGCTAAGAGAGGTTTAATTTAACGTGAGCTCAAATATGGATACGCTTTTTATTCTCATAATATGTACCTTATTAATATAATTATTGGCCTTTACTACTGAAAACATTGAGGTGATGTGCAAAGTAAATGTTGTCTTATTGAATTTTAATCGTGTCATTAGAGTTTAATGAGATATCGGGACTGGTTTCTCCATCACCTTCCACCTGCGGCTCCTGTACAGACAGAGCAGACTGGGGTTGAAAGTCTAATTGGATTATTTAAACTGAGCCTGTTAGAAGCAGAGCGCATTCACATCTAGAATAGAGTGTATCCGAGTCTGGGGTGTAAGTGAACTCACTGAGTGTAGAACACCAGTCAATTATGCACCTACTGCCGACTGAACCCACACACACATTTCTGTCACAGATATTTCTCAGTAGAAGTGCTGTGTGACCTGGTGTGATAGAGTGAACTGAATTATTTAAAAAACTTTATTCAGCATTAGAATGTTGGATGAGGTTTATAAATATTGTATAATAAAATATTAACAACTGGAGGAACCAATAGTGTATAAATTATTATTAACCATTAGTATAATTATAATTAAATACATTCTCCAAATATTGATGTTAGTAACATTTCCTAAATCTTTGGAGAATTTGCTGTGTGAGTGCTGTTGTTTCGTTAGTGTTTATCTTCAAAGTTATGAACTTTTAATATTAAACTATTTTTTCTATTTAATACATTTATATGTACAGACTGATGTAATAATGAAGCTTTCTCAGTCTCCGTCCACATGCCCCATACTTTTCATACAGAGTCATATAAAATGTAATGATATATTGGAACTTGTTTCTCAATCTCCCTCCACTTGCTCCATACTTTTTATACAGTGTCATGTAGGGTTTAATGAGATTTCGGGACTTGTTTCTCAATCTCCTTCCACAAGCTCGGAATTTTTTGCTGAGGTTTTTGGTCGGTGACTCTGTTCAGTTTTTCTCTGTTTCCAGTGTGTGTGTTTGGTTATATTTATTAATGTCTATCAAAGACAAATTCTGGTTTACTGACACGGAAACGTTATAGCACTGTTACCAGATAGTTGGTGAGTTTAACGAAATATATTTCTGTGGTTAAATTTATTTTATTTTATAAAACTGATTCGATACTAAAATCCTGTTTTGTAGATAATTTAAATAATATTTTCTGAAAATCATAGAACGTATAAAAAACCATGAAATGTAAATCACTCCCTGAATCATTTTCACACATCGTGTGCAGATCAAATTCAATTTGAAGAAAACGGGCATATTTTATTCAAATTTGTCATTCATTGGGATCGCATGAAGTGAATATTGAAATACTTTATGCAATTTGAAATTTTCTCTTTTAAAACATATTTTGGGTTGGTTGTTTCATTTAAAATTCCATCAACTTCAAAGAGGAAATCTTTGCCCATTTCTGTCGA
This sequence comes from Squalus acanthias, assembly GCA_030390025.1. Lineage (NCBI taxonomy): Eukaryota > Metazoa > Chordata > Chondrichthyes > Squaliformes > Squalidae > Squalus > Squalus acanthias. The sequence goes on from CM059441.1 coordinate 63,568,017, forward strand.
TGTCATTCTATTCAGATGTAAAAATATTTTACATCTGAATAGCACTTCTTTTAAATTCCCGGGTTAGCCATGAGTGAAATTTAGTTTTAAAACCGAATTCGAAGACACTACCGCAGCAGTTTTGTTTTGTTTTGTCCCTTGCTGCTCCTGTACAGACAGAGCAGACTGGAATTGAAATTCTCATCGGATTATTTAAAACGAGCCTGTTGGAAGTAGAGCGCGGTCACTGTTAGAATAGAGTGTTTCAGAGTCTGGGATGTAATTGAACTCGCTGAGTGTAGAACACCAATCAAAGCTGCACCTGCTGCCGAATGAACCCACACACACATTTCTGACACAAATATTTCTCACCAGAAGTGCTGTCTGCGCCCGTGTGGTACAGTGAACTGAACTGTTGTAAATAGTTTATTCAGTATTAGAGCGTTGGAGAATGATTTTAAATATAGTTAAGTTAAATACTGTCTAGACGTGGAACCAATATTTTTTCAATTTGTATTAATTATCATTATAATCATTGTTAAGTTCACTCTCCAAAAAAATATTACTGAAATTTCCACACACTCCGTATTGTTGTTCAGTCAGTGATGATCTTCAAAATTATCAACTTTTTATCTGAAATGAATCATTCTATTTCACACATTTCTATTAACAGTGTCATGTAATAATTAACGTTTCTCAGTCTCCTTCCACGTGCCCCATGTTTTTATACAATGTCATGTAGTGTTTAATGAGATATCCGGACTGGTTTCTCAATCTCCTTCCAACTGCTCGATAATTTGTGCTGAGGTTTTTGGTCGATGACTTCATTCATTCTCTCTCTGTTTCCAGTGTGTGTTTGGTTATATTTATTAATTTCTAACATTAACAAAGTCTGGTTTACTGACAGGGAAACCTTCTCGCACTGTTTTCAGATACATTGTGTGTTCAACGAAATATGTTACCGTGATTCATTTTATTTGATGATATAAAACTAATTGGAAACTAAAATCCTGTTTTGTAGATAATTTAAAGAACATGTTCTGCAAATCATAGAACAGGAAAACACATGAAATGTACATCACTCCCTGAATAATTTTCACAAATCGCATGTTGATGAAAATCAATTTACAGATAATGGGCATATTTGATTCAAATTTGTCATTTATTGGGATCGTATGAAGTGAATATTGAAATGGTTTGGTTAATTTGTAGATTTTTCATTCAATACATATTTTGGGTTGTTTGTTTGATTTTAAAGTTCCATCAAATTCAAATAGGGAACAATTGTTCAATTCTGTGACAGTTAGCATGTCTATTATATATTGCTTCTGATTAACACTTACTTTAATTTTCAGAGGACCTTTGAGTCAAATTTAGATTTAAAACCGAAATCGAACACAAATTCCGCGCCAGTTTGTATTATTTTGTTCCCTGCGGTTCTCGTACAGACAGAGCAGACTGGAGTTGATATTGCAGTCGGGGTTTCAAACCGAGCCTGTTGGAAGTAGAGTGCGGTCACTGTTAGAATAGAGTGTATCGAATTCTGGGGTGTAAATGAACTCACTGAGTGTAGAACACCAGTCAAAGCTGCACCAACTGCCGACTGAACCCACATAGAGATTTCGGTCCTAGATATTTCTCAGTGAAGTGCTGTCTGACCCCGTGTAATACAGAGAATTGACCTAATCTTTTAAAATAATTTATTCAGCATTGGGGTGTTGGACAAGAATTATAAATATTGTAAAGTTAAATATTAACTAGAGGTGAAACCAATATTGCTTCAATTAGTCGTCATTATTAATTGAGTTCTTATCAAGTACACTCGTCAAAAATGATGCTGTTGAAAGATCCTAAATCTCCCTGGGATTGGCTGTATGAGTATTCTTGTTTAGTCAGTGAGGATCGGCAAAACTATGAGCATTTTATATTAAATTCAGCTTTCTATTTCATACATTTATATGAACAGTGTCATGTAACAATTAATGTTTTTCAGTCACTTTCCACATGCTCCATACTTTATATACAGTGTCTTGTAGTGTTTAATGAGTTATAGGGACCTGGTCTTAATATCCTTCCAATTGCTCCATAGATTTATATAGTGTCATGCTCTGGTAGCTTTGTGTAACAAATCCTGATTTCGTTTGTATATTTAACTTCGGCAGATCGCGATCAGAGCACTTTGTCCTGTTCCTGTCAATATTCGATGCGTGTTTGTTGATTTTCTAACCATGGTAACGTTTATCCAAGCACTAGTTAAGGGCTATGGAGATATTTTGTTAGAAATTACTCTTTGCGCAGTTGACGGTCAGAGTCTGGATTGTTTGCTGTGAGCTCCCCTGGTGTTTTACTGGAGGTTTTAACCTACAATTAAGGTTTTTCAATTCATTTGAGACCTAAATCCAACAGGAACTCATTTAATTGTGAAAGCTGTTCAATTCGGACTTGAAGTAGTTTAATATAAAATAATTATTTTGATTCTTGACACACCTGATAATCTGACATGAGAAGAATTTTCTTATAAACACTATGTATAAACTCTATTTTGTAATCTCAACATCACCAATTCTAACAGAAGCGTTGAGTTTTTAACGTTTTTGAGTAAATACTAAAAGATTATTCCCACTAGCCTGTCAACGGATAAAAATAAAAGATGAATTTGCAGGACACTGACCATTATCAGGAGAGTGTTGGTAAGGACTGCTGAGGCTCTCCCAGAGTGGAAGCATGTAACGCATTGTCAACATTACAGAACCCGGGCCAGAACGAGACCAGAGAGATTCTGTTTGGAAACTGCTCTCATTCAAGAATTGTTGACAAACGCAGCTGAGGACAGGAATCGGTGTCACGTTGTCTGTAATATATACCCGAGAGAATAGAAATAGACCAGGTGATCTGGAGGGCAAAATATCATCAGGGGGATTGGGAGCAGGTCAACACACTGTCTCTAGTATCTAACAATTAGAATAGAAAGAGACCTGGAGTTCTGTGGGACACAATATCATCAGGGGGGTTGGGAGCTGGTCAACATATTGGCTGCATTTTAAAAAGGAGCAAAGCTTAACCAGTAAACGAGAGAACCATTACCCAAACATACAAGAGAATTTGCTAAGCAGGAACTTAATGAGGAGCAGCCAGCACGGAGATAGGAGGCGTGAACCCGCCTGACAAACGGTTCATTTTGGTTTGTTTGAGGAATTGAGAAATAAAAAGAGTAACAGAAACTTCCAATTACAACTTTATGGAAACTTTGAAATTTCCACGTGGAAAACATTGGTTTAAAATAAAAGACACTGAAATTCATCACACAATAAGATAATCTATAATTTAATTTACATTATAATTATGTTCCATCATGCACTTTGGAAGGGAATCCTATACTTCGCTACCTAACATCACTGTGATAGCGCCCTCAAATTCGGCTGCCCTCAAAAGTTTGTCACCATCCTCCGCCTGCTTCATGATGACATGTAAACCGTGATCCTGACCAATGGATCTACCTCAGACCCAATTCATGTATGGACCGGAGTCAAGCAAGGCTGTGTCATCGCAACAAAGCTCTTCTCAATCTTCCTTGCTGCACTGCTCCATCTCACCCTCAGTAAGATCCCCATTGGAGTGGAGATAATCTACAGAACAAACGGGAAACTGTTCAACCTCCGTCCGCTCCAGTCCAGATCCAAAGTCGTCCCATCGTCTGTCATTGAATTACAGTATGCTGACGATGCTTGCGTCTGCACACACTAGGAGATCGAACTCCAAACCATCGTCAACACCTTCACTGAAGCGTACGAGAGCATAGGCCTTCCACTAAAAATCCGTAAGACAAACGTCCTATACCAGCCTGCCCCCGCCACACAGTACCGCTCCCCGATTATCAAAATCCATGATGAGCCTTGGACAACGTGGACCACTTTCTATATTTTGGAGCCTACTGTCAACAAGGGCAGACATCGATAACGAAGTGCAACATCGCCTTCAGTGTGCCAGCGCAGCCTTCGGTCGCCTGAGGAAGAGAGTATTTCAAGACCAGGACCTCAAATCCAGCACCAAGCTCATGATCTACAGAGCAGTAGTGATACCCGCCATCCTGTATGCTTCAGAGACATCGACCATGTACAGGAGGCACCTCAAAGCACTGGAGAGGTACCACCAACGCTGCATCCGCAAAATCCTGCAAATCCATTGGCAGGATAGGCGGAGAAAAGTCAATGCTCTCGCTCAGGCCAACATCCCCAGCATCGTAGCATTGACCATGCTCGAACAGCTCTGATGGACGGGCCACATCGTCCGTATGCCCGAAACGACACTCCCAATGAAAGCGCACTACTCGGAGCTCTGACACGGCAAGACAGTCCGAGGTGGGCAGAGCAAATGCTTCAAGGACACCCTCAAAACCTCCTTGAAAAAGTGCATCAACCCCACAGACATCTGGGAATCCCTGGCCCAAGATGCACAAAATGGAGGAGAAGCATTCAGGAAGGCGCAGAATACGTCGAGTCTCTTCGCCGGGAGCAAGCAGAAGCCGAGCACAAATAGCGAAAGGAGCGCACATAAACCCATGCACCCCACCCACTGCCAGTTTAACCACCTGCCCCACCTGTGACAGAGACTGTAGGTCCTGCATTGGACTCATCAGTCACCTGAGAACTCATTATTAGTGCGGAAGCAAGTCATCCTCGGTTCCGAAGTACTGCCTAAGAAGAAGAAGAGTACTGCAGCTGTTAAAAGAGCGGGCCCATCACCACCGCCTGCTCAGGGCAACTACACACGGGTAAAAAATTGTCAGAGCACCGTCACCACTAATTTTCAGGGCTACGAGGAAAGGGCAGTGGAATGGGACTAATTGGATCGCTCTTTCAAAGAGCCAGCACAGGTAACATGGGACGAATGTCCTCCATCTGTGCTGTATCATTCCATGATTCTACAAGGAGCAGGCCCATCATCACCGCCTTCTCTGGGCACCTACACACTGGTAATAAACGGGGCCCGAGCATCGTCACCACAAGGTGAGAGCGCACCCAGGTGTCAGCGTATATTTATGTGAAAACAATTCTCGATAAACTGTAGGCACTTTACAAATGTCAGGTTGCTGCAAAGATTTTACTTGCTGTTTTATAAGGAATGAAGAACAGATGAAATCACAGACCCCGGTATCAGTTCTTTCGCAAAGTGATGGAATTTTTACCCCACAGTTCATTGTATTTGTGACTTTTCTTTCTGATAGTTTTATTAATGTCTTGCCCCAGTGAACTCTAATTCTCAATGTCTCATTTCAGGCAGACCCGGGAACAGTCAGGCTGACCCGTCAGGTAATCGCCTTTCATTTTCACATTATCTGGTCTCTCTCTGCTCTAATCCATCTGAATGACAATCTCAGGGTATTTTTGATTACCGCTTAACCAGCTCGTGTGTCCCTCGGACGGGAAAAGTGTTTTCTGCGGACTGTTACAAAAGATCTTTAATTCCAGCTGAGAGGCGGCTGCTGCCTTCCTGCAGAGCGACAATAAACAGGGTCCCTGAAGGGCTGAGTGTGAAGGACCGGCTCCACTGACACTGCTGCCGGTCCCACAGCAGCTCTCACTTTCCACCTCACCAATCAGTGCTGGCATTAGGATCACATGACCATCCATCCCCGCCTCTTCCTCTATTGTCTCCGGGGATTGGGGGGGATTTCTTCCAATCCTGACTGGGGCTGAGCTCTCACTACGCTCGGCCAATCGGTATGGACTATAATGGACAGCTGACCATTGCAGCCACACCCATCTCCCAACCTCTGGAGGCTGGAACATATTCTGAGCCAATCGTACACCCCGTCCCCGTGGGAGCCGCTCTGGTGCTGGGAACTTCCCGCTGATCCCAGTTCCCTGCTTGTTTAAACCGTTTATTAGTATTTCCCTCTCACTTTTGCCATGTTTAATATTTACTCCGGGTTTTATTCGGGGTCTGGGCACAGTCTGATGTCCCCACTGATTCCTCACATGGTCCCTGTTGCCTGGTGAATGGGGGCGGTCCGTGCCCAGGGAGACTGCGGGTTTAATACACTCTAACCGCTTGATGTTATTTCTGATATTTTACAGAGACGGTGAAGCTGAGACTGGTGAATGGGGGCAGTCCGTGCGCTGGGAGACTAGAGATTCACTACAGGGGACAGTGGGGGACTGTGGAGGATGTGTGGTGGGACCTGCGGGACGCCGCTGTTGTGTGCCGGGAGCTGGGCTGCGGGGCCGCGCTGTCAGCACCGCGCGAGGCTCACTTTGGGGAAGGGTCCGGGCCCGTTGTGACGTCAGTTGTTAAGTGCGGCGGGACCGAGGCCGCTCTGCGGGAGTGTGGTTCAGCTCCATGGGGTCACTATTCCAACTCACACAACAGGGATGCCGGCGTCATCTGCGCAGGTAAAAATCTTTCTTCTGTCTCTCATCTTCCGCCGCCTCTGATTGTTTCCGAAATAAAGCGGATGTAAAATAATCAGCGGGTGTCAGTCCCCGGAAAGCGAGAGATTATAATTCCAGTATTCCCCGGTTATTATTGTTATATTATTAATATTAGGATTACTGTTTGTGTTATAATAATATTATTATTATGAAATATAATAAACACCCAAACCGGGAGCAGTAAATACCTGACACTCGGCACATTTACAATGCAGACAGAACACGTTTCCATTCAGATTTGTTCCAAAGCCGCAGTGAATGAGCTGACCCGCTGGAAATGTCACAATCTCCATCCGCTCTCCATTCTCAACCCGACAGCCGCTACCGGGCATGCGCCGTGAGCCCGGCTGCGCGCCTGCGCTAATCGCTTGATGTGGGATCTCATATTTTCCATACACTGTGAATCTGAGACTGGGGAGGGAGGTTTCTCAGCCTCGGGGAGCCTGGGCAATGGGTCCGCGGTTACTGTGGGCAGCACGGGAGGAACTACACAATAAGATCCTACAGGTGCCTGAATTTCGCATTCTTTTGATATTTAGCGAGATACCGAAACGGCAATAAGCACAGAATCTTAGACAAGGTCAGTAAACTGTTCTAATAAATAAACACCATCCCATGGAACTGCTGGTAAAAGAGCGGAGAATTCTCCTGCAACCCTGGCCCATAGTTCTCGCCCCGGCACTATCAAAACAGATTTATTAGCTGTGTACTCCATTTGCTGGTCGTGGGATCATGCTGTGCGCTACATGGATATCCCTGAAAAATGCCCGTAGAGAGACTGGTGAATGGACGTTAATTTCCCGGACGGACTATTTTAGAACAATTCTCCCCACAAGTAAGTACACAGAGGTGTACAGGACCGCGAATGCCTGGATATCTGGTGCATTTGCTGCTCCTGGATATTTGTCAGCCCTCGGTCCGAATTTCTTCAGGTATTTATCCATGTCAGTCTTGAATTTGCCGAATCTGATTACTTCATATTTCGCCTTTCAGTTTAAGTCCTCTCACTACTCAGCATTCTGAAAGATTCGTCTCTGTGAGTGATTTAAACGCCTAACCTGCCCACAATAATTAGACACGTCCTCTCGTTTGTGACAGAAACATTTTGAATTAACTTCATCAGCATTTGACCGTCTCAGTGCCGATTATGTTGCGGTCCCTGGAGTAAATTTTCAACGTTCAACTGAAAACCACAGGATAGATGGGACTATCTAAAAATGTTCATAATATACACGGCGATAAGACAGAAATTGATAACAACAACACTTCCCCTCACATGTTGACACAATGAAGCCAGTGTTTAAGGTGTGTCTCACCTGACTAAATAAACAGGGCAATCGGATTATTGATGAGATTACAGAAACTCTCACCACATTTTAATATAAAGCGCCTTAAAATGCTCACTGTTTATTTAAATACAATTCCCAGGAAGTGCCAAGCCCAGACTGGTGAATGGAAGCGGTCCCTGTGCGGGGAGTCTGGAGATTTACGGGAATGGAACCTGGAGCACAGTTTGCGGTGATGGGTCCTGGTTCTTACCGAATGCGGAAGCTGTTTGTAAGGAGCTGGGCTGTGGCTCTGCAGTAGAAGCGCCGCTTGATGCTCACTTTGGAGAAGGATCCGGGCCTGTTATTGGTCCGCCTGGCTGCGGACACCAGCGGGATGTTGGAGTTATCTGTTCAGGTGCAAACTGATAGTTATGGAAACATACGGATTACCAATAAATAGTGTGCGGCCGCCTCGGGATACATAGCGTCAGATTAGAAACATTCACATCTTGATAAAGGAGAGCATCAGCATTTAATATTACATTTCTTCACTTTCGGGTGAAGAGACAGAATGTTCCACAAATGGCCGTCATAATTCACTGCTGACATTGGCTGACTTGTTCAATCAGAAGTTAGTTGCTATTTTTCAATCCTATTGCCTTGACTGAGCAGTACAGAGCTGACAAGGGGTAAACATTTGCTGCCCCTGCTGCTGAGCGGACTCTCACTGCACCTGTTAATGTTTGGGCTGGCGCTGCACCTTGTGCTGAGCGGACTCTCACTGCACCTGTTAATGTTTAGGCTGGCGCTGCACCTTGTGCTGAGCGGACTCTCACTGCACCTGTTAATGTTTGGGCTGGCGCTGCACCTTGTGCTGAGCGGTCTCAGCGCCTTTCACTAAACCTCCTGCTGAATGGCTTTTCCTTGCTTTTCATATTGAGTGGGTTTTCACGGCTCCAGGTGTTGAGTGGGCAGTGACTGCTCGAGTGATGATTGTGGTCTCACCTCACGCTCTAATCAAAATGGTAACGTTAGAAATCAAAGTAAGAATAATACAAGTGAGTGGCGCTGTTAACAATCCATGCTGAAACAATTCCAACAATTATAACCGAACAATACTTAGCTTGCCCAGATAGATGGATATTTGTGCACTTGGGGAATGACTTTATCCAATTCTATTTCACTCTCCAGGGTTTTCTACACCACAGTACTGTCCCCCGGTCTGTCCAATTACTCCAGATGGAGCCTTTGGGTTTATCTTTCATAACATTTTCTCTCCATCCATTCATACATTTCCGACAACAATTTAATTGTTTCAGTGTTCCTTTCTAATTCTAAAACTTCTGAACCTGTGAACACTCCTCACCGACTAAAGTTCAAAGATTACAAGTTTTCCACGGCCCAGAACCTGCTTTCTGTGACAGGGAAAGTGAGTAATGCCGAGAATCTCCAGATAGTAAATTAGAAATTCAATTTCACTGGAACAGAGAAACCTGTACATGGGATATTGTTTAAACTGAACCCAGGGATAGGTTTATTCAAATTATTTTGAGGGAGCGGACTTGGTCTACAACACCTGGCTGTAGGGAAATTACAGCACATTTAGGTAAATGATGCTGATCATCCAGAGTCAACACATGCCTAGGTTCAGATGATACAGAACCGTAAACAATCATGACACTAAATGCAACAACCAATTATTCAGAAGTGAAATAGAGAAAATAAACTGGTGAAAAACGCGTGATCGCGAATCGGGGCCCGTTTCACACTCAGTCCGAATTTCTTTTCCATTGAAGTCGCCTTTCTGTACTTCCGCCCAGCTGTTAAAAGAGCGGGCCCATCAGCACCGCCTGCTCAGGGCAACTACACACGGGTAAGAAATGGTCAGAGCACCGTCACCACTAATTTGATACGGGGAAAGGGCAATGGACTGGGACTAATTGGATCGCTCTTTCAAAGAGCCAGCACAGGCGCACACTGCTTCCGGTCCCACAGCAGCTCTCACTTTCCACCTCACCAATCAGTGCTGATCATCCATCCCCGCCTCTTCCTCTATTGGCTTCGGGGATTGGGGGAATTTCTTCCAATCCTGACTGTGTGTGAGCTCTCATTACGTTCGACCAATCGGTACTGAGCATGATGGACAGCTGACCATTGCAGCCACGCCCATCTCCCGACCTCTGGAGGCTGGAATATATTCTGAGCCAATCGCCCACCCCATCCTCGTGGGAGCCGCTCTGCTGCTGGGAACTTCCCGCTGACTCCCGGTTCGCTGCTCGTTTACACCGTTTATTGGTATTTCCCTCTCCCTTTTGCCATGCTTAATATTTACTCCGGGTTTTATTCGGGGTCTGGGCACAGTCTGATGTTCCCACTGATTCCTCACATGGTCCCTCTTGCCTGGTGAATGGGGGCGACCCGTGCGCTGGGAGACTGCGGGTTTAATACACTTTAACCGCTTGATGTTATTTCTGATATTTTACAGAGGCGGTGAATCTTAGACTGGTGAATGGGGGCAGTCGGTGCGCTGGGAGACTGGAGATTCACTACAGGGGACAGTGGGGGACTGTGTATGATGATCTCTGGGGCCTGCCGGACGCCGCTGTTGTGTGCCGGGAGCTGGGCTGCGGGGCCGCGCTATCAGCACCGCGCGAGGCTTACTTTGGGGAAGGGTCCGGACCCATTGTGACGTCAGGTGTTCAGTGCGGCGGGACCGAGGCCGCTCTGCGGGAGTGTAGTTCCTATCAATGGGATCACTATTCCTGGTCACACTCCAGTGATGCCGGCGTCATCTGCTCAGGTAAACATATTTCTTCTGTCTCTCATTTCCCGCCGCCTCTGATTGTTTCCGGAATAAAGCGGAAGTAAAATAATCAGCGGGTGTCCGTTCCCGGAAAGCGAGATTATAATTCCAGTATTGCCCGGTTATTATTAATGTTATATTATTAATGTTAGGGTTACTGTTTGTGTTATAATAATATTACTATAATTATATATAATAAACACCCCCACCGGGAACAGTAAATACCTGACACTCGGCACATTTACAATGCAGACAGAACAAGTTTCCATTGAGATTTGCTCCAAAGCCGCAGTGAATGAGCTGACCCGCTGGAAATGCCACAATCTCAATCCAACTCTCCATTCTCAACCAAACAGCCGCTACCGGGCATGCGCCGTGAGCCCGGCTGTGCGCCTGCGCTGATCGCTTGTTGTGCGATCTGATATTTTCCACAGACTGTGAATCTGAGACTGGGGAGGGAGGTTTCTCAGCCTCGGGGAGCCTGGGCAATGGGTCCGCGGTTACTCTGGACAGCACGGGAGGAACTACACAGTAAGATCCCACAACTGCCTGAATTTACTATTCTTTTGATATTTAGATAGATATTGAAACGGCAATAAGGACAGAATCTTAGACAAGATCAGTAAACGGTTCTAATAAATAAACACCATCCCATGGAACTTGTAGTAAAAGAACGGAGAATTCTCCTGCAATCCTGGCCCATAGTTCTCGCCCCGTCACTATCAAAACAGATTAATTATCTATTTAATCCACTTGCTGTTCGTGGGATCATGATGTGCGCAACACGGATGTCCCTGAAAATGCCCGTATAGAGACTGGTGAATGGACGTTAATTTCCCGGACGGACTATTTTAGAACAATTCTCCTCACAAGTAATTACACAGAGGTGCACAGGACCGGGAATACCTGGATATCTGGTGCATCTGCTGCTCCTGGATATTTCACAGCCCTCGGTCCGAATTTCTTCAGCTCTTAATCCGTGCCTTCCTTGAATTTGCCGAATCTGATTACTTCATATCTCGCGATTCAGTTTAAGTCCTCTCACAACTCATCATTCTGAAAGATCCGTCTGTGTGAGTGAGTTAAACGCCTAACCTGCCCACAATAATTAGACCCGTCCTCTCGTTTGTGACAGAAACATTTTGATTTAAATTCATCAACATTTGACCGTCTCAGTGCCGATTATGTTGCGGTCCCTGGATTAAATTTTCAACGTTCAAATGTAAACCACAGGATAGATGGGACTATCTAAAAATGTTCATAATATACACGGCGATAAGACAGAAATTGATAACAACAACACTTCCCCTCACATGTTGACACAATGAAGCCAGTGTTTAAGGTGTGTCTCACCTGACTAAATAAACAGGACAATCGGGTTATTGACGAGATTACAGAAACTCTCACCACATTTTATTATAAAGCGCCTTAAAATGCTCACTGTTTATTTCAATATAATTCGCAGGAAGTGCCAAGCCCAGACTGGTGAATGGAGGCAGTCCCTGTGCGGGGAGACTGGAGATTTACGGGAGTGGAACCTGGAGCACAGTTTGCGGTGATGGGTCCTGGTCCTTACCGAATGCGGAAGCTGTTTGTAAGGAGCTGGGCTGTGGCTCTGCAGTAGCAGCGCCGCTTGATGCTCACTTTGGAGAAGGATCAGGGCCTGTTATTGGTCCGCCTGGCTGCGGACACCAGCGGGATGTTGGAGTAATCTGTTCAGGTACAAACTGATAGTTATGGGAACATACGGGTTACCAACAAGTAGTGTGCGGCCGCCTCGAGATAGATAGCGTCAGATTAGAATACATTCACATCTTGATAAAGGAGAGGATGCTAAATAGCGTTTAGTATTACATTTCTGCACTTTCGGGTGAAGAGTCAGAATGTTCCACAAATGGCCGTCATAATTCACTGCTGACATTGGCTGACTTGTCCAGTCAGAAGTTAGTTGCTATTTTTCAATCCTATTGCTTTGACTGGGCAGTACAGAGCTGACAAGGGGTAATCATTTGCTGCCTCTGCTGCTGAGCGGACTCTCACTGCACCTGTTAATGTTTGTGCTGGCGCTGCACCTTGTGCTGAGCGGACTCTCACTGCACCTGTTAATGTTTGGGCTGGCGCTGCACCTTGTGCTGAGCGGACTCTCACTGCAGCTGTTAATGTTTGGGCTGGCGCTGCACCTTGTGCTGAGCGGACTCTCACTGCACCTGTTAATGTTTGGGCTGGCGCTGCACCTTGTGCTGAGCGGACTCTCACTGCACCTGTTATGTTTGGGCTGGCGCTGCACCTTGTGCTGAGCGGACTCTCACTGCACCTTTTAATGTTTGGGCTGGCGCTGCACCTTGTGCTGAGCGATCTCGGTGCCTTTCAGTAAATCTCCTGTTGACTGGGCTTTCATTGTAACCCTGTTGACTGGGTTTTCACTGAACCTCCTGCTGAATGGCTTTTCCTTGCATTTCATATTGAGTCGGTTTTCACTGCTCCAGCTATTGAGTGGGCAGTGACTGCTCGAGTGATGATTGTGGTCTTACCTCACGCTCGAATCAAAATGGTAACGTTACAAATCAAAGTAAGAATAATACAAGTGAGTGGCGCTGTTAACAATCCATGCTGAAACAATTTCTACAATTATAACCGAACAATACCTAGCTTGCCCAGATAGGTGGATATTTGTGTACATGGGGAATTTCTTTATACCAATTCTATTTCACCCTTCAGGGTTATCTACACCACAGTAGTGTCCTCCGGTCTGTCCAATTACTCCAGATGGAGCCTTTGGGTTTACCTTTCATTAAATTTGCTCTCCATCCAATCATACATTTCATCCACAATTTAATTGTTTCAGTGTTACTTTCTCATTCTAAAACTTCTGAACCAGTGAACACTACTCGCCGACTAAAGTTCAAAGATTACAAGGTTGCCACGGCCCAGAACCTGCTTTCTGTGACAGGGACAGTGAGTAATGCCGAGAATCTCCAGATAGTAAATTAGAAATTCAATTTCACTGGAACAGAGAAACCTGTACATGGGATATTGTTTAAACTGACCCCAGGGATAGGTTTATTCAAATTATATTGAGGGAACGGAGTTGGTCAACAACACCTGGCTGTAGGGAAATTACAGCACCTTTTGGTAAATGATGCTGATCATCAAGAGTAAACACATGCCTAGGTTCAGAAGAAACAGAACCGTGAACAATCATGATACTAAATGCAACAAACAATTATTCAGAAGTGAAATAGAGAAAAGAAACTGGTGAAAAACGCTTGATCGCGAATCGGGGCACGTTTCACACTCGGTCCGAATTTCTTTTCCATTGAAGTCGCCTTTCTGTACTTCCGCCCAAGAACAATTGTACCTCCAACAATTCTGCAAAGAAGAATCTAAAGTAATTTCTGATCATGGTAAAAGGGTGGGCATAGAGATTAACAGGAACGTGGAATTGAGTGGAGCAGAACCGCAAAACATAAAAGTGTGAACTGAGTTCAGAAAATGACCATGAAGAGGACAGAGAAGGCGATACTACAATCTAAAGAACTGGTGATTCTAAAATAGATGATGCACTAAACGATGACCTCCCCTACCTCTAGTAATTGTTAACTAACAATATAATTACAATTAACCATTTCTGTGAAAATAATCACGAGTTTCTAGAAAAGTATATGGGCTCAAAATTAACAAGTCCCCAGGTCTGGACGGTATTTATCCAAAGGTGATAAAGAGGACAGGAATGAATATTGGCAATGGTGATGGACATTATGAGGGATTTGGTTCATTGTAGCCTGAGGAAGTGCCAGGGTGCAGTGAGCCAAAGGGATCTGACCCAGGTGGAATAGAATCAAATATTGGCAGGTAAAACAGTAAATGAGCAATTCGCAGGTAAAACTGTAAATGCGGCTTCAAATAGATGACTGTTTCGGTACGGATTAGATGTATTCCCACGAGGTGGAAAGGTCGGTCATGCAGAGCTCGAGCTCCCTGGATGACTAAAGATATAGAAATTAAAATGAAACAGAAAAAGGAAGCTTATGATAAATGTCGGCCTCGTAATTCAATAGAGAACCAAGCTGAATATAAAAAGCATAGGGAGAACTGAAAAGGGAATAAGAGGATCAAGCGATTGTATGAGAATAGATGAGCGTGTAACATAAAAGGGAATGCAAATGTCTTTTATAAACAGATAAATAGTAAAAGGGTAGTCAAAGGAAGTGTGGAGCCAAGTAGGCACCAAAAAGGAAATCTTCTTGTGAGCCAGCCGGCATGGCTGAGATAAAAAACGAATAATTTGCCTCTGTCTTCACTGAAGAATAGGACGCAGCCATTGTCCCATTAAAGTAGGAGGTAGTAGACACATTGGATAGGATTAAAATAGATAAAGAGGAAATATTTAAAAGGCTGGCCCTGCTCAAAGTAGAAAAGTTACCTGGCCTGCAAGGGATGCATCCTAGGTTTTTGAGGGAAGTAAGGTTGAAAATTGCAGAGGCTCTGGCCACAATCTTCCAATCCTCCTCAGATATGGGAGTGATGCCAGTTGACTTGAGGATTGCAAATGTTACACACCTGTGCAAAAAAGGGGTGAGGGGTAAACCTGGCAACTACAGACCAGTCAGCCTAATGTCAGTGGTGGGGAAACTTTTCGAGATAAAAATTCGGGTCAAAATGAATTGGCACTTGGAAACATATTGGTTACTAAAAGAAAGCCGGCACGGATTTCTTAAAGGCAAATCGTGTTTCAGTAACTTGATTAAGTTCTTTCAAGAAGTACCGGAGAGAGGTGATGAGAGTAGTACTGTTGATATTGTGTATATGGACTTTCAAAAGGCGTTTGACAAAGAACGACATAATACATTTATTAGCAAAATTGAAGCCGATGGGATTAAAAGTGCAGTGGCTACGTGGAAACGAAATTGGCTAAGGGACAGAAAGCAGAGATTAGTTGTGAACGGACATTTTTCAGCCTGGAGGGAAGTGTGCAGTGGTGTCACCCAGGGATCGAAAGTGCGACCACTGCTCTTTCTGATCTATATTAATGACCCAGGACTTGGGTATACAGGGCATCAGTTCAAAGTTTGCAGATAACACGAAACCCGGAAATGTAGCAAACAGTGACGAGGATAGTAACAGACTTCAGGAGGACAAAGACAGACAGGTGAAATGGGCAGACAGATGGCCGCTGATATGTAATGCAGAGAAGCGTGAAGTGATTCATTTTGGCAAGAGGAATGAGGAGAGGCGATATAAACTAAATTATACAACTTTAAAGATGTTGCAGGAACAGAGAGTCCTGGAGTGTACGTACAGAAATCTTGAAAGATGGCAGGACAAATTGAGAATGTTGTTGAAATGGCTTTGCGGATCCTTGTCTTTATAAAAAGAGGCATAGAATACAAAAGCAAGGAAGTTATGCTAAACATTTATAAAACACTAGTTAAGTCCCAGCTGGAATATTGTGGCCAATTCTGGACCACACTTTAGTAAAGATGTCAAGTCTTTAGGAAGGGTATAGAGGAGATTTAATGGTATGATACCAGGGGTGAAAAACTTCAGTTACGTGGAGAGACTGGAGAAACTGGGTTGTTCTCTTTAGAGCACAGAAGATTAAATTGGGGGGTGGGACTTCTGATGAAAGGTCATCGACTTGAAACGTTAACTCTGTTTCTCTCCCACAGATGCTGCCTGATCTGATGAGTATTTCCAAAATTTTCTGTTTTTATTTCAGATTTCCAGCATCCGCAGTATTTTGCTTTAGTATTAAGGTTAAGGGGAAATTTGATAAAGGTGTTGAAAATCAGGTAGGGTTTTGATAGAGTTAATAAAGATGAACATTTTCAGTGGCACAATGATGGATAGCCAGAGGACACAGATTTATGGTAATTGGCAAAAGTCCCTGAGGCGAAATGAGGAAAAAATGTTTATGAAGTGAATTGTTATGATCTGGAATGCACTGCTGGAAAGGGTGGTGGAAGCAGATTCAATAATAACTTTAAAAGGGCATTGGAGAAATACTTGAAGTGCAAAAAATATTGCAGAGCTATGGAGAAAGGACAGGGGACTGGGACTAATTAGGTAGCACCTTCAAAGAGCCAGCACAGGCATGATGGGGCGAATGGCCTCCTTCTGTGCTGTATCATTCTCTGATTCTATGATTCTGAGTTATGTGTGGTTGAATTTTTGAGCAGGTCCTTAACAAGGAGGACAGGGGACTGTCTTTCGATGGTGTCTTTATTAGATAAGGTTCTGCAAAAACGATTATGAGCATAATTAAAAGTGCACGTGATTGAAGGTTACCCTGTAACATGGGCTGGTAATTGTTTGGGAGGTAGGGCACTGCGTGTACAGATAAAGTGAAAACTTTGATTGGCGGGATCACAGATCTGTATGTGGGCTCAGCTTTCCATCATATTAAGTAACGACTTGGATGATGGAATAGAAAGTTGTATATCCAATTTTGCAGATTATTCTAAGTTAGGAGGCACAGTAAGTTGTGTAGACGGGATCAGAAAGTTACAACGGGGCACAAACAGATCAAGTGAGTGGGCGAGTCCGTGGCAGAATAAATTCATTGTAGGCAAGTGTGAAGTCATTCATTTTGGATCCAAGAAAGACCAATCGGAATATTTACTTAATGGTGGGAGACTAGGAACTGTGGAGGAGCAAATGGGATTGGGTGCCCAGGCACACAAATCACTAACAGCTATGCGCAGGTACAAAAAGTAATGAAAATGGCTATTGAAATATCAGAATTGATAGCAAGCAGGCTGGAATACCAATGAGAGTGAGTGTTGCTTCATTGTACGGAGCCTTGGTCAAACCCCATCTGGAGTACAGCGTTCAGTCATGGGCACTAAACATCAGGAAGGCTATATTTGTCATCGAGAGGGTGCTACGCAGATTCAGCAGAATGAAACCAGGGCTAAAAGCGTTAAATTATGAGGACAAGTTTCATAAATTTGTTTTGTATACCCTTGAAGTTTAGAAAGTTGAGGGGTTAGGTAATTGAGATGTTTAAAGTGATAAAAAGATTGGATGAGTAGATACCAAGAAAGTATTTCCTCTGGTGTGGGGATCCAGAACAAGGGCACAATCTTAAAGTTAGAGCTCGGCCTTTCAGACGTGAGATCAGGAAGCACGTTTACATTCAAAAACGGTAGCGGAAATCAGGAATTTCCTCCCCCAAAAGGCAGCTGTAAATTTCGAGGCTGAGATCGATAGATTTTTGTTAGGTAAGTGCATCAAGGGATCTGGAGCAAAGGCAGGAACATGGAGTTGAGGACCGATCAGCCATGACCTAATTGAATGGAGGATCAGGCTCAAGGGGCTGAATGGACTACTCCTGTATCTGTATTCCTGGTAATAGTGATAGTAGAAGTAGTAATAGTAGGAACAGCAGCAGTAGTAATACTAGTGCTAACAGGTGTAGTAGCAGTGATAGCATTAGCAGTAGTAATGGTAGCTGTGGTATTAGTAGCAATACTAGTATAAAATTAATACTAGCATTAATAGTTGTAGTAGCAGTCGTTGTGATGGTAGTAATACTCGTAGAAGTAGTCATAGTCATGGTGATAGGAGTAATAGTTTTTGTTAAGCTGTAAACAGATGAGATTTGAATCGTTTTCATATAATTATGATAAATCCGACGTTATTAGTACTTATTAATATAAAAATAATATATTAATATTTAGTTCACAGAGGTCTGAGACTGGCATCCGGGGGCACCCGATGCTCCGGCCGGGTGGAAGTGCTACACGGAGAGCAGTGGGGGACGGTGTGTGATGTTTACTTTGGCTTAGAAGACGCCAGCGTGGTCTGTGAGCACCTTCAATGCGGGGCAGTAAACGGAATCCCGGGAGCAGCTCACTTTGGGGAGGGAATCGGCCCAGTGTGGAAGGAGAACTACAGGTGCCGGGGGAACGAGTCCCGCTTGTGGGATTGTCCGGTTTCATCCTGGGATCAGTTTAGCTGCTCACATGGAAATGACGCCAGTGTCATCTGCTCGGGTGAGTTCTCTCAGTCCATTGAACTGCAATACACCAACTGTAGATGTTTCCTTTGAAACTGAGCGAGTCTGAGTTGTGTTTGTCGGTCGATTTTTCTCAAGTGAATTAGTAATGAACCATAGGGTTTCAATGCAGCACAAGTGTGATCAATGACTGTCTCGTGTTACGGTGTTTATCTCTGTCCGGGTGAATCCACAGCATTACCCAGAATCCACCACCCAGAGCTGCTGGCAAAAAAGTTCAAACAGCAAAACGGGGACCGCTGCTACACAATGGAAATGCTGCTCCTGTATTTAATTATTTTTTATTTATTCATTCACGGGATGTGGACGTCGCTCCAAGTCCAGCATTTATAACCCATCAATCCTTCGGCCTGTCCCGCCGTTAGAGCAGTGACTATAAATCAAAAGTACTTCATTGGCTGCGAAATGGTTTGAAACGCGCAATCAATTTAAACTTTTCTCTGTTTCTCTCCATATTGGCTAAGATTAACTGTGAGCAGCCAGAAGCTATTTTAAGCCCGTGCTCCTGCCTTTGATCACAGCTCATATCAATAGCCGGCCTGGGCCGCCCGCCCCCAGTTTGTTTTTAGCCCCTTTCCCCAGATAAGCCTCCGGAAGCTGCTCGGCATCTCTCTAAAATCACTTCACTGAGAAAAGGTCAAGGCGGAGAGGATCTGCCCACAAGCCTTGTGGGTAATTATTACAGAAATGTAACCATTAAAATTCATAATAACTGTCCGGGTGAGAGTTAGTAAATTATGGGATATTTTGGCTCAGTTTAACGGTTGCTCTAAATGTGTTTTTTTTTGTAGATGAAGGTTGGCCGCCGAGACTGACTAATGGGGGAAGCCGCTGTGACGGGCGAGTGGAGATTTACTACAACCGCAGCTGGGGGAGAGTGCGGGACAGCCTCTGGGACCTAAATGATGCCAACGTGGTCTGCAGACAGCTGGGCTGCGGCTCTGCGATAGCCGCTTATAACTCTTCAAAGTACGGAGAGAGTGAAGGGCCCGTGTGGGTGAATGATGTCCAGTGTGAAGGGAACGAGTCTCAGCTCCGGAACTGTAGCTCATTCACGTTGAATCCATCTCTCAATGACAGCATCGGCGTAGGGGTCCTGTGTTCAGGTGAACAAATGGTTCACTTTTACAGAACCATAAAGTGGAATATCTAATCTGCTGAGAAAAGTGGTAATATTGGTCACTTGGGGCAACACGGTGGTATAGTGGTTAGCACTGGTGCCTCACAGCGCCAGAGACCCGGGTACGAATCCGGCCTCGGGTGACTGTCTGTGTGGAGTTTGCACATTCTCCCCGTGTCTGCGTGGGTTTCCTCCGGGTGCTCCGGTTTCCTCCCACAGTCCAAAAATGTGCGGGTTAGGTTGATTTGGCTATGATAAATTGACCCTTAGTGTTAGGGGGGGATTAAATATGTGGGGTTATGGGGATAGGATGGGATATGTTAGGGGGAATTAAATACGTGGGGTTACGGGGGTAGTGTGTACTGGATTTGGATGATCAGCCATGATCGTATTGAATGGTGGAGCAGGCTCGACGGGCCGAATGGCCTACTCCTGCTCCTAGATTCTATGTTTCTATGTTTCTATGTTTCTATGTTCCTCGGCGTCTACACCAATTATTTGACTCAGGGGGTGAGAACAAAGCGAGAGGAAACGGGCTGAAGTGAGAAACAACAACAACGATAAGTTGCATTGTTTTGCGCCTTTAACAAAGACAAACGTCGCAAGGCGTTTCACAGGAGCGCAATCAGGCAGGAAACTGACACAGAGCCAAACAAGTAGATATTAGAGAGGGTGACTAAAAGCTTGGTCTGAAGGGTAGATTACCAGAGGACGTCTTAAAGGTGAAGAGACGGAGATGTTTAGGGAGGGATTCCGTGGTTGCAAATCAGTTCCATTGTGCAGCATATAAGTGTAGACAGATGTGCTGGAGTTGTACTGGAGTAGCTTTCATTATTCTGTGTATAAATGAAATGAACATGGGCTAAATTAAATGAAATAGGAGATGAGAGTAAATGTCAAATAAGGTAACGAATACGGCTGACATAAAGGAACATGGAACAGATGCAATTTTAGAACATGAGTATAAAATGACTGTTAAAAATAGATGAAGTGAAACGATTAATAAAAACACATTCAATTGCCTGAACAACAATGTGCACAGCATTCGAAACAAAATGGGGCAACTGGAGACAATAATTCCTAGCAGCCAGATGTAGCAGGAATATCTGAAACATTTCTGTGCTGTGCATTCTATGTAATATGTAAGAGTAGACAGATGTTCTGTTGTTTAGTTTCATTTACCTGTCACAGGCGATTTTAAAGGGTAGACTTTTTCGGCTGGAGAAGGTAACATGGGTTGGAGTGAGTGATGAGGTTAATGTGTATTGGAAGTATAATCCTCCTGTATTGTTCTCCAACAGAACACGTGCAGTTAAGACTGTCCGACGGTGGAACCCCATGTGCTGGGCGAGTGGAGGTTTATTACAATGGGACCTGGGGCTCAGTTTGTGATGATTCCTGGGACCTGGCCGACGCGAACGTGGTTTGCAAACAGCTGGGTTGCGGAAATGCATTGGACGTGGAACTTTCTGCTGCTTGTGGACGAGGCTCAGGCCCAGTTTGGTTGGATGAACTGAACTGTTCGGGTAACGAATTGTTTCTCTGGGAATGTCCCTCCGCACCGTGGGGTTATCACGACTGTGCTCATAAAGAAGATGTGAGGATGGTGTGTTCAGGTAGGGGCGCTTTCAACCTGCTCATTTTCTGCAGTGTTATTCGCGCGGCTTCAAACGGGAGATATTACATAGAATTACATAGAATTACATCTCAGAACCAGGCTATTCGGCCCAACTAGTCGGTGTGGTGTTCATGCAGCAGGCGAGCATCCTCCCACCCTACTTCATCTAACCATATCTGTATATCCTCTATTTATTTCTCCCTCGTGTACTTATCTAGCTTCACCTTAAAGGCATCTGTGCCAATCGCCTCAACTATTCCATGCGGTCCAAGTCTCACCTTCTAATCACTCTCTGGGTAAAGAAGATTCTCCTGAATTCCCTATTGGATTTATTTATGACTATCTTATATTTATGATCCTTAGCTTTGGTGTCCGCCACTTTTAGTGATTAGTGAATCTGTATCCCTCGATCCGTTTGCTCACCTACCCCATTTAGACTCTTATTTTAGAACATAAGAATATAAGAAACAGGAGCAGGAGTGGGCCAATCGGCCCCTCGAGCCTGCTCCGCCATTCAATAAGATCATGGCTGATACAAGCTTGGCCTCAACACAATTTTCCTGCTCTCTCCCCATAGCCCTTGACTCCCTTGTAGTTCAAATGTCTGTCAATCTCCGCCTGAAATATATTCAATGACTCCGCCTCCACAGCTCTATGGGGTAGAGAAGTCCAAAGATTCACGACCCTGAGAGAAGCAATTCCTCCTCATCTTCGTCTTAAATGGGCGACCCCTTATTCTGAAACTATGCCCCCTAGTTCTAGATACCCCCACGAGGGGAAACATCCTCCTCAGTATCTTATATGTTTCAATAAGATCACCTCTCATTCTTCTAAACTCCAATGACTATAGGCCCAACCTGCTCAACCTTTCATCATACGTCAACCCCTTCATCCCAGGAATCAACATAGTGAACCTTCTCTGCAATGCCTCCAATGCAAGTATATCCTTCATTAAATATGGAGACCAAAACTGTATGCTGTACTCCAGGTGCAATCTCAACAGTGCCCTGTAAAGTTGCATCAAAACTTCCCTACTTTTATACTCCATACCCCTTGCAATAAAGGCCAACATTCCATTAGTCTTCCTAATTACTTGCTGTGCCTGCATGCTAATTTTTTGTGCTTCATGTACTAGGAACCCTAGATCCATTTGTTCCACAGCATTTTGTAGTCTCACTCCATTTAAATAATAATTTGCTTTTTCATTCTTCCAAAGTCGATAACCTCAGATTTTCCCACATTATACTCCATCTGCAAAATCTTTGCCCACTCACTTAACCTATCTATCTCCCTTTGCAGACTCTCTGTGTCCTCCTCACAACTTGCTAACCCACCTATCTTGTCATCATCAGCAAATCAACAGTACACTCAGTCCCTTCATCCAAGTCATTAATATAGATTGTAAATAGTTGAGGCTCCAGCACTGATCCCTGTGGCACCCCACTAGTTACGGATTGCCAATCGGAAAATGCCCATTTATCCCGACTCTCTGATTCTGTTAGTTAGCCAATCCCCTATCCATGCCAATATATTACCCCCAACCCTGTGCGCTCTTATCTTGTGCAGTAACCTTTTATGTGGCACCTTATCGAATGCCTTCTGGAAATCCAAATACACTACATCCACTACTTCCCTTTTATCCACCCTGTTTGTTACATCCTCAAAGAACTCCAGCACATTTGTCAAACACGATTTCCCTTTCATAAAATATTATTGAGTCTGTTTGATTGTCTTATGATTTTCTAAATGACCTCCTTAATAATGGATTCCAGCATTTTCCCAATGACAGATGTTACGCTAACTGGCCTATAGTTTCCTGCTTTCTGTCTCCCTCCTTTCTTGAATAGTGGTGTTACATTTGCGGTTTTCCAATCCCCTGGGACCTCTCCAGAATCCAGTGAATTTGGGTAGATTACAACCAACTGTCTCTGCAGCCACTTCTTTTGAGCCCCGAGGATACAGGCCATCAGGTCCAGCGGACTTGTCGGCCTTTAGCCCCATTAGTTTGCCTGGAACTTTTCTCCAGTGATAGGGGTTGTTTTAAGTTCCTCCCTCCCTATAGCCCCTTGATTATCTATTATCATTGGGATGTTTTTATTGTCTTCTACTGTGAAGACCAATCAAAAATAATTGTTTAGTGTCTCTGCCATTTCTCTATTTCCCATTATTAATTCCCCAGTCTCATCCTCCAAGGGACCAATGTTTATTTTAACTACTCTCTTCCTTTTTATATACCCGTAGAAGCTCTTACTGTCTGTTTTTATATTATTTGCTAGTTTGCTCTCATACTCTATCTTCTCCCTTCTTCCAAGGATTATGTGGCCACATTATTCCTCCTACCAAAATGCAACACCTCACACTTACCTATACTAAAATTAATTTGCCAATAACACGCCCATTCTGCCCGTTTATTAATGTCTTCTTGTATTTTGTTGCAGTCTTCCTCAGTATTAACCAAACCCCCCAATTTGCTGTCAGCTGTAAATTTTGAAATTCTACTTCCGATTCCCAAGTCCAAATCATTAATGTAAATGATGAGTAGCAGTGGCCCCAACACCGATTCCTGTGGATTCCCACCTGCCGCCAGTCTGAGTAACTACATTTAATCCCGAATTTCTGTTTTCTGTTTAGTATCCAGCTAGCTATCCATTCTGCTACTTGTCCACTGACTCCACATGCTCTGGCCTTAGTCATGATTCTACAATGTGGTACCTTATTGAAGGCCTTTTGAAAATCCACGCATATTACTCCTTAGGCTTTAGCCTCTTCTACTCTTTCTGTAACTTCTTCAAAGAATTCTACAGCGTTGGTCAAGCATGAACTTTCCTTTTGAAATCCGTGCTGACTCTTCTTTCTCATATGTTCGGAATGTAGATGTATTTCCATTACAATTCTGAAATAATTACCGACACCAGTAAACACAACCGGTGCAACATGTGTTGTGCAGTATGAACACACGACGAGTTATCAATCGAACCACCTGCATGTTTCTTGTTTTATTGGCAGAGCACAAAGAGATGCGGCTGGTGAATGGAAAGCATCGCTGTGAGGGAAGAGTGGAAGTGTTCTACAATGGCACCTGGGGAACAGTGTGCTCGGATAAACTGGAACGAAATGATGCAGAAGTAATCTGTAAACAGTTACAGTGCGGCCCCCTCATATCTATTGAAGATAACACTCGGTTCTTCGGAGCGGGATCCGGACCCATTTGGCTCGATGAGCTGGAATGTAATTCACACGAGTCGACCCTTTGGCAGTGTCAGTCAAACCCGTGGGGTGAACACAACTGTCATCACAGGGAGGATGCAGGTGTTGTTTGTTCAGGTAACACAAGGAACCTCTCAATGTGCGGGTGTCATTTCAAACATTGATTTCCAATGCAGTCAGCATATTTCTCTTCTCAATAGAAGCCAAAGTGCCGAAGAGATCCCACAGTTCAAGGGTCTGCGTTCGAGAATCTGGTTCTAAACATCAACATTCACCAGGTGCTTCCTCCTCTTCATTATACCAACTATCTGACTTGTATTCCAGGTTTGTACTAAATAAATAACAATAAATTATTACATTTCATAGACTCGGGACAACCGTTGCAACTGGTTGGAGGCAACACCAACTGCTCCGGGAGAGTGGAGATATTGTCCAATAACAGCTGGGGCACGGTGTGTGATGACTCCTGGGATATGGCTGATGCCAATGTTGTCTGCAGACAGCTGAGTTGCGGCCCCGCTCTATTGGCCGCAGGAGGGGCAGCAATTGCCCAGGGTGACGGTCTTATCTGGCTGGATGAGGTGAAGTGCACCGGAAGTGAATCCTTTCTGTCCGACTGTCGTTCCTCACCGCCAGGTCAACATGACTGTGATCACAAGGAAGATGCCAGTGTGATTTGTTCCGGTAAGTGTCGCAGGTGGTTTCCTCGTTCTGTGAACATGACTCATGGATTTCGGAAAAAAAGAACAACGTTTATATTTTTAATGTAAAATCCTAATGTTTGAAGTTTATCAAATGTTTGTGCAATATATTCCACAGGACTCGATTTGCCTCCTACTGCTTCTCCGTCCACACCTGCAGGTACTTACCATAATTAGTACTATTATTAGTATTAATGTTAGAGTCCGTATTAGTGGTATTGGTATTATTGACATTTTCCTGTTTTTTTTTAATTTCTGAAGATAATGTGAGCGGTTTTAAATTGACTGGAACATTTTTAAAAATACATGGCGGACTATGTCTGTGTTAAATCTTTCTGTTATCCTGTGATTAGGACAGGGTGGTAAAACCACCTCCAACCCTGTTGCCGTCTGCATAACCCTCGGAATCCTTCTAATCTGTGAGCTGATCGCACTGATGGCGGTAATACAGAGAAAGTCAACAAGAAGAGGTGAGGCTCAAATCTTTCCATTGAACTAAAACTTGATCTCAGATGCTTCATATCCCGGCGAGTCTGCAGTTCATTGCACATTTCTATAGGACCTACATTGGTTCCTGGTTAAGCAGCGCCTCGATTTCAAAATTCTTATCCTTTTTTTTAAATCCCTCAATGTACTCGCCCCTCCCTATCTGTGTAATCTCCTCCAGCCCCACAACTCCCCAAGATACCTGCACTCCTCTAATTCTGCCCTTTTGAGAATCCCTGATTATAATCGCTCACCCATTGGTGGCAGTGCATTCTGTTGCCTGGACACTCAACTCTGGAAATCCCACCCTAAACCTCTCCATCTCACTTTCATCCTTTAAGACGCTCCTTAAAACCTACCTCTTTGACCAAGCTATTGGTCACCTGCCCTAATTTCTCTTTATGTGACTCGGTGTCAAATTTGTTGTCTGATAATACTCATTTGAAGCGCCTTGGGACGTTTTACTACCATAAAGGCGCTATATAAATACAAGTTGTTGTTGTTGAGTGTCACGTGGTATTGTTAGAAATAAACCTTCAGCCGCTTTTGGCGAATTGTTCCATTCAATGTGCTGCCCGAATTGAAATGGACATTTAAAATGGAGAGTTATTTAAAGTGTTTACATTGACTGTCCCACGTCATCAGCCGGTACATGAGATTCCAGATGAATTTACTTGCTGCAACATTGGAACAGAAAGTTTATTGAACTATTTGGGCTGTGCGTTCAGTTATTTATTGGTCTGTTATTCATCCTTTATCCATTGGGTATCCGTTCCAGCCCTTCAGTTTCTGGGTCCGGATGCCCAATCTCGAACTCTCTGACCGGGTCCTGTCCACCATTTTGAGAGGTGACAGTTTTATAGGACTTTCTGCAATCTCCGGTGATTATTCTACATCCCAACACAACTATTCCACTCATATCTCACCCGCCCAACACACTCCTGCTCTGTGTACACAGCAAGGCTCCTCTCACACTGACGGGACATGCCAAAGAACCATCAGCTCCTCACTCGCGCTTCCAAACTGATGCTGTCCGCAAAGATCAATCAACTTCAACTGAACTCCCCGTGTGGCCCCATAACCGAGCGATCAACTGGAGCTCATTTCTCCTGATAGCCGCTCATTCCGTCTTCCCGAGGTCAATACAACTGGCCGCAGTCTGCTGGAGGTGAACATGTGTCTATACAGAGACACAGACACACACACGGAATCACACACACAACTAAACACCTCCACATTCACGCTAACTGGTTCTGTCCCT
Organism: Squalus acanthias; assembly: GCA_030390025.1. Classification (NCBI taxonomy): domain Eukaryota; kingdom Metazoa; phylum Chordata; class Chondrichthyes; order Squaliformes; family Squalidae; genus Squalus; species Squalus acanthias. Next base: position 63,594,911 of record CM059441.1, read on the forward strand.
TGACGATCACTATATCTGTTATTTGGATTTATTCGCAGATGAATTCCTGTGAAACGCGCGTGGAGTGAATCAAAATGTTAATCTCCCCGCCCTCCCTCCAACAGGTGCTGTCACTCGCGGCAGGGAGTCACCTGCTGGTTTGAACCAAGCAATTTATGAAGAGATTGAGAATATTCCACCCGGCGAGGATTCCGCTCAGACCCAGGGTTCAGGTCTGTATTTTCCGTTTGATACCGAATCTTCACTGTACAAATGTCGCCTCACCTTTTAATGGTCAATGTACTGACTGGACTCGATCAGCAGTCCGCTCACTGTCCCCATGTGAAGGAGTCCTATCTCAGTGAGAGTGTCTCTGTGTCCGTGTGTATAGTGAGAACAGCAATTGTTTTGGGAACATTCCCACTGGTCGGCGTTGCTGAAAGACCGGGTTTTCGGTTTGTTGTGTATTATTTTATTTTATATTCACTCAAACATCAACTGAATTCATAGATGGATACAAAAGTATGGAGGTTATGCTTCATTTATACAGGGCATTGGTGAGACCACATCTGGAGTACTGTGTACAGTATTGGTCTCCTTATTTAAGGAAGGATGTAAATGCGTTGGAAGGTTTAGAGAAGGTTTACTAGACTAATACCTGGAATGGGCGGGTTGTCTTATGAGGAAAGGTTGGACAGGCTAGGCTTGTGTCCGCTGGAGTTTAGAAGAGTAAGAGGTGATTTGATTGAAACAAAAAGATCCTGAGGGGTCTGGACAGGGTGGATGTGGAGGGGATGCTTCCTCTTGTGGGTGAATCTAGAACCAGGGGTCACTGCTTAAAACAGAGATGAAGAGAATTTTTTTTCACAGAGGCTCGTGAGACTTTGGAACTCTCTTCCTCAGAGGGCGGTGGAAGCAGAGTCTTTGAATATTTTTAAGGTAGAGGTAAATAAATTTTTGATAAACAAAAGGGGTGAAAGGTTATGGGGCTAGGCGGGAATGTGGAGTAATCAGATCAGCCATGGGCTTATTGATTGGTGGAGCAGGCTCGAGGGGCCGAGTGGCCTACTCCTGCTCCTAATTCGTATGTTTGTATGTATGTTCGTATGATTGAAACCATCTTCATTCCTTCACTTATCACCTTTCCTTTATAATATTGGCCTCAAAATTGCGGTCGGAGGCTTGCCGCGGATGAACGCCTCCGACCTTTGGTCTGTTCCGCTCCTGGGCCTGCAGGCGTCCGCCTGCGTAAAGGTTCCGTATCCCAGGGGCGCAAGCGGTTCGCAAGCGTCCGTGAGATCACGTGGGCATTCCTAATTTGTTAATGGGGATTCCATTTCAGTACGGAATCCCCGTAAGCATAATGGCCCAGATTTCCCGCGGCCTATGACCGAGTACATGTGTACCCAGCCGTAACTTTCCCACGCGTTCCGGGTTTCCACGTGCGATGCTGCGCCAAAACTCGGAACTTGCCATCTGTCAAGTTTCAGCTCGGCAGATCCACCGATCCACGGAAATGGACATTCGCTGGCTATTTGCCAAACTACTGCCCAGCAAATGGTCGTGAAACTCTTACACCTGGTAAAAGCAGGGGTAAGGACTCCTTTTAACAGCGTAAGAGTTTAAATGAATATTAAACTATATATATTTTTAATTATTTAAACATAAACCACGTTTAAATTTAGTTTAGGTTATATTTAGCCCCTTTTAAAAGTTTAAATTTATTTTTTAAAAATTAAACTTTTGTTTTAAATATTTAACTAAATTGTATTTTAATTAATTTTGAACGTGTAATGATTTTTTTTTATTTAACTGGTGTGTAATTGTCTTTTTTAGGGGATTCCTATTCATGCTTATGGTGATTCTGTCCGTAAATCCTCCTAAACAGAAAGGCGATCCGCCTTTTTGATTAGTTGGGATGGCTCACGTGATCCCAGAGGCGCTCATGAACCACGTGCGCCTGAAACACATGGGCCTTTACGCCGGTGTGGGCAGAGAGGCCCAGGAGCTCAAGTGTCCGAACCTATGAGACCATCAGGTCGGTTCGTACTTTTCTTGCGGTTCGGAGGCATTCGCCCGCGGGAAGCCACCGACCACAAATTGAAAGCGCAGTTTCACACCACTTAATTGAAAATAAATAATCACAGGTTCCAAATTGGTTAAAATTCAATTTAATTTAACATTTAAAACAAAAATTTATTTTTTGTAGAATAAATGTAAACATTTTTAAATTGTCCAAAAATAACCTAAACTAACTTTAAAGATTTAAATAACCCTTACGCTGGTAAAAGTAGGCCTTATCGCTGCTTTTACCAGGCATAAGGGTTTCGTGGGCATTCGTTGGGCAGTAGTTGGGCAAATAGTCCAACTCCGCACCAGTGAATGTTAATTTCCTGCGGATTCGAACGATCTGTTAAACAGAATCTGGACAGATTGCAAGTTCTGGGTTGTCGCTCATCACATGCGGAACCCCGGAACTTACGGCGCACTTACGATGGCGTGTGTACGCCGTCATAGGCCGCGGAAAATCCGGGCCATCATTTTCTGTGTTAGCTGATCTTGGAGTCTCTGTCAATATCATTTCATTTTATTCCCTTTAATCAATCCCATAAATACTCGCTGCTTTTATGAGGCGACAGAAGCATTGTCCCAGATTCCATTTCTCTCGGTGACTGGATTCCTGTATCTGGAACACGTTCCTCGCAAGAAATCCCTACCTGTGATTGGTTGTTTCTATCCGACCTATTCTAGTAGGTTGTCTTCTGATATATAACATTAATTTACAAATTGTGCTTTACGATATTAGAGCAATAACGCTGATCGAATCGATGAAACCTTCGTCTTGGGCTATTTTTAGGGATGGATTTAACCATTAACATAAATCACTCGGTTAAAAAAACATATGGATGAACTAATCGGATATTGTCCTCCTTGCACTATTTTCTGGCCCATGTATGGGGCGGGGGCGGGGGTTCAATTTTTGCAGTCACCGCCGGCGGTTTTAGAGTCTCCGAAAATGAAAGAGACGGCGGGAGGATGGGGGTCGGGAAATCATGATCAGGAAACCCCGTTCACTCTCTCTGTACTAACCAACTATGTTATACACTATTTTTTCTGCTCTGATACCTGAGATATTGGCCCAGAAATTGATCTCGCTCTGTTCCCGTGGGGGTAAGGCTTCCCCGCGATCTCTCACTCCGCGTTGGCTTTTTCAGATCCAGCTCGCACGAACTTGATGTTCCAGACATCAGCTGGGCAGTGCTTGCGTATCCCACCGGCGTAGTGAATTCGTGCGAGCTGTGGGATCACGTGACTCAGTTAGAGCCAATGGCAGCACACCATCTTCCATTCATAAGTTTCACATACGTGCAGTGAAATCTATGAATCTTACACCCCCCCAAAATAACAGCTAAACCTCAATTAAATTTAAAAAAAACCCATCACATTAATAAAATAAGTATAGTTAAATAAATTAACCATTTTAAATAAAAAATTAAATTTTTGAAAAAATTTTAAATCTTTTAAAAAGTTATAAAAATAAACTTACCTGTCTTTAAAGTCTCTAAAAAAGATATACCTGTTAAAAAAAATTCAAAAAAATACTTAATTCACTACTTACCTTGTTAAAAGTGGGTCTTACTCCTCCTTTTTCCATTTTGAAAATCTTCCGTCCTTACCTGCGCGCCCAAAGCACGAAGTGCACAGCGTGCGCGCAGCCTGTAGCGCGCACGCGATGCACCGAGGAACCGCCCCCTTTTCAAAAGACCAAGTGCCGGTTTTCAGCGCATGCGCAGGGCATGCAGAAAACCGGCAATTGGAGAGAGAATACGCGAGAGTACGCAGTGCGTACTCTCGCGCAGCGGGATGAATTTTTGGCCCATTACCTGTACTAATGGGCTGTACTGTATATTATTGTGTCTGACCGCTGAGAGGGCGGTCATTTATGGTCCATCCGTAGTTTCCCTGATAAGGTGGTTATGGGCCTTCCTCTTGAACCACTGCAGTCCTTGTGGTGAATGATTTCCCACAATGGTGTCAGTTACCAAATTCCAGGACATTGTCTCAGGGATGATGAAGCTATTGGGCTGGAAATTGCGGTCGGAGGTTTCCCGAAGGCGAATGCCTCTGAACCACAGGTAAATTCCGCACCTACCTGGTGTCTCTGGACCTTCCGACACTTGTGCTCCTGGGCCTGTGTAAAGGGCCACGTATCCCAGGAGCACAAGCGGTGCGCAAGCGTCCCTGGGATCACATGGGCCGGCCCAACTAATCACAAAGGGGGGATTCTTATTATGATTATGAAGATTCAATTTAAAGAAAGAAATACTTGCCTTGATATAGCGCCTTTCACGACCACCGGACGTCTTAATGCGCTTTACAGCCAATACTTTTGGAGGTTAGTCACTGTTGTAATGTGGGAAATGCGGCAGCCAAGTTGCGCACAGCAAGCTCCCACAACAGCAATGTGATAATGACTGGATAATCTGTTCTTGTTATGTTGATTGAGGGGCAAATATTTACGTTCGGAATCCACATAAGCATAAAAGGAATCCCCTAAAAATTACATTTTAAAAACAATGTAATAAAAATAAATCATCACATGTTCAAAATTAATTCAAATATAATTTAATTAAACATTTAAAACGAAATTAAAAAAAAAATGAAGTTAAATTTTTTCAAAGGGCAAAAAATAACGTAAACTAATGTTAAAAGTTTTTGTATGTTTAAATCATTTAAATAGATTTATTTTACTATGTATGTAAACGCTTACACTGGTACAAGAAGGCCTGTCAAACAGAATCTTGACAGATTGTAAGTTCTGGGTTTTTGTGCATGTGCATCACATGTGGAAACACTGAACTTGTGGGGCACTTATGATCATGTACGCTGTGCGTATGCGGTCATAGGCCCCGGAAAATCCGGGCCATTACGTTGTCTGCTCCGATGTCCTGAAAAATCTCTCCAATACCCATCCATAATTTGTGTTTGACAGTTTCGGGCTCAATTGACTCCCTCAATCAGATTGAATATTACACCAGTGACCTTTTGGGTGACACAGACCCGGGATCAGGAAATCCTGAAGGGAACTCCTCCAGTATTCAAGGTGGGTACATTTTTAATTCCCATGATCTCATTTTTGAACGGCACACTTTCTACTGCCTAAAACCAACAACTAAAGATAACAGAGCTTATTAGCCGATAAATGACACTGCCAAGGACCCGTAGTAGCAGACAGTGATTTTAGTTACCAAATATAGCAGAAATAATTTAAATTTGAAAAAAATCATGTAATTTCCCCCAATGCAATAATGGATTTTTTTTTCGTTCCTGGATTCGCTGGAAAGGCCAGCATTTATTGCCCATCCCTAATTGCGCTTGAGAAGGTGGTGGTGAGACGCCTTCTTGAACCGCTGGAGTCCCTGTGGTGAGGGTACTCCCACAGTGCTGTTACGGAAGGATTTCCAGGATTTTGCCCAAAGGACGTGAAGGAATGTCGATATACTTCCATGTCAGGATGGTTTGCAACTTGGAGGGGAACTTGCAGGTGATGGTGGTCCCAGGTGCCTGCTCGCCTTATCCTTCTAGGTGGTAGAGGTTGCGGGTTTGGGAGGTGCTGCTGAAGAAGCCTTGGTGAGTTGCTGCAGTGCATCTTGTCGATGGTCCACACTGGAGCCACGGTACGCCGGTGGTGGAGGGAGTGAATATTTAAGGTGGTAGATGGGGTGCCAATCAAGCGGGCTGCATTATCCTCGATGGTGTGGAGCTTCTTGAGTGTTGTAGGAGCTGCACTTATCCAGGCAAGTTGAGAGTATTCCATCACACTCCTGACTTGTGCCTTGTAGATGGTGGAAAGACTTTGGCGGCTCAGGAAATGACAAACTCGCAGCAGAAGTACCAGCCTCTGATGTGCTCTTCTAGCCATAGTATTTATCTGACTGGTCAATGGTGACACCTTCCATTACTTTGCTGTTGATTGAGAGTAGACTGATGGGACGGTAATTGACTGGATTGGATTTGTCCTTTTTGTGAACAGGTCATACCTGGGCAGTTTTCCACATTGTCGTGTAAATGCCAGTGTTGTCGCTGTACTGGGACAGTTTGGCTAGAGGTGTGGCTAGTTCTGGAGCACAGGTCTTCAGCCGGGATGTTGTTAGAGCCCATAGCCTTTGCTGTATCCAGTGTGCTCAGCCGTTTCTTGATATCACGTGGAGTGAATCGAATTGGCTGAAGACTGGCTTCTGTGATGGTGGGGACCTGAGGAGGAGGCCGATATGGATCATCCACACGGCATTTCTGGCTGAAGATTATTGCAAATGCTTCAGCCTTGTCTTTTGCATTCACGTGCTGGGTTCCGCCATCATTGGGGATGGGGATATTGATGGAACCTCCTCCTCTCGTTAGTTCTTTAATTATCCACCACCATTCACTACTGGATGTGGCAGGACTGCTGAGCTTTCATCTGAACCATTGATTCTGTAAATTCTGTACACTTGCTGCACTCAGTGCTTCTTCCCAGTGGTCTTCAACATGGAGGAGTACTGATTCAGCAGCTGAGGGAGGGCGGTAGGTGGTAATCATCAGCAGGTTTCCTTCCCCGTGCCGCACCTGAAGCCATAGACTTCATGGTTCTGGAGTCAATGTTCAACACTCCCATTGCCACTCCGTCACTACTGTATAGCACTGTACCGCCACTCCTGGTGTGACTGTCCTTCCGGTGGCACAGAACATACCCAGAGATGGTGATGGTGGAGTCTGGGACATTGGCTGAAAGGTATGATTCTGTAAGTATCACTATGTCAGGTTTTTGCTTGCTAGTCTGTGGGACAGCTCTCCCAATTTTGGCATAATTCCCCAGATATTCGTGAGGAGGACTTTGAAGGGTCGACTGGGATGGGTGTGCCACTGTCGTGTCGAAGGGGGATTATGATCAGGAAACAGTGCTCACTCTCTCTGTACTTACCGACTATGTTATACACTATTTTCTCTGCTCTCATACCTGTGATATTGGCTGTACTAATGGATTGTACATTATTGTGTCTGACTGCTGGGAGGACCGACATTTATGGTCCATCCCTAGTTGCCCTGATAAGGTACTGGTGAGTCTTCCTCTGAACCACTGCAGTCCTTGTAGTGAATGATCTCCCACAATGGTGTCAGTTACCAAATTCCAGGATATTATCACTGGGGTGATGAAGGTATTATGTTGTCTGCTCCTATGTGCAAATCAATCTCTCCAATAACCATCCATTTGTTGTGTTTGACAGTTTCGGGTTCCATTGACTCCCTCAATCAGATCGAATATTACACCAGTGACGTTTTGGGTGACACTGATCTCGGATCAGAAAATCCTGAAGGGAACTCCTCCAGTATTCAGGGTGGGTACATTTTCACTTCCTACAATCTCTTTTTTGGACTTCACGCACTCTACTATCTGAAACCAACAACTAAAGACATCAGAACTTACTCGTCGAAAAATGACACTGACGAGGATCCGTAGTACTGGACAATGATTTTACTTACAAAATATTGTGAAAATACTTTGGATTTGAAGTAAAATCATATCGATTTCCCCCAATGGTAGAATGGAAGGAAACATTCAGTTCATTGTGTTTCCTCACACGGCTCTATGGGCGGTGAAATGTGAAATGTGTGTGCAGGTTGGGTGGGTGATTCAGTGGGATATGTGCGACTTTAAAACGGAGACAAAATTACCTCGACACGACACGGTCCAATCATTCCCCAGCTAGTCCCACTTCAACCGAAGATCACATTGGTCCACTCTCCCGCCCCGCAAGTCCCGGATAGATTGACTTATAATAATATAATTCTGAGTACTCAGTGCTGGCATTTGGTTTCAGTGGAAATCTCTATTTCCTCCCAGGTCCGGTTCCGGGCGATTATGACGATGTTGAGAATGGAGTCACTGACACTCAGGACGGTCACTTTCTGCTGGACGGTGGTCCTGATGATCTCCTCACACTCAGGAGTGCCGGCGGTGATCTCTCCACTCTCGGTAAGTTACATCTCTGACATTCCCACAGTCATGATGCGGAGATGCCGGTGTTGGACTGGGGTGGACAAAATTAAGAGGTCGCACAACACCAGGTTATAGTCCAACAGTTTTATTTGAAATCACAAGCTTTCGGATCTATCTTCTTGCTCCTTCCTCAGGTGAAGTAAATTAGATACAGAATCACCAAAGCATATATAGATAGAGAACAAAGCATGTGTACCTTACAATTGCAGACCACTAAATTAAATCATCCTGACTATCTGCCGAGGTGTGATAAAGTTAATCAAGTCAGCCAGGAAGGTACCACATCAAAGACATAGCAAGATACAACTGAGACAATGAGGTGTAGTCGCAGGGGTTCTAACGTGTCAAAAGCTGCCGTCTGTATGTAGTACGAAAAGCTTTAAAATTTTTACTTTTTTACTGGGAAAATTTTTACTTTTTTACTGGGAATCACATCTGTGAACAAGCCAACGACGACTCGAGTCCGGATCACGTCATGTATCGTGACATAAACCCAAGATCCCGATTGAGACCGTCTTCATGAGTGCGGAACTTGGCTATCAGTTTCTGCTCGATGATTTTGCGTTGTCGTGTGTTTCTAAGGTTGCCTTGGAGAACGCTTACCCGCAGATCCGAGGCTGAATGTCCTTGACTGCTGAAGTGTTCCCCGACTGGGAGGTAACAATCCTGCCTGGCGATTGTTGCGCGGTGCTCGTTCATACGTTGTCTCAGTGTCTGCATGGTCTCACCGATGTACCATGCCGCGGTGCATTCTTTCCTGCAACGTATGAGGTAGACAACGTTGGCCGAGTCACATGAGTATGTACCATGTACCTGGTGGTTAGTGTCCTCACGTGTGATGGTGGTATCTGTGTTGATGATCTGGCATGTCTTGCAGAGTTTGCCTTGGCAGGGTTGTGTGGTGTCGTGGTCGCTGTTATCCTGAAAGCTGGGTAATTTGCTGCGAACGATGGTACTTCTGAGGTTAGGCGGCTGTTTGAAGGCAAGTAGTGGAGGCGTGGGGATGGCCTTAGCAAGGTGTTTGTCGTCATCGATGACATGTTGAAGGCTGCGGAGAACATGGCGTGATTCCCAGTAAAAAAGTAAAAATTTTCCCAGTAAAAAAGTAAAAATTTTAAAGCTTTTCGTTTTACATACAGACGGCAGCTTTTGACACGTTAGAACCCCTGCGACTACACCTCATTGTCTCAGTTGTATCTTGCTATGTCTTTGATGTGGTACCTTCCTGGCTGACTTGATTAACCTTATCACACCTCGGCAGATAGTCAGGATGATTTAATTTAGTGGTCTGCAATTGTAAGGTACACATGCTTTGTTCTCTATCTATATATGCTTTGGCGATTCTGTATCTAATTTACTTCACCTGAGGAAGGAGCAAGAAGATAGCTCCGAAAGCTTGTGATTTCAAATAAAACTGTTGGACTGTAACCTGGTGTTGTGCGACCTCTCAATTCCCACAGTCACCAGTCTTCTGTGTAGGAATGGACTGGCGCTGTTTTAAATTCCCTTCCAATCGGCGGTGACACAGAGCGATGGTTCATGTTGTGATTAGAGGAAATGAAGTGTTTTAGAAAAGAGTTGTTCTAGAAAAGAGATCCTGATGCTGTTCAGTTTGGATTATCTTCCTTATTAATACTCGCACCAGGAATCATTCCAGTGCTCAAACTGAACCGCCCGATTCTCGGATATTAGTTGCACCTCGTCTGCTGTCACCCAGCGGTAAAACACAGCACGAGGGTGTGGGTAGAAAACAATTCTCTTCCACTCACAAATCAACAAAGTCCAAAGTTCACCAAATTGACAGATACATGTGACCCACACTGATCCCGGTTTTACCGCCATCATTAATCCATAATCTGTGTCTCCCACAGTGTACAGCTCTCAGACCCGCACTGATCCCGGTTTACCGGTTCCAACCACTCCTGGTAACAATGACCATGGTCACTGTGACACGTTCACAACCCCGGACATTCCGCCACCGATGGGCAGTGACTGTGTGGTTCAAAATGTTACATCTAGGTTAAGCCGGTAAGAGCAAAGTTTTATTATCTGTTGCATTGTTTGTGCCCCAATGCTGGGGGAGTGTCCAGTCCCGGGTGGATTCTACTGTGTGACAATGGGGAGTGTGTTCAACCGTTAGTGATGCTGAAACTATCAGAGAGAACATGCTGAGTATTTACTGTTGAAATAAATACCCCATTATACTGGATGTAAATAATTCAATCCTGTGATTGTGTTTAACGGCAACTGATACTGAAACTTTCAGAGAGAACATGTTGTTTATTTATTATTTAAATAAAAGGCTGATTGAAGTGAAATATCGGGACAATATTCTGAGTCGTGAAAGAAGACTACATTTGATTGTATCGTGTGTTGGTGGGAATTGTTTAATCCTCTCTCTCTCTCTCAAGGTGTTTGTTTCTTCCTTTCAGGTAAAAGTCAGCGGGAAATCCCGGATGCGATGTCCCGGGACGTGTCACACAGTAGCGGGAAATATCTGTGTTAAATCTGAGCGAATGTCCATTAACTTTTCCAACAGTGTGAACATGCTTAATATGCTTTTCTTCACGATATAATCATCACTTTATTTTAATCAATCGCCATGTTAATTTGTTTTGAAATAAATAGATATATCTTTTATCTATATTTTGGCTGCTTTCTGCATAATTAAAAATGATAAAACAGAAAGAATGTATTTCGGATCATTGCTCTGTCTATATTAATACTGTAAGACACTGCTCTGCGTGAATTAATCAACACTGTAATAGAGATTAAGAACCTATGTCATAGAGTCATGGAGTCATATGTTTATTGATGAAGGGTTTATATGAACTTCATTTCGCAGCCGCTTCACTTTTTCATACTCCATTTAAGATGGTTCAGAACCAGCAGGGGATCTAATGAATGGTCTGTCTGTTTTATCTCCCTTTATTGTAACTGCTCCCTTAACCGCATATATTCGATGTACAGAGACTGCTGCAGTCTCATAATGGAAGTGGTGATGTGCATAGCGTTTAAAAATTAGAAATGCATTTATTAAATATTATATTTGAAATTTTTGCCTTTGTCGATGTTAATTTCTTTATTACGTCCCATTTAGTAAACATACACCAATTCCTAGATACAGCACAATGTTGTTTTACTGCATTACACCTATCCCTGGGGGTTCGGAGTATGGCGGGAGACCAGGAGAATCTGATCAGAGTTTCACGGCCACTGTTTTTGGACTTTAATTCTGAAAGCTAACTATTTCAGTTATTCAGACGCAGAGAGCAATATCACTCAATCAGCAAAACGACTGTACCGTGCAGTATCCGCCAGCAGGTGAAGGTGCTTATTCCATCAGTATCACCACTGCAATGGCAAGTATCTACCAGCAGAGGGGGAAATAAAAACTGAAAGTGCTGGAACCACTCAGCAGGTCAGGCAGCATCTGTGGAAAGAGAAACAGTTAACGTTTCATGTCAGTGATATCTTCAGAAATCTAAAATGTTAGAGATTAACCGCTTTTATGAAATAAAGAGCCAGGGAAAAGGGGGCATGAAAAGATCAAAAGGCTGAAGGTCTGTGATAGGATGGAGGGCAGGAGTGATTCAGTGAATCCACGCTTCACTCACTCTGATCTATGTCCCTGTGAACTTTATCATTACATCTGCTGATAAGGGAGTCGCTGTTGTTCTTTGACGAAACGACCTCTAACTTGTGGAGTCTAAACATAACTCTCTGACATCTCCTCCTCCCTCCCCCGCACCATGACCCCACCACCGACCGTCAAGTCATCATTTCCCAGACTGTCACTGACCTCAACTCCTCTGGAGATCTTCACCCCACGGCCTCCAACCTCATAGTCCATTAACCTCGCACAGCCCCTGCCACCTCCTTCCAAACATCCACGAACAGGACCACGCCGGTAGACCAATCATGTCAACCTGTTACTGCCCCACGGAACATATTTCATCCTATCTCAACTATAAGTGTTCTGCCCTTGTCTAATCTCTTCCGAAGCCATCCTCCATTTTAACCATTCCAGTTTCTTGGCCATAGCCATCTCCTTTTCACAGTAGACGCCCAGTCCTTCTACAACCTAATCCCCACCAGGACATTCAGGCCCCTACACCTCCATCGCTCACCAGGTTTTCCGATTCCTTTACATCTCCATCTCTCATCATGACGTCCAGTCCCTCTACATCTCCATCCCTTAGAAGGATGTCCAGTGCCTCTGCATCTCCATTTTTCACCAGGCCGTCCAGTCCCTCTATACCTCCACAACACCAGGATGGCCTGCAGGCCCTGCGCTTCTTCCATGCATGGCGGCCCAACCATATCCGATCCACAACCACCCTCCTCCACCTGGCCAAACTCGGTCTCACATTGAACAGCTTTTCCTTTGAAGCTGCTCACTTCCTCCAAATAAATTTGTCATTGGTGAACCCATATGGGTCCAAGCTATGCCTGTCTTTTAACGCTATATGTGGAACATTCTTTGCTTCAGACCTAGTCAGGTCACATCCCTGACATCTTTTTCCGGTACGTTGATGGTCTGTGCGACTTCCTGCTGTCGCTCTGAACCGGAAAATATCATCAATTTTGCTTTAACTTCCAGCCCTGCCTTACGTTCACATGATCCATCTCCGACCCTTTCCTTCTTGACTTCCTATCTACATTTCTTGGGTTAAGTTGTTTAGAGTGTCTACTACAGGACCACCGAATCCCACAGCTACCTTGATCATACTTCCTCCCATCCTGCTTCGTGTAAGGTCTCTATTGCATTCTCCCAGTTTCTCCATCTCCGTCATATCTGATCCGACGATGCCATCTGACATCTTCCACACCAGTGCACCCGAAATGCCTTCCTTCTTGCTCCACCGAGGAGTTCCCTACACACAAGTTGACAGGACCCTCGAATGTGTCCGTCCCATTTCCTGCACTTTCGCCCTCACCCCTTCGCCTGCCCACTAACATCATGACAGGGTCCCCTTGTCCTCAGCTTCCAAAACATCACCTTCACATTCAACACGTTTCTGCAATTTCCGCCACTTCCAGCACGATGTCATCACCAAACACATTTTCCCCTCCCGTCATCTTTCAGCTTTCCAAAGAGACCATTCTCACCGCGACACCCTGTTCCACTCTCCATCCATTCTTGCCACGACACCCTGGTTCAATTCTCCATCAATCCCAACACCGCTCCCCTTCTCCCAGAAACGTCCCATGTAAGTGTCGGAGATGCAACACCTGCTCTTCGCTCTCCTCCCTTCCACCGTCCAGGGCCCCAAACATTCATTGGCGGTGAAAGTCATTTAATTGTACTTCATCCAACTTAGTATACTGTATTCGCTGCTCACAATGTGGTCTGCTCTACATTAGGGAGACCACCGCAGATTGGGTGATCGCTTTGCTGAACACGTCCATTCAGTCAGCACCTCAACTTTTCTACTCCGGACTTAAACCACCGCTCCTATATTGGTGTTGCAGGCTTGGCTCGCCTTCTTCTGAAGGGCCTAATTATGCAGAGGGATCTGGAAGCATAAAAGGCACGAACGAATAGTACTGGGCAGCTTAGGCAGCATCATACATATGGGAGTGGCGAGACATCCACAGTTTGGTCAGGACCCTGAAAGAGATGCGCATCCAGGACAAATAGAAGAGAAGAGAACCAATCACAGACCAAATCATTTTGGACGGTTACGTATTTAGTTGGCGATGTATCAGTTTTGAAGAATTGTTCAATTAATGAGTGGTGAGTCATTTTATGGACAGGCTCGATTCATGGCTGGGGTCAGTTTATATTCAGTGTGTGTGCAAGGGGTCAATTTATGAAAACTTTGTCAGTTTATGGTTAGTGGGCCACTTGATGGTTGATGTGTCACTCTATGCGTGGTGTGTACATTTACTGTCTTGAAACAGTTTAGATGTACTGGATAAATTATGGGACTATATCCAGCTATGAAGTTTATGAAACATGTTTTGCTGTATTACTATTCTTATTATTTAATATCCGATACTCGTTGCTCTTGAAGTTACTTGTAAGTGTCTCTAGCCTTTCTAACAAATACATCGCTACCCCGGGTTGAGAGTTGTGTGTACAGGGGATTCCTGGAGTGCGAGAGTTTATTGACAAGGTGAGAATGGAAGTGAGAATGTGTGCCAGTTTCACAGGGTCCTTGGGGCACTGTCATCATTTACATATGGACCTCTGGATTTCTTTATCTATAGACTGTCTCGGGGAATGTGTCACAATATTCACAGGTGGTCCATGGAATTGGCAGTATCTGAAGAGGATCTCTGGGAGATTTTCGGGATCCGCGTGAATGTCTAAGAATTTACAGGAGATCTTGGGATTGGTCAGTATTTACTGGGGACGGTTAGTGTAACATTATTAACAGGGATCACAGGGACTGTCAGTGGTCTATTTTTATACAGGATCCCCTTAAGTATCTCAGAAATTAGAAAGAGATCCTGCAAGTCTATCAGAATTTACAGTGGTTGCTTGCTGAATATAAGAACATAAGAATTAAGAGCAGGAGTAGGCCATTCGGCCCCTCGAGCCTGCTCCGCCATTCAATAAGATCATGGCTGATCATCGGCCTCAACTCCACTTTCCCCCCGATCTCCATATCCCCTGATGCCCCTAGAGTCCAAAAATCTATCTATCCCAGCCTTGAATATACTCAAAGTCTCGGCATTCACAGCCCTCTGGGGCAGAGAATTCCAAAGATTCACAACCCTCTGAGTGAAGAAATGTTTCCTTTTATTATCATCGACATAGTGATTGCTGTGTTGAACAACTCCAACAAGTCTGCAGATTCAAATAGTGTCTACACTACCTCAGCTGCTTCACCGCCTTCTGTGTCAAGAAGGAGCTGAATCTTGCTAGGGTGATGGTCCACCGGCACCAGTCGCCCTCCAGTGCCTCCCCAATTGCCTGTGTCCTAACCTGCACCAAATCCCACTCACCCATCACCCCGTGCTCGCTGACCTACATTAGCTCCAAGACTCCAAACAGTTCAATTTTAAAATTCTCGTCCTTGTGTTCAAATCCCTCAATGGCCTCGCCCCTCCCTATCTCTGTAACCTCCTCCAGCCCTACAACCCTCCAAGATCTCTGCATTCTTCCAATTTTGGTCTCTTGCGTATCCCCAATTTTCATCGCTGCACCATTGGCGGCTGTGCCTTCAGCTGTCCAGACCCTAAGCTCTGGAATTCCCTCGCTAAACCTCTCTGCCTCTCTACCTCACCTCCTCTAAGAGAATCCTTAATCATCTTTCAGCAAGCTTTTAATCACCCACCCTAATATCTCATTCTTTGGCTCAGTGTCATTTTTTGTCCGATTACACTCCTGGGTCATTTTACTATGTTAAATTCGCTATATCAATGCAAGTTGCTGTTGTTCTCACCCGACACTCACTAATGCATAGTTTCCAGCAGATGTTACTGCATAGCATCGGAAGTGTGCAAACTGGCAGATTTTTTCACCATGTCCTTAGTTCCGAGGTCAATTGTAACATCTGAAGTTAGTTAACTCAGCACAGACCAGGAATCGAACCTGGCCCCTCCTAATTCATCGTTCCACTGTGGGTCAAATGCTCATGTGTTGTGCAGATGGCGATTTGAAGGCAGGCTCTTGTTTTTAGTCACTGACTCTCCGTCTCACTCGTATGGAAATGATTCAGTGACACAATAACATCCACCGATGAGGCCTGTGTACTCACACTGACAAAATTAGATAAGAAATTGTAAAAGATTCATCATGCAAACACTGCGCTGGTCCCACGGGGTCACATTAGAACATCAAGAAGTGTATGCTGTGCTTGAGGCTAAGCCAGAGGTAAATCTGGTAGAGAATAAGAAAATAATTTTATGGATTGCACTTTAATTTCTTTCATTAACAAGGCAGCAGAATGCATTCAATTCAGGAGAATAGAGACAAGTATGACAAGTGGGGTTGCGTCAGTCACAGTATTCCTGGTCTGATAGTTCAACCCAAACTTCTCGCCAAATCCCTCAACTGCACCCACCCACCACTATTGGAAATAGGATGTGATTAAGGCTGCAGATACCCCCAGATACCCTCCACCTGATACCCCCTCGCAGATACCCTCCCCACATACCATTACCCAGACACCCTCCCCCGGAAACCCCCTCCCCCGGTACACCCTCTCCCCAGATACCCTCCTCCAATTACCCCCAAACTCAGATACCCAGTCTCCCAGACACCCCCTCCCCAGATACACCCTCTCCCCAGATAACCCCTCCCCCATGATGGTTGAATTGACTCCTTCTCTGCTGCATCATTCTATTACGATTTACAGGATGTTCCTGAGTGAGTGTCAGTATTTACAGGATGTTCCTGAGTGAGTGTCAGTATTTACAGGATGTTCCTGAGTGAGTGTCAGTATTTACAGGATGTTCCGGAGTGAGTGTCAGTATTTGCAGGATGTTCTTGGTTGAGTGTCTTATACTCGCCCAGGAACATCCTGTAAATGCTAACACTCCTCCAGGAACATCCTGGAGCCACCAGCAGCTGCTGCGGATGTTGCTCCCCGACCTCGGTGAAAGTTTTTAAAGAACTAGCGAAGGATGGAGGGTTGTTCGACCCTGACAGTGGATCGATCTTTGACCATGTTAAGCAGGTAGAAGATGTGAGGATCAGGCTGCAAATTTGCCGGAGGACCTGATCCGGCTTCTTCCTCTCAGCATCCCTGTGGGATATGACGCTCTACTTCCGCTATTCGGCAAGAGGGCGGGAAAAATCCCCGCAGATTTTGGG
Organism: Squalus acanthias; assembly: GCA_030390025.1. Lineage (NCBI taxonomy): Eukaryota > Metazoa > Chordata > Chondrichthyes > Squaliformes > Squalidae > Squalus > Squalus acanthias. The sequence continues at coordinate 63,611,698 of CM059441.1, forward strand.
AAGGTACTGCTGTCTCGACAGCCGGAGGAATCAGGGTTGCTTTGGTTCCTGGGAAGTCCCTGTTGAGTGTTGTGATGGGTTCTGGTGCTGATGGGCGCGTGTCTGGAGCAGACGGAGACAGGCACCGGGATGGAACAAGCCTAAAATAGCTGCGTTTGAGGAGCCCAACCAGCAACAGCAGGCGGAACCACTGAAAGCAGAGGGGCCGATAATTGGGGGACGGATCTCGAATCCACCGCCTCACAGCCCCGGGTGGAATAAGAATAGCGGGAGAGGGCCCGGTCCGGGAAGTTCGAAAACAAAACAATGGGGCGGGGAAACCCGGGCAACGACCCTAATTGCCGACAAATACTTTCTGACCAATTAGATCACAGCAATGCCCCTGTCGCTCGCTGATGACTGAGAGCCCCGCCCACATTGTGATCGATGGTGGGGTCTGGGAGCCCCGCCCACATTGCAACGGATGGCGCTCTGGGAACCCAGCCCACATTGTGCCATTGGGCGCTTTGGGAGCCCCGCCCATGTTGTGACATGGGGTCTGGGAGCTCCGCCTACATTGTGACTGATGGGGGGTCTGGGAGTCCCGCTCACATTGTGACATGTGGGATGAAGGAGCCCCGCCCACATTGTGACATGGGGGTCTGGGATCCCCGTCCATATTGTGACGGAGAGGAGATCTGGGAGCCCCGCCCACAATGTGACATGGGGGAGTGGGAGCACCGCCCACATTGTGACATGGGGGAGTGGGAGCACCGCCCACATTGTGACGGAGGGGAGATCTGGGAGCCCCGCCCACAATGTGACGGATGGCGTTTCTGGGATTGACGGTCCCGGGCCTCGCGGGTGGTCCTGGCACCGCTCCAAGTTAACGATGAAAGATTGCTTGTTTAATCTTACTAACCGACTGTTGATATTCCCGGGAAATGTGAGAGAGGAGGTTACATACGAACATAAGAAATAGGAGCAGGAGCAGGCCATACCGCTCTCGAGCCTGCTCCGCTATTGAATAAGGTCATGGCTGATCATCGACCTCAACTCCACTTTTTCCGCCTGATCCCTATATCCATCGATTCCCTAGAGTCTAAAAATCTATCGCTCTCTTTCTTGAATATACTCAACGACTGAGCATCCACAGCCCTCTGGGGTAGAGAATTCCAAAGATTGAATTCTGAGTGAAGAAGTTCTTCCTCATCTCAGTCCTAAATAGCCGACCCCTTATACTGAGATTATAGCCCCTAGTTCTAGACTCTGCAGCCATTGGAAACAATCTCTCAGCATCAACCCTGTCAAGCTCTCTAAGAATTTGATACGTTTCAATTAGATCACCTCTCATTCTTCTAAACGCCAGAGAACATAGGCCCATTCTACTCAATCTCTCCTCATAGGAAAGCCCATTCATCCCAGGGATCAATCTAATGAACCTTCATTGCACCCCCTCTAAGGCAATTATGTCCTTCCTTCGGTAAGGAGACCAGAACTGTACACAGTACTCCAGGTATGGTCTCACCAAAGCGCCATATGATTGCAGCAAGACTTCCTTATTCCTTGTTCTGACGAAAGGTCATCGACCTGAAACGTTAACTCTCTTTCTCTCTCCACGGATGCTGCCTGGCCTGCTGAGTTTTTCCAGCGTTTTCTGTTGTTATTTCCTTATTCTTATATTGCAACCTGCTTGCAATAAAGGCTTACATACCATTTAGCTTCCTAATTTCATGATGTGCCTGCATGTTAACTTTCTGTGTTTCGTGTACAAGGACACCCAAATCGCTGTGAATACCAACATTTACTAGTCTCTCACATTTTACGAAATATTCTGCTTTTCTATTTTCCTGCCAAAGTGGATATTATTACACGTTATACTTCATCTGCCACCTTCTTGCCCAATCACTCGATATCCCTTTGCAGCCTCTTTAAGTCCTCCTCAGAGCTTACTTTCCCACCGGTTATACACAATCACTACACGATGGCTGTGGTTAAAAAAGTTGACCACCTGAGTCTGGATGTTTTCCTTGAGGGACACGCGGATCAGACACGGTTAGAACCCACAATGGCGGAATTTCGTACTGCCTTCGTCACTCATAAACCTGACTGTAGCAGCGTTAGTATGGAAGGTAAATCTCTCATCCTGACCCATATTACCAGAGACAGCATCCCTCTCTGAGAGAGACAGTGCTCCACCCCATAGAACGGCAGTATGCCTACCCAAGAGAGACAATATCCCTGCCCAAGAGAGAGAGTTTGCCTCGAGAGAGACAGCATCCCAACATGAGAGCGGGAGTACCACAGTTTAGAAAAGCCAAGAGAGCCAGTAACCCTACCAGAGAGACAGCACCCCTAACCGAGAGAGAGCACCGCTAACTAACAGAGACAGTACCGCTTCCCGAGAGAGAAAATACCCCTATCTGAGAGAGAGAGTGTAAAATTAGTCGAGAGATAGAGAGAGACAGTTTTCCTACTGCGAGATACAGAATGCCTTCTGGAGAGACATGACCCCAGCCGAGAGAGACAGTACCACAGGCGGGAGAGGCAGTACCACAGCTGAGAGAAAGAGACAGAACCCCTACTCGAGAGAGACAGTGCCTCTACCCGAGAGAGACAGTGCCCCTATCAGAGAGAGACAGTACCCCTACCCGAGAGAGACAGTACCCCTACCCGAGAGAGACAGTACCCCTACCCGAGAGACAGTACCCCTACCCGAGAGAGACAGTACCCCTACCCAAGGGAGAAAGTACCCCTACCTGAGAGAGGCAGTACCCCTACCCGAGAGAGACAGTACCCCTACCCGACAGAGACAGTACCCCTACCCGAGAGAGGCAGTACCTCTACCCGTGAGAGACAGTGCCCCTACCCGAGAGAGACAGTACACCTATCTGAGGGAGAAAGTACACCAACCCGAGAGAGACAGTACCCCACCTGAGGGAGACAGTAGACCTACCCGAGAGAGACAGTGCCCCGACCCGAGAGGGACAGTACAGCTACCTGAGAGAGACAGTGCCCCTACTCGAAAGAGACAGTGCCCCTACCCGAGAGAGACAGTGTCCCTACCCGAGAGAGACAGTTTCCCTACCCGAGAGAGACAGTACAATTACCCGAGAGAGACAGTACCATTACCCGAGAGAGACAGTTTCCCTACAAGAGATAGACAGTGCCCCTACCCGAGAGAGACAGTACCCCTACCCAAGAGAGACAGTGCCCCTACCCGAGAGAGACAGTACCCCTACCCGAGAGAGACAGTACCCCTACCTGAGAGAGACAGTATCCCTACCCGAGAGAGACAGTACCCCTACCCGAGAGAGACAGTGCCATTACCCGACAGAGACAGTGTCCCTACCTGAGAGAGACAGTGCCCCTACCCTAGAGAGACAGCACCCTTACCAGAGAGAGACAGTACCCCTACCCGAGAGAGACAGTACCCCTACCCGAGAGAGACAGTACCCCTACCTGAGAGAGACAGTACCCCTACCCGAGAGAGACAGTACCCCTACCCGAGAGAGACAGTACCCCTACCCGAGAGAGACAGTACCCCTACCCGAGAGAGACAGTACCCCTACCCTAGAGAGACAGTACCACTACCCGAGAGACAGTACCCCTACCCGAGAGAGACAGTACCCCTACCCGAGAGAGACTGTACCTTTACCCGAGAGAGACAGTGCCCCTACCCGAGAGAAACAGTACCCCTACCCGGGACAGACAGTACCCCTACCCCGGAGAGAGAGTAACCCTACCCGAGAGAGACACTGTCCCTGCCCGAGAGAGGCAGTACCTCAACCCGTCAGAGACAGTGTCCCTACCCATGAGAGACAGTACACCTACCCGAGGGACAGAGTACACCTACCCGAGAGAGACAGTACCGCTACCCGGGAGAGACAGTACCCCTACTCGAAAGAGACAGTGCCCCTACCCGAGAGAGACAGTACCCCTACCCGGGATAGACAGTACCCCTACACGAGGGAGACAGTACACCAACCCGAGAGAGACTGTACCCTACCCGTAACAGACAGTACCCCTACCTGAGAGAGACAGTACCCCTACCCGAGAGAGACAGTACCCCTACCCGAGGGAGACAGTACACCTACCCGGAACAGACAGTACCCCTACCCGAGAGAGACAGTGCCCCTACCCGGAACAGACAGTACCCCTACCTGAGAGAGACAGTACCCCTACCCGAGAGAGACAGTACCCCTACCCGAGAGAGACAGTGCCCCTACCCAGAACAGACAGTACCCCTACCCGAGAGAGACAGTGCCCCTGCCCGGAACAGACAGTACCCCTACCTGAGCGAGACAGTACCCCTACCCGGAACAGACAGTGCCCCTACCTGAGCGAGACAGTACCCCTACCTGAGAGAGACAGTGCCCCTACCTGAGCGAGACAGTGCCCCTACGCGTGAATGACAATAGCCCTCCCCTCATTGCTGGTGACTCTCAGAGCGGCATCAGCTACGTCCACAAAGTGCTCCCCAGTTGAAATGATGACTGGAAAAACGAAGCAATTTGATCGAACATCTGATGGTTGATCTTCCAGGGCCATTGACCGAAACAGTTACTGTGCATTGGGACGTGGGACAGTTGAAAGTTGGTGCAAAAGACTTCCACTTGTGGATGGCTTTTCAACTGGGGGCACAGAAACCAGAACTCCAATAGATAAAGTGATTCGGAAATGTGAGACAAGGTGATAGTACTCCAGTTCACTGACAGGGGACAAGATCTTTCCTCTAAATGACAGGTTCCATATCGCACTGTGGATAAAATCAGTTAATCTGCGTATAATATTCGTGTTACAGGTGGAAAGAGACCCACCGAGAGATACCTCCACACAGACCACCTTAAAGGGGGATTCTGGTACCTCCACACAGACCAACTTAAAGGGGGATTCTAGTACCTCCACACAGACCACCTTAAAGGGGGATTCTGGTACCTCCACACAGACCAGCTTAAAGGGGGATTCTAGTACCTCCACACAGACCACCTTAAAGGGGGATTCTAGTGGGATTCTAGCTCAAGTCCAGATCAGTAGCCCGAAATGTGGAAGCACACCCTGTTGTAGAGTCTGACTGTGACTGTTTGGAGGAGATGAGGAAATGTCTGCCCGACCCTTGAAGATGGAGCCACGAGCAGGATTGTTGCCTCAGAGACCTCGGGTGTCCCAGTGAGCAATGGCCGATATGTACATATTCCTGTAAGAATTTATATGTCAGCATGGAACATTTAATCCTATGAATATTGTAAGAACGCTACTGGAGTTAGTAATTTGGAGTATGAATTGTATAAGACACTAGAAAAATATCACTCACATGCCCAATATCACTTACATGGTTGACAGGCTGGTTCACCATGGAGATCGCAGCGACACATCAGGAGTGGTATGAAGAGTCCTTGGAGGAATTTGGAACGGGAACGGCCTATTGGAACAGATAAAGGAGAATTTTAGCACTACTCAATAGAGAAAAGGCAGCTGGGATAGATTACCCATGATTGATCGGATTAGAGAACAGACAATAAAAGAGACATTGACGGTGGAAAACATGCGCAAATTTGCAGAAAAGTTTAGGCAAGTACAAACTACTTTCAATGAGTTGAGCAGTAATATCAATGCAATGATTACTAAGAAATCAAGGGAAATGGCCTGTGGATTGATAGGAACCGTTAGAATCTATCATATGGAGAAAGCTGTGTTTGGCTTGTTGGATGGTAAGGTTCCTCTAGGGCTCTTATATAAAGATGAAATGATCAGACTTTATAGTAATGCAATGGGATCATGTAACCTGACTGGGCGAGAGTACCAAACAGCATTTGTACTATGGGAAAGTGGCCCAATAGACCCGGATTTTTACCGAGCGTTTGTATTTAATGTCTCTCTTGTTGACTTTTTTTTTAGAAATAGAGAAGTGGAAAATACCCTTACTATAAATCACCATAGTGATGGGAGACGGTATCTTGTGCTCCTCACCCAACGGGTATGAGAGATGTATGATCCTGACAACTGTAAATGCATTAAACACAGAGCCCCAGTCTGACCACCTCATAGTGAGATAGATTTGGGGGACACTGTTCAATTTGGTTTTTCCTACTCTCCATCCAGGACAGGAAAGGAAACAATGTCCTGAAATTTTGAATAACAAAAGAAAATGCTGGAAACACTCCGCAGGTCAGGTAGCATTGTGGAGAGAGAAACAGAGTTCTTGAGACGGTCTGGTGAATGCAATAAGACTAAGGAACGACAGCTTCCTTCTGGAAATGACCATTTCACCCCCAATGTTTAATTGAGGCGATATATTCCGCAAACTAGCCGCTGCCCGTAATATCGGCACCACACAACTACAACAACTTGCATTTATATAGCGCTTTCAATGGAGTCAAACGTCCCAAGGCGCTGCACAAGAGCTTAAAAATTGACACCGAGCCGCATGAGGAGAATTTAGCACAGGTGACCAAATGCTTGGTCAAACAGATCGGTTTGAAGGAGTCTTTTAAGGGCGAAGAGGGAGGTGAAGAGGTTTAGCAGGGAATTCCAGAGTTTAGGGCCCTTCTGAAGGTACGGCCGCCAATGGTGAATCGATGAAAATCGGTGATGCCTGTTTATGTCTTGACGGCTACAGTTGGCAATCTTCAGTTGGGCCAGACATCTACCTCTCCGTCACTGGGAGGCCTTGTGGTCAGCAGACACAGCAATGGTCGCTAAAGGGACATTGAAGCGTGTTCCCGATCTCGTACCTCCCTCCTGTCGGTTTCCTAGGCTCAGCTTTGCAACACAAATGTATATATAAATATGAATAGTAAATTGACAAAAACACAGTGAAAAGTAATGATATATTATGCAAGTCACTAAGTACGACATACACTAATAAAATCAATAAAAATGCAAGAAGAAGTGCTCATATAACTCACCTATCCGCCTGACTTGGTCTATAGTTTGGGAGAAAGCCAGAGGGAAGGAACTGAAAGGTTTTGCGCTTGGCGTGATTGGCAAGAAATGCTTGACCAGGGATAACATGATGCTGACCCATTGGGACAAGAGATTCAAAGTTTCGCCTCTCTACGCACAAACACCTCTCGCGCACAATCATCAAATGTGATTGGTGGAGGTGGTGATATGAGCTCACTGCGTACAGTCAGGGAATTCTATAGCACAGGAGGAGGCCATTTGTCCCATCGCAACTAAAAGAGCGATCCAATTGGTCCCGTTCCAACACCCTTTCCCCATTCAGTCCCTCTCCCCTGTGCTAGCTCTCTGAAAGAACTCTCCCCTTCGTCCCAATCACCTGACATTTCCCGATACATTTAAACAAAGTTTCCCACTTCAAATATTTCTCCACTTCCTTTTTAAAATCTATTCTGGATTCTGCTTCCCTCAGTGTTCCTGGCCGGGCATTCCACGTCCCAACAATCCTCTGCGTAAAGTGACTCTCTCCGAAAAACTGCTCAGTGTGCATTGCACAAAGGGAAGTACAGATGAGAGGCCATTCGACCCATCTAACTAAACATTCCACATAACCCCGGAATCGTCCGTCACCCAATCTCTCCGCCTTGTAAATGACTCCAAAGTTTTTGACCCCACTCCCCGACCTGGATCCAATCCCAGGTTTTGATCGCTCTCCTGGATTACTTCAATCCTGAACTCCCCGATTTCCTTTGATCTGTCATTCGCAGCCCTGCCTTCAACCGCCGGGGCCCTAAGCTCTGGAATTCCCTCCCTAAACCTCTCCGCCTCTCTCTCTTTACCTCCCTTAAGACGTTCCTTAAAACCCAGCTCTTTGACCAAGCTTTTGCTCACCTGTCCGGATATGAAGAGGAGACCACATCGTGAGCAGCGAATACAGTATATTAAATTGCAGGAAGTACATGTAAATCGCTGTTTCACCTGGAAGGGATGTTTGGGGCCCTGGACAGTGGGAAGTGGGGAGGTATAAGGGCATGTGTTGCATCTCCTGCACTTGCACGGGAAGGTGCTGGGCGAAGGGGAAGGTGTGCTGGGGGTGGTAGAGGAGTGGATTAGGGTGTCGCGAAGGGAGCGGTCCCTGCGGAATGCTGAAAGGGGAGGCGAGGGGAAGATGCGTTTGGTAGTGAGATCGCGCTGGAGGTGGCAGAAATGGTGGAGGATGATCCGTTGAATGTGGAGGCTGGTGGGCTGAAAGGTGAGGACAAGGGGAACTCTATCGTGGTTCCGGGAGGGAGGGAGGGGAGTGAGGGCAGAAGTGCGGGAGATAGAATGGACATGATCGAAGGCCGTGTCAACCACAGTAGAGGGGAATCCTCGGTTGAGGAAAAAGAAAGACATGTCGGGAGCACTGATATGGAAGGTGGCATCGTCAGAGCAGATGCGGCGGAGATGGAGAAACTGAGAGAATGGAATAGAGTCCTTACAGGAGGTGGGGAGGGAGGATGTGTAGTCCAGGTAGCTGTGGGAGTCAGTGGGCTTGTAGTGAATGTTTGTCAATAACCTATCCCCAGAGATGGAGACGGAGAAGTCGAGGAAGGGAAGGGAAGAGTCGGAGATGGACCATGTGAAGGTGAGGGAAGGTTGGAAATTCGAAGCATAGTGAATGAAATTTTCTAGTTCAGGGCAAGAGCAGGACACGGCACCGATACAGTCATCAATATACCGGAAAAAGAGGTGAGGGAGGGGACCCGAGTAGGACTGGAACAAAGATTGTTCTACATATCCCACGAAAAGGCAGGCATAGCTAGGACCCATGTGGGTACCCATCGCAATACGTTTGATTTGGAGGAAATGAGTGGAGTCAAAGGAGAAGTTGTTCAATGTGAGAACAAGTTCAGCCAGGCGGAGGAGGTTGGTGGTGGATGGGGACTGGTTGGGCCTCTGTTCAAGGAAGAAGCGGAGCGCCCTCAGGCATTCCTGGTGGGGAATGGAGGTGTAGAGGGATTGTTCATCCACAGTGAAGGTTGGGGCTGGGAAACTGGAAACTGTTAAAGTGGTGGAGGGCATCGGAAGAGTCGCGGATGTAGGTCGGAAGAGACTGGACAAGGGGAGAAAAAATAGTGTCGTGATAGGAAGAGATAAATTCCGTGGGGCAAGAACAGGCTGAAACGATGGGTCTACCAGGGCAGTCCTGTTTGTGGATCTTGGGAAGGAGGTAGAAGCGGACTGTGCTGGGTTGGGAAACTATGAGGTTGGCGGCCGTGGGGGGAAGATCTCCAGAGGAGATGAGGTCAGTGACAGTCTTGGAAACGGTGGCTTGATGTTCGGTAGTGGGGTAATGGTCCACGTGGAGGTAGGAGGATGTGTCGGAGAGTTGGTGTTCAGCTTCGCTAGGTAGAGGTCGGTTCACCAAACAACAACAGCACCACGCTTGTCAGCTGGTTTAATGACAATGTCGGGGTTGGATCTGAGAACGGGAATTCTGAAAGCGGGAGAAAGGGTCAGCCGTGCAGGGGGGAAGACTCCTGGCCAAAGAAGTGGGCAAGGTTGTCTCTTCAACCTTGTTCATCTTCATTGCTTTCAGTTTCCCTTCTCGTGTTTGAACAGGTACCTGCCAAGACTCGGTTTCACAGCCACATCTCTTTCCTCAGTAACTGTCTCCGGTTCCAAATTATTCCACATGGATTCCAACTAAACTTCCAAACTTCGTGTTTCGGATCCACCCAGGATTACAAATATCTCCAAGATATTCATCATTCCTCGAACTACTGCTCTCGCCGCATCTTGAGATCCACGCTCAATGCCATGCGGAGCCACATGAACACTCTCGACCTCTAACTTCAGCAGCACCGGCGCACTCTAGCTCAAAGCTGTCCGGGTCCACAGTTCCATTTCATCCTTCGACTCATCCGACGCTTCAACAAAATACTTTTTTTCTTCCTTTCTGATGTCAAGGATCACAAGCTTCATCAACACTTGAACACCAACGACCCTCCGGAACCTTCTTCCCCTTCACTTTCCTCTGACCCCCCTTCTCCCAATCTTACCCCCTGCCGCATTTTCACTATCCCTTCTGACCTTCCCCTCTCTGACCCCCCCCGAACGATCAGTCCTCAGCCTGAGCTTCATCCCCTTACGCCCCCACCTCAATGACTATCGAGCTCGGTACGATGCTGAGCTCTTTTTCCGCCGCCTTCAGCTCCGTGCCGACTTCTTTGGCCAGGAGTCTTCCCCCCTGCACGGCTGACCCTTTCTCCCGCTTTCAGAATTCCCGTTCTACCTGGACTGCTCCCACTGGCCTCTTACCCGCTCTAGATCTTTTCATTGCAAACTGCCGGCGTGACATCGGCCGTCTCATTTCTCTGCTCCCCTCACTCACTCCAACCTACCTTACTCTGAACTTGCAGCACTCCATTCTTTCAGATCTAACCCAACATTGTCATTAAACCTGCTGACAAGGGTGGTGCTGTTGTTTTTTGGCAAACTGACCTCTACCTAGCGGAAGCTGAATGCCAACTCTCCGACACCAGCTCCTACCTCCACCTGGACCTTGAAACTAAGATCTGCTTTAAGTACAGCGGCCTTTCTGGTACCTCCTCTTTATCAATTTTTATCCCATCCAGTATCTCCTCTACCTCCTCCTTCACTATGTCTATGGCAACATCTTTTTCCTTGGTGAAGACAGATGGAAAGTACTCATTTAGCACCTCAACCATACCCTCTGCCTCCATGCGTAGGTCTCCTTTTCGGCCTCCAATTGGCCCCACCCCTCCTCTTACTACCCATTTATTATTTATATGCCTATAGAAGACTTTGGGATTGTCTTTTATGTTCGCTTCCATTCTATTCTCATACCCTCTCTTTTCCCCTCTTATTTTCTTTTTCACTTCTGCTCTGAACTTTCTATATTTAGCCTCATTCTCAGATGTATTCTCGACCTGACATCTGTCATACGTGCTCTTTTTCTGCTTCATCTTACTCTCTATCTCTTTCCTCGTCCAGGGAGCTATAACTTTAGTTGCCTTACCTTTCCCCCGAGTGGGAATGTACCTCGACTGTACCTGAACTTTTTCCTCTTTAAAGGCAGCCCATTGTTCGATTATAGTTTTGCCTGCCAATCTTTGATTCCAATTTAACTGGGCCAGATCAGTTCCCATCCCACTGAAATTAGCCTTCCTCCAATAAATATTTTAACTCTTGTTTGATCCCTGTCCTTTTCCATAGCTAATCTAAACCTTATGATACTGTGATCACTGTTCTCTAAATGTTCATCTACTGACACTTGCTCCACTTGACATACTTCATTCCCCAGAACCAGATCCAGCAATGCCTCCTTCCTCGTTGGGCCGGTAACATACAGAATAAGAAAGCTCTCCTGAACACAATTCAGAAATTCTTCCCCCTCTCTGCCCTTTACACTATTACTACCCCTGTCTATATTAGGATAGATGAAGTCCCCCATTATAATTACTCTATAGTTCTTGCATTTCTCTGTAATTTCTCTGAAAATTTGCTCCTTCATATTTTTCCCAATAGTTGGTGGCGTATAGAATACACCTAGTAGTGTAATGGCACCTCTGTTATTTCTCAACTCTAACCATATAGATTCTGTCCTTGACCCTTCCAGGACATCCTCTCTCTGCAGCACTGTAACATTCTTCTTAACCAATACTGCCACATCACCTCCTATCTTTCATAGAAACATAGAAACATAGAAGATAGGAGCAGGAGTAGGCCATTCAGCCCCTCGAGCCTGCTCTGCCATTTTATGAGATCATGGCTGATCATCCAAATTCAGTACCCTGTCCCTGCTTTCTCCCCTTGATCCCTTTAGCCTTAAGAAATATATCTAACTCCTTCTTGAATATATTAAATGAATTGGCCTCAACTGCCTTCTGTGGTAGAGAATTCCACAGGTTCACCACTCTCTGGGTGAAGAAATTCCTCCTCATCTCAGTCCTAAATGGCTTACCCTTATCCTTAGACTGTGACCCCTGGTTCTGGACTCCCCCGCAATCGGGAACATCCTTCCTGCATCTAGTCTGTCTAGTCCTGTTAGAATTTTATAAGTTTCAATGAGATCCCCTCTCATTCTTCTAAACTCTAGCGAATACAAGCCCAATCGTCCCAATCTCTCTTCATACGTCATTCCTGCCATCCCAGGTATCAGTCTGGTGAATCTTCGCTGCACTCCCTCCATGGCAAGAACATCCTTCCTCAGATAAGGCGACCAAAACTGTACACAATACTCAAGGTGTGATCTCACCAAGGCCCTGTACAACTGCAGCAAGACATCCTTGCTCCTGTACTCGAATCCTCTCGCTATGAAGGCCAACATACCATTTGCCTTCTTAAGCACCTGCTGCACCTGCATGCTTACCTTCAACGACTGGTGCACAAGGACTCCCAGTTCTCGTTGCACTTCCCCTTTTCCCAATCTATTGCAGTTCAGATAATAATCTGCCTTCCTGTTTTTGCCACCAAAGTGGATAACCTCGCATTTATCCACATTATACTGCATCTGCCATGCATCTGCCCAATCACCCAACTTGTCCAAATCATGCTGGAGTTTCTCTGCATCCTCCTCACAACACACACGCCCACCCAGCTTTGTGTCATCTGCAAACTTGGAGATATTACATCTAGTTACCTCGTGTAGATCATTAATATATATTGTGAATAACTGGGGTCCTAGCACCGATCCCTGCGGTACCTCACTAGTCACTGCCTGCCACTCGGAAAAAGACTCGTTTATTCCAACTCTTTGCTTCCTGTCTGCCAACCAGTTCTCTATCCAAGTCAGTACCTTACCCCCAATCCCATGTGCTTTAACTTTGCACGCTAATCTCTTATGCGGGACCTTCTCGAAAGCCTTCTGAAAGTCCAAATACACCACATCCAATGGTTCTCCCTTATCTATTCTACCAGTTACATCCTCAAAAAATTCCAGTAGATTAGTCAAGCATGATTTACTTTTTGTAAATCCATGTTGAATTTGTCCCATCCTGTCACTGTTTTCCAAGTGCTCTGCTATTACATCTTTTATAATGGACTCTAGCATTTTCCCCACTACCGATGTCAGGCTTACCGGTCTATAATTCCCTGCTTTCTCTCTCCCACCTTTTTTAAATGTGAGAAGTCGCACAACACCAGGTTATAGTCCAACAGCTTTATTTGAAATCACAAGCTTTCGGAGCACTGTTCCTTCCTCGCCTTTGTCCACCCCAGTCCAACACCGGCATCTCCACATCATGGCTACCTTTTTTAAATAGTGGGGTTACATTAGCTACCCTCCAATCCATGGGAACTGTTCCAGAGTCTATAGAATTTTGGAAGATGACCAGCAATGCATCTACTATTTCTAGGGCCACTTCCTTAAGTACCCTAGGATGTAGATTATCAGGCCCTGGGGATTTATCCGCTTTCAATCCCATCAATTTCCCTAACTCCATTTCCCTACAAATACTGATTTCATTCAGTTCTTCCCTCTCATTAGACCCTATGATCCCCGACATCTCTGGGAGGTTATTTGTGTCCTCCTTTGTGAAGACAGAACCAAAGTATGTATTTAATTGGTCTGCCATTTCTTTGTTCCGCATTATAAATTCCCCTGATTCTGACTGCAAGGGACCTACGCTTGACTTCACCAATCTTTTTCTCTTCACATATCTATAGAAGCTTTTACAGTCAGTTTTTATGTTCCCTGAAAGCTTACTCTCATACTCTATTTTCCCCCTCTTAATTAATCCCTTTGTCCTCCTTTGCTGAATCCTAAACTGCTCCCAATCCTCAGGTTTGCTGCTTTTTTTGGTCAATTTATATGTCCTCTCCTTGGATCTTATGCTATCCCTAATTTCTCTTGTAAGCCACGGTTGAGTTTCCTTCCCTTTCTTTCCTGAACATCTTATATCCAGGAATATTTAATACCCAATCCTGCCCTTTTTTCAACCAGGTCTCAGTTATTGCCACAACATCAAATTCCCATCTGGCTATTTGTTCCTGCACCTCAGCAATCTTGTTTACTATGCTTTGTCCGTTCACATACATACATTGTAAACCTATCTTAGACCATCCTGTGTTTTCTCTTAGTATGACCCCACTTAATACCTAACTATTTCTTACTTTAGTGCTATCAATCTCTTCCAATCCTTTGCGACCTTTGTTTCCCCTTTCTAATGCTGTATTCTGGTGCCCATCCCCCTGCCAACTTAGATTAAACCCTCTGCAACAGCATGAGCAATCCTCCTCACGAGGATATTGGTACCAGCTCTGTTGAGGTGCAACCCGTCCGGCCTGTACAGATCCCACCTCCCCCGGAACCGGTACCAATGCCCCAGGAATCTGAAGCCCTCCCTCCTTCTCCATCTCTCCAGCCAAAGATTCATCTGCTCTATCCTCCTATTGCTATACTCACTCATGTGTGGCACGAGCAGCAACCCAGAGATTATTACATTTGAGGACCTGCTTTTTAATATCTTTCCTAGCTCCCTGAAATCTGCCTGCAGGACCTCATCGCTCTTTCTACCTATGTTGTTGGTGCCGATTTGGAGCACGACCTCTGGCTGTTCACCCTCCCCCCTCAGTATGTTCTGCAGAATGTCATACCTTTATTTATTCGACTATTAACTAACTTTACAGAAACTTAAAAAGGTGTGACCTATACCAATGAATCCGTTTCCAGCTATCCTGTGACATCACTCCTTGTATTTTTTTTGAATCACCACTCAGCTCCATTCATTCTGCTAACGCCACTCCCGCTCAGATCCGCGCTCTGTCCTGGGACTTCTCCACCTCTGCATTTTTGCTGCTGAAGCCGCTTCCACCCCTAGCAATCCTGCTCAGTCGGCACTCACAATTACAGCTTGACTGTTTACATAGACAGAGTCATTTATAAATGTTGACATAGGAACTTATAATGGGGAAAAATATCTAGAAATGCATGCAGAAAAGAGATGCAGAGAGATGAAGCATGGACTCTTGTTGCGCACTGTGGTTGCTGACTGTATGGCTCCTCCGACCGTGAACCTCTCCCTCAGTACTGCCCCTCCAACAGCGAAGCGCTACTTCAGTACTGCCCCTCCAACAATGCAGCTCTCCTTCAGTACTGCCCCTCCGACAGTGAAGCTCTCCCTCAGTACTGTCCCTCCGACAGTGCAGCACTCCTTCAGTACTGCTCCTCCAACAGTGAACCGCTCCCTAAGTACTGGCCCTCAGACAGTGTCGTGCTTCTTCAGTACTGCCTCTCAGACAGTTCAGCACTCCTTCAGTACTGCCCCTCCAACAGTGTAGCACTCCCTCAATACTGCACCTCCGACAGTGCAGCACTCCCTCAGTACTGCCCTTTCGACAATGCAGCGCTCCCTCAGTACTGTCCCTCTGACAGTGCAGCGTATTATCAATACTGCCCCTCCAATAGTGCTGTAATCCCTCAGTACTGCCCCTCCGTCCACTTGAGTGACTTTGCTTTTGTTCCTGGGATGTGGGGGTCACTAGCAAGGTCAACATTTATTGCCCATCCCTAATTGCCCCTGAGGAGGTTGGTGGTGAGCAGCCTTCTGGAATCGCTGCAGTCCGTGTGGTGAAGGTACTCCCACAGTGCTATTAGGGAGGGAGTTCCAGGATTTTGACACTGTGACGATGAAGGAACGGCGATATATTTCCAACTAAGGAAGTTGTGTGACTTGAAGGGGCACTGTGAAGTGATGGTGTTCCCATGCACCTTCTGCCCTGGTCCTTCTAGGTGGTAGCGGTTGCGGCTTTGGGAGGTGCTGTCGACGAAGCCTTGGTGAGTAGCTGCAGTGTACCTTGTAGATAGAGCACACTGCAGCCACGGTATGCCGATGGTGGACGGAGTGAATGTTTAATGTGGTGAATGGGGTGCCAATCAAGCTGGCTGCTTTGTCTTGGACGATGTCAAGCTTCTTGAGTGTTGTTGGAGCTGCACTCGTCCAGGCAAGTGGAGAGTATTCCATCACACTCCTGACTCATGTCTTGTAGATGGTGGAAAGGCTTTGTGGAGTCAGAAGGTGAGTTACTCATTGCAGAATACCCAGCATCTGACATGCTCTTGTAGCCATTGTATCTATGTGGCTGGTCCAGTTAAGTTTCTAATCAATGGTGACCCCCCAGGATGTTGATGGTGGGGGATTCAGTGATGGAAATGCCGTTGAATGTCAGTGGCAGTGGTTAGGCTCTCTCTTCTTGGAGATAGTCATTGCCATGCACTTGTGTGGCACAAATTTTACTTGCCACATATGAGCCCAAGCCTGAATGCCATCCGGGTTTTGCTGCATGCGAGCACAGACTGCTTCATTATCTGAGGAGTTGCAAATGGAACTAAACACTACAATCATCAGCGAACATCCTCACTACTGACGTTATGATGGAGGGAAGGTCACTAATGGAACAGCTGAAGATTGTTGGGCCTAGGACACTGCCCTGAGGAACTCCTGCAGCTATGTCCTGGTGCTGAGATGATTGACCTCCAACAATCACAACCATCTTCCTTTGTGCTTGGTACGACTCCAGCTTGTGGAGAGTTTTCCTCTGATTGCCATTGGATTCAATTTTACTAAAAGCACTTGCATTCCCTACATTACAATAGTGACTACACTTCAAAAGTACTTCATTGGCTGTAAAGTGCTTTGGGACATCCTGAGGTTGTGAAAGGTGCTATAAAAATGCAAGAATTTTACTAGGGTTCCTTGATGCCACACTCGGTCAAATGCTGCTTTGATGTCAAGGGCAATCATTCTCACCTCACCTCTGGAATTCAGATCTTTTGTCCAAGTTTGGACCAAGGCTGTAATGAGGTCTGGCGGAACCCAAAAATGAGCATTATTGAGTAGTTTATTGCTGAGTAAGTACCGCTTGATAGCACTGTCGATGGCACCTTCCATCACTTTGCTGATGATTGGGTGTAGACTGATGAGGCGATAATTGGCCGGATTGGATTTGTCCTGCTTTTTGTGGACAGGACATTCCTGGGCACTTTTCCACAGTATCGGATAGATGCCAGTGTTGTAGCTGTACTGGACGAGCTTGGCTAGAGGTACCGCCAGTTCTGGAGCATAAGTCATCTGCACAACAGCCAGGATGTTGTTGGGGCCTGCAGCCTCTGCTGTATTCAGTGCGCTCAGCTGTTTCTTGATATCACGTGGAGTGAATCGAATTGGCTGAAGACTGGCTTCTGTGATGGTGGAACCTTAGGAGGAGGCAGACATGAATCATCCACTTGGCACTTCTGGCTGAAGATGGTTGCAAATGCTTCAGCCTTGTCTTTTGCACTCACGTGCTGGACGCCGCCATCATTGAGGATGGGGATGTTCATGAATCTCCTCCTCTCGTTAGTTGTTTAATTTTCCACCTCCATTCCTGACTGGATGTGGCAGTACTGCAGATCTTTGACCTAATCTGTTGGTTTTGGTATCGCTGAGCTCTGTCTATAGAATGCTGTTTCTGTTGCCTACCTGCCTAGCATGCATGTAGTCCTGTGTTGTAGCTTCACCAGCTTGGCACTTCATTTTTAGGTACACCTGTTACTGCTCCTGGCATGCTCTTCTACACTCGTCAGTGAACCAGGGTTGGTCTCCTGGCTTCATGGAAATGATAAAGTGCGGGGTATGCCGGGCCATGAGGTTACAGATTCTGGTGGAATACATTACTGCTGCTGCTGATGGCCCACAGCGCCTCATGCATGCCCAGTTTTGAGCTGCTAGATCTGTTCTGAATCTATCCCATTTAGCAAGGTGGTAGTGCCACACAACATGATGGAGGGTGGAGGGTGTCCTCAGAGTGAGCATGGGATTTCGTCTCCACAAGGACTGTGTGGTAGTCACTCCTACCAATACTGTCAGGAACACATGCATCTGCGATAGGTAGATTGGTGGGGATGAGGTCAAGTCGGTTTTTCCCTCGCGTTGGTTCTATCAAAACCTGCCGCAGGCCCTGTGTGGCAGTTATATCCTTCAGGACTCGGCCAGCTCGGTCAGTAGTGGTGCTACTGAGCCATTCTTGGTGATGGATATTGAAGTCCCTCACCCAGAGTACATTCTGTGCCCTTGCTACCCTCAGTGCGTCTTCCAAGTGGTTTTCTACATGGAGGAGTGCTGGTTCATCAGCTGAGGGAGGGCGGTAGGTGATAATCAGCAAAAAGTTTCCTTACCCATGTTTGACCTGATGCCATGAGACTTCATGGGGTCCGGCGTCAATGCTGAGTACTCCCAGGGCCACTCCCTTCCGACTGTGCCGCCTGCTCTGGTGGGTCTGTCCAGTTGGTGAGACAGGACATATCCAGGGATGGTGATGGAGGAGTTGGAGACATTGGCTGAAAGGTATGGTACTGTGAATATGATTATATCAGGCTGTTGTTTGATTAGTCTGTGGGACAGCTCTTCCAATTTTGGCACAAGTCTCCAGATGTTAATGAGGACTTTGCAAGGTCTACTGGGCTGGGTGTGCCTTTGTTGTGTCCCATGCCCAGGTCGATGCCGGTTTGTCCGTCCGGTTTTATTCTTATTATTGATTTTCATAGCATCACAGTTATTCCTTGGTCACATAAAAACAGAGTACAAGGCACTAACTCTCAGTTATACATCACCCTTTCACCACCTCAGGATGTCACAAAGCATTTTATAGCCAAAGAAAGACGTACGATTGTATGGCGCCTTCCCACCTCTCTAGATATGGCATCAGAAATCACATATTAAACACCTATAATTGAACCTCACACTGCTTGTTGCCAACAGAAACCGAAAGAAAGAACACCCATTTATACACTTTACAGCCAATGAAGTGCTTTTGAAGTGTAGCCACAATTGTGATGTAGAAAACGCGGCAGACAATTCGCAAACAGCAAGCTCCCACAAACAGCAGTGTGATAAATGGCAAGACAATCTGTTCTTGATGTAGGGTAATGCATAAATCTTGGCCCAGGACACTGGGGAGAACTCCCCTCCCCTTCTTTGAAATAGGGCCTGTGGGAAAATTTACATCCACCTGAGAGGGCAAACGTGTCCTGAATGCCCTCCTACTGTCCCTCTGTAACAGTCTTGATGGGCTGAATGGCCTCCTTCTGTTTCGATGTAACAAGCTCGAGGACCTGAATGGCCTCCTCCTTTTCCTATGTAACAGGTTCGAGGGGCTGAATGGGCCGTCTCCTGTTCCGATGCAATAGGCTCGAGGGGCTAATTGGCCTCCTCCTGTTCCTATGTAACAGGATCAAGATGCTGAATGGCCTCCTCCTGTTCATCTGTACCAGCTTCAAGGGGGCAGAATGGCCTCCTCTAGTTCATATGTAATATCCTCGAGGGGGTTGAATGGTCCTCCTCCTGTTCCTATTTAGCAGGCTCAAGTGGCTAAATGGCCTCCTCTTGTTGCTATGTAACAGACTCGCGGGGCTGAAAGGCCAAATCATGTTCCTATGCAACAGGCTCTAGGGGCTGAATGGTCTCCTCTTTTTCCTTTGCAACAGTCTCGAGTGGCTGAATGGCCTCCTCCTGTTCCTTTACAATAGGCTCGAGGGGCTGAATGGCCTTTTCATGTTCCTATGTAACGGGCTCGAGGGGTTGAATGGACCTCCTCTTGTTCCTAAGCAACAGGCTCGAGGGGCTGATTGGCCTCCTCCTTTTCCTATGTAACTGGATCAAAATGCTGAATGGCCTCCTCCTGTTCATCTGTACCACCCTCAAGGGGGCGGAATGGCCTCCTCCTGTTCCTATGTAGCAGGCTCAAGTGGCTAAATGGCCTCCTCTTGTAGCTATGTAACATTCTCGTGGGGCTGAATGGGCCACCTCCTGTTCTATGTATCAGGCTCGAAGTGCTGAATGGAACGCTTCCTATTCCTATGCAACAGGCACAAAGGGCTGAACGGCCTTCACCTGTTCCTATGCAACAGGCTCGAGGGGCTGAATAGCCTGATCCTGTTCCTATGTAACAGGCTCAAGGGGCTGAATGGTCCAATCATGTTTGTATGCTACATGCTCGAAGGGCGGAATTGCCTCCTCCTGTTCCTGTGCAGCAGCCTCAATGGGCTGGATGGGCCTCCTGTTTCTATGCACCAAGCCCAAAGGGCTGAATAGCCATGTGTGACAGTCTCGAAGGGCTGAATTGCCTCCACCTGTGACTATGCCACATCCTACAGGGGCTGAATGGGCCTCCTCCTGATCCTATGAAACAGGCCCAAAGGGCAGAATGGGCTGTGTAACAGGCTCGAAGGGCTAAATGGGCTTCTTCCTGTTCCTATGGAACAGGCCCAAAGGGCTGAATGGCCTACTCCCGTTCCTATGTAACAGGTTCAAGGGGCTGAATGGCCAAATCATGTCCCTATGCAACAGGCTCATTGCTCTGAAAGGCCTCCACTTGCTCCTCAGTAACAGGCTTGAGGGGCTGAATGGCCTCAACCTCTTCCTATGTAACAGGCTTGAGGGGCTAAATGTGGCTCTGCCTGTTCCTATGTAACAGGCTCGAGGTTCTGAATGGCCTCCTCCTGTTCATATGTAACAGCCACCTGGGGCTGAAGGTGCTTCCTCTTGGTCCTATGCAACAGGTTCAAGGGGCTGAATGGCCTCCTCTTCTTCCTGTGTAACAATCTCGAGATCAATAATGGTCTCCTCCTGTTCCTCTCTAACAGGCTCGATGAGATGAATGGTCCTCCTCCTGTTCCTATGCAAATGACTTGAGGGGCTGAATGGCCTCCACCTGTTCCTGTGTTACAGTCTCGAGGGGCTGAATGGCCCCCTCATTTTCCTATGTAACAGGCTCGAGGTGCTGAATGGCTTCCTCCAGTTGGTATGTAACAGCCTCAAAGGGCTGAATGTGAAGACTCCTCTTCCTATGCAACAGGCTCGAGGTTCTGAATGACCTTCTCCTGTTCATATGTAACAGCTCTTGGAGCTGAATAGCCCTCCTCCTGTTCTTAACAACAGGCTCGAGGTGTTGAAAGACCTCCTCCTGTTCCTATGTAACAGGCTCGATCTCTGAATTGCCTCTTGTTCCTTTGCATCAGTCTCAAGGGGCTGAATGGCCTCCTCATTTTCCTTTGTAACAGGTTCGATGTTCTAAATGGCCACCTCATGTTCCTCTGTAACAGGTTGGAGGGGGCTGAATGGCCTCCTCCTGCTTCTACCTAACAGGTTCGAGGGGTTGAATGGGCCTTCTCCTGTTCCTATGTAACAGTCTCAAGCAGTTGAATGGCCTCCTCTTGTTACTATGTAACAGGCTCGAAGGGCTAAATGGGCTTCTTCCTGTACCTGAGCAACAGGCCCAAAGGGCTGAATGGCCTGCTCCCGTTGCTATGTACCAGGTTCGATGTTCTAAATGGCAACCCCCTGTTTGTATGTAACAGGCTCGAGGGATGAATGGCCTAATCATGTCCCTATGCAACAGGCTCGAGCTCTGAATGGCCTCTTCTTGTTCCTTTGCAACTGTCTCAAGGGGCTGAATGGCCTCCTCCTGTTCCTTTGTAACAGGTTCAATGTTCTAAATGGCCACCTCATGTTTCTCTGTAACAGGTTGGAGGGGGCTGAATGGCCTCCTCCTGTTGCTATGTAATGGGATCGATGGATTGATTGGGCCTATTCCTGTTCCTATGTAACAGATTCGACGGCTGATTGGCATCCCCCTTTTCCTTTGTAACAGCCTCAAGCTGCTGAATGGTCTCCTCCTGGTCCTATGTAACAGGCTCGAGGGTTTGAATGGGCCTCCTCCTTTTCCTGTGCAACAGGCCCAAGGTGCTGAATTTTCTTCTACTGTTCATATGTAACAGGATCGAGGGGCTGAATGGCCTTCTCCTGTTTCTATGTAACGGGCTCGGGGGGCTGAATGGACCTACTCCTATTCCTATGCAACAGGCTGCAGGGGCTGAATGCCCTCCTCCTGTACCTTTGTAACAGTCATGAGGGGCTGAATGGCCTCCTCCTCTTCCTATGTAACAGGCTCGAGGGGCTGAATGTGAAGCCTCCTCTTCCTATGAAATAGGCTCATGGTTCTGAATGGCCGCCTCCTGTTCATATGTAACAGCCATCTGGGCAGAAGGGGCCTCCTCCTGTTCCTATGTAAGAGGCGCGAGGGGCTGAATGGCCTCCTCCTGTTCCGATATAACAGGCTCGAGATGCTGAATGGCCTCCTTCAGTTAGTATGTAACAGCCTCAAAGGGCTGAATGTGAAGCCTCCTCTTCCTATGCAGCAGGCTAGAGGATCTGAATGGCCTTCGCCTGTTCCTATGTAACAGCCTCATGGGGCTGACTGGGCCTCCTTCTATTCTGAACAAAAGGCTCGAGGTGCTGAATGAACTCCTCCTGTTCCTATGTAATATATTCAATGTGGCTGAATGGCGTCCTCCTTTTTCTACATAATGGGCTTGAGGAGCTGAATGGCCTCCTCCTGTTCCAATATAAAGGCTCGAGATGCTGAATGGCATCTTCCTGTTCTTCTGTAACAGGCTCGAGGGGCTTAATGGCCCTTCTCCTGTTCCTATGCAACTGTTCCGAGGGGCTAAATGTACTACTCCTGTTTCTGTGTAACAGGCTCGATGGGCCTGAATGGGCTCCTCCTGTTCCTATGCAACAGGCCCAAAGGGCTGATTGGCCTACTCCTGTTCCTATGTAACAGGCTTGAGGGGCTGAATGGCCCAATCATGTCCCTATGCAACAGGCTCGTGCTCTGAATGACCTCCTCTTGTTTCTCTGTAACAGGATTGAGGAGCTCAATGGCCTCCTCCTGTTCCTATGCAACAGCTCGAGGTTCTGAATGGCCTCCTCCTGTTAATATGTAACAGCCACCTGGGGCTGAAGGTGCTTCCTCCTGTTCCTATACAACAGGCTTAAGGGGCTGATTGGCCTCCTCCTGTTCCTATGTAAAAGGCTTGAGGGGCTGAATGGCCTCCTCTTCTTCCTTTGTAACAGTCTCGAGATGCTGAATGGTCTCCTCCTGTTCCTATGTAAAAGGCTCAAGGGGCTGAATGGGTCTGCTCCTGTTCCTATACAACAGTCCCGAGGGGCAGAATGGCCTACTCCTGTTCCTATGTGACAGTGTTGATGAGATGAAAGGTCCTCTTCCTTTTCCTATGCAACAGACTTGAGGGTCTGAATGGCCTCCATCTGTTCTTGTGGTACAGTCTCGAGGTGCTGAAAGGCCTCCTCCAGTTGGTATGTAACAGCCTCAAAGGGCTGAATGTGAAGCCTCCTCTTCCTATGCAACAGGCTCGAGGATCTGAATGACCTTCTCCTTTTCATATGTAACAGCCTTGTGGGGCTGAATGGGCCTCCTCCTGTTCTTAACAACAGGCTTGAGGTGCTGAATGACCACCTACTGTTCCAATGTAACAGGCCCAATGCGGCTGAATGGCCTCCTCCTGTTTCTACATAACAGGCTCGAGGAGCTGAATGAGCCTTCTCCTGTTCCTATGTAACTGTCTCAAGCAGTTCAATGGCCTCCTCCTGTTACTATGTAACAGGCTCAAAGGGCTAAATTGGCTTCTTCCTGTTCCTGAGCAACAGGCACAGAGGGCTGAATGGCCTGCTCCCGTTTCTATGCACTACAATCGATGGGCTAAATGGCAACCTCCTGTTCCGAGGTAACCGGCACGAGGGGCTGAATGGCCTACTCCTGTTCGTATGTAACAGGATCGAGGGGGCTGAATGGCCTTCTCCTGTTTCTATGTAATGGGCTCGAGGGGCTGAATGGACCTACTCCTGTTCCTAGGCAACAGGCTTTAGCAGCTGTATGGCCTCCTCCTGTCCCTTTGCAACAGTTATGAAGGTTGAATGGCCTCCTCCTGTTCCTATGTAAAAGGCTTGAGGGGCTGAATGGCCTCCTCTTCTTCCTTTGTAACAGTCTCGAGATGCTGAATGGTCTCCTCCTGTTCCTATGTAATATGCTCGAGGGGGCTGAATGGCCTTCTCCTATTTCTATGTAACGGGCTCAAGGGGCTGAATGGACCTACTCCTGTTCCTATGCAACAGGCTCATGGTTCTGAATGGCCTTCTCCTGTTCATATGTAGCAACCACCTGGGGCAGAAGGGGCCTCCTCCTGTTCCTATGTAAGAGGCGTGAGGGGCTGAATGGCCCCCTCCTGTTCCTATATATCAGACTGGAGATGCAGAATGGTCTCCTCCTGTTCATCTGTAGCAGACTCAAGGGGTCGGAAAGGGCCTCTTCCTGTTCTTATGTAACATCCTCGAAGGGGCTGAATGGTCCTACTCCTGTCCTATGTAACAGGCTCGAGGGGCTGAATGGTCTAATCATGTTCCTCTGAAAGGGGTGCGTTGCGGCTGAATAGACTCCTCCTGTTCCGATATAACAAGCTCGAGGAGCTGAATGGCATCCTCCAGTTAGTGTGTAAAAGTCTCAAATGCTGAATGTGAAGTGTCATCTTCCTATGCAGCAGGCTCGAGGTTCTGAATGGTCTTTGCCTGTTCATATGTAACAGCCTCATGGGGCTGACTGGGCCTCCTCCTGTTCTTAACAACAGGCTCGAGGTGCTGAATGACCTCCTCCTGTTCCTATGTAAAGGCTCGAGATGCTGAATGGCCTCTTCCTCTTCCTATGCAACAGGCTCGAGGGGCTGAATGGCCCTTCTCCTGTTCCTATGCAACAGGCCCAAAGGGCTGAATGGCCTACTCCCGTTTATATGTAACAGGCTCGAGAGGCAAAATGGCCCAATCATATCCCTATGCAACAGGCTCATGCTCTGAATGGCCTCCTCTTGTTCCTCTGTAACAGGCTTGAGCGGCTGGATGGCCTCCTCCTGTTTCTGTGTAAGAGGCTCGAGGGGCTAAATGTGGCGCCTCCTGTTCCTATGCAACAGGTTCGTGGTTCTGAATGCCCTCCTCCTGTTCCTATGTAAATGGCTTGAGGGGCTGAATGGCCACCTCTTCTTCCTTTGTAACAGTCTCATGATACTGAATGGTATCCTCCTGTTCCTATGCAACAGGCCCGAGGGGCTGAATGGCCTACTCCTGTTCCTATGTAAGATGCTCAAGGGGCTGAATGGGTCTGCTCCTGTTCCTATACAACAGTCCCGAGGGGCTGAATGGCCTACTCCTGTTCCTATGTGACAGTGTTGATGAGATGAAAGGTCCTCTTCCTGTACCTATGCAACAGACTTGAGGGGCTGAATGGCCTCCATCTGTTCTTGTGGTACAGTCTTGAGGTGCTGAATGGCTTCCTCCAGTTGGTATGTAACAGCCTCAAAGGGCTGAATGTGAAGCCTCCTCTTCCTATGCAACAGGCTCGAGGATCTGTATGACCTTCTCCTTTTCATATGTAACAGCCTCGTGCGGTTGAATGGGCCTCCTCCTGTTCTTAACAACAGGCTTGAGGTGCTGAATGGTATCCTCCTGTTCCTATGCAACAGGCCCGAGGGGCTGAATGGACTACTCCTGTTCCTATGTAAGAGGCTCGAGAGGCTGAATGGCCTAATCATGTTTGTATGTAACAGGATCGAGGGGGCATGAATGGCCTCCTCCTGTTTCTATGTAATGGGCTAGAGGTGTTGAATGGGCCTACTCCAGGGGTTGAATGGCCTCCTCTTGTTCCTGTGTAACAGGCTGGAGGGGCTGAAGGGCTACCTCCTCTTCCTGTGCAGCAGGCCTGAGGGGCTGAATGGCCGACTCCTGCTCCTATGTAACAGGCTCGAGGGGCTGAATGGAGCTCCTCCTGTTCCTATGCAACAGGCTCAAGGGGCTAATGGCATTCTCCTGTACCTTTGTAACAGTCTTGAGGGGCTGAATGGCCTCCTCCTGTTTATTTGTAACAGGCACTAGGGTCTGAATGGCCTCCTCCTGTTCCTTTGTAAGAGGCTCAAGGGGCTGAATGACATCCTGTTCCTATACAACAGGCTCGAGGGGCTGAATGGGCCTCCTCCTGTTCCTATGCAACAGGATCATGGGGATTAATGGCCTTTTCTTGTTCCTATGTAACAGGCTCTAGGGGCTGAAAGGCTTCCTCCTGTCCCTATGAAACACTCTGGAGGGGCTGAATGGCCTCCTCCTGTTTATATGTAACAGGCACGAGGGCCTGAATGGCCTCCTCCTGTTCCTTTGTTAAAATCTCAAGATGCTTATTGGGACTACTCCTGTTCCTTTATAATTGGCTCGAAAGGCTTACTGGCCTCCTCATGATCCTATGTACCAGGCTCAAAGGGCTGAATGGGCCTCCTCCTTTTCTGATGCAACAGGCCCGAGGGGATGAATGGCCTTCTCCTGTTCCTATGTAACAGGCGCGATGGGCCAAATTGCCACCTCCTATTCCTATGTACGGGCTCGAGGGGCTGAACGGCCTCCTCCTGTTCCTATGTGGCAGGCTCAAGGGGCAAAATGGCCTTCTCTTCTACCTATGCAACAGGCTCGAGGGGTTGAATGGCCTAATCATGTTCCTATGCACCAGGCTCTAGGGGCTGAAACGCCTCCTCCTGTCCCTATGAAACACTTTGGAGGGGCTGAATGGCCTCCTCCTGTTTATATGTAACAGGCACGAGGGCCTGAATGGCCTCCTCCTGTTCCTATGTAAGAGGCTCTAGGGGCTGAATGACATCCTTTTCCTATGCAACAGGCTCGAGGGGCTGAATGGGCCTCCTCCTGTTCCTATGCAACAGGATCATGGGGCTTAATGGCCTCCTCATGATCCTATGTACCAGCATCAAAGGGCTGAATGGGCCTCCTCCTTTTCTGATGCAACAGGCCCGAGGGGATGAATGGCCTTCTCCTGTTCCTATGTAACAGGCTTGATGGGCTAAATGGCCACCTCCTATTTATATGTACAGGTTCGAAGGGCAGAATGGCCTCCTCCTGTTTCAGTATAACTGGCTTGAGTGGCTGAATGTGGCGCCTTCTCTACATATGTAACACCCTCGAGGGGGCTGAATGGTCCTACTCCTGTTTCTATGTAACAGGCTCGAGGGGTTGAACAGCCTCCTCCTGTTCCTATGTAGCTGGCTCAAGGGGCAAAATGGCCTTCTCTTCTACCTATGCAACAGGCTCGAGGGGCTGAATGGCCTAATCATGTTCCTATGCACCAGGCTCCAGGGGCTGAAAGGCCTCCTCCTGTCCCTATGAAACAATCTTGAGGGGCTGACTGACCTCCTCCTGTTTCTATGTAAGAGGTTTGAGGGCCTGAATGGCCTCCTCCTGTTCCTATCTAACAGCTTCGAGGGGCTGAATAGGCCTCCTCCTGTTCCTTTGTAACAGTCTCGAGATGCTTATTTGGCCTACTCCTATTCGTATACAACTGGCTTGAGAGGCTAAATGGCCTCCTCCTGTTCCTATGTACAGCCTCGAGGGGCTGAATGGCCTAATCGTGTTCCTATGTAACAGGCTCGAAAGGGCTGAATAGCTTCCTCCTGTTTCTATGTAATGGGCTCGAGAGGCTGAATGGGCCTACTCCTCTTCCTATGCAACAGGCTCGAGGGACTGAATGTGATGCCTCCCGGTCCTAAGCAACATGCTCGAGGTTCTGAATTGCCTCCTCCTGTTCCTATGTAACAGCCTCGAGTGGCTGAATGTGATGCCTCCTGGTCCTATGCAACAGGCTCGAGGTTCTGAATTGCCTCCTCCTGTTCATATGTAACAGCCTCTGGGGGCTGACTGGACCTCCTGCTGTTCCTATGTAACCGGCTCGATCGGCTGATTGACGTTCTCCTGTTCCTATGTAACAGGCTCGAAACAGCTGAATGGCCTCCTCCTGATTCTATGTAATGGACATAAGGGGCTGAATGTACCCACTCCTGTTCCTAGGCAATAGGCTCGCAAAGCTGAATGCCCTCCTCCTGTTGCTATGTAACTGGCTCTAGGGACTAAATTGGCCTACTCCTGATCCTAAGCAACCGGCTCGAGGGACTGAACAAATGCATCCTGTTCCCACGTTAAAAGCTTGAGGAACTGAATGGGCCTCCTCTTATTCCTATGTCGCAGGTTTGTTTGGCTGAATGGGCCCCCTCCTGTAATGGATCATGCTTGAGGGACTGAATGGGCCTATTCCTGATTCTATGCAACCGGCACGAGGAACTGAACAACTGCCCCTGTTCCTATGTTACAGGCTCGAGGAGCTGAATGGTCCTCCGTCGGTTCCTATGCAACAGGTTCAAGTGTCTGACTGGCCTCCTCTTGTTCCTATGTAGCAGGCTCAAGGGGCAAAATGGCCTCATTCTGTTCCGATGTAATAGGCTCAAGGGGCTGAATGGCATCCTCCTGTTCCTATGTAACAGGCCCAAGGAGCTGAATGACATACGCTTCCTATGCAACAGGCTCACGGGCGTGAAAGGCCTCCTCCTGTTCTTTTGTAACAGTCTCGAGTGGCTGAATGGCCTCCTCCTGTTCCTATGTAATGGGCTCGAGGGGCTGAATGGGCCGACGCCTGTTTCTATGTAACAGCCTCGATGGGCTGAATGGGACTCGTCCTTTTCCTAATAACAGGCTCCAGTGGATGAATGGCTGCCTCCTGGAACATAAGAACATAACATAAGATTATAATAGTTAGGAGCTGAAGTAGGCCATTTGACCCTTCGAGCCTGCTCCGCCATTCATCAAGATCATGGCTGATCTTGTACCTTAACTCCACCTTCCCGCACTATCCCCATATCCCTTCATTCTCTTCGTTCCCAAAAATTTATCGACCTCTGTCTTTAATATACTGAACGACTGAGCATCCACACCTCTCTGGGGATGAGAATTCCAACGATTCACGACACTTTGAGTGAAGAAATTTCTCCTCATCTCAGTACTAAATGGCCTACCCCTTATTCTGTTACTGTGACCTTGTGTTCTAGATTCCCCAGCCAAGGGAAACATTTTCCCAGCATTAATGCTGTCAAGCCCCTTAAGAATTTTACGTTTCAATTAGATCACCTCTCATTCTTCTAAACTCTAAGAAATATGGGCCTAGTCTATTCAATCTCTCCTCATAGGGTATTCCCTGCATCCCAGGAACCAGTCTAGTGAACCTTCGCTTCACTCCCTCTAAGGCAAGTATGTCTTTCCTCTGGAAAGGAGACCAGAACTGTATAAAATACTCCAGCTGTGGCCTCACCAAAGCCCTGTATAATTGTAGTAAGACGTCTTTACTCTTATACTCTAATCCCTTTGTAACAAAAGCTAACATACCATTTGCTTTCCTTATTGCTTGCTGTACGTACATGTTAACATTCTGTGATTCATGTACAAGGATACCCAGGTCCCTCTGAGTGCAAACATTTCCCAGTCTCTCACCATTCAAAAAATATTCTGCTTTTTTGTTTTTCCTACCAAAGTGGATAACTTCACACTTCCCCACATTGTAATCCATTTGCCATGTTCTTGCCCACTCAGTCAACCTGTCTATATCTCTCTGCAGCCTCTTTGCGTACTCCTCGCAGCTTACTTTCCCTCCTAACTTTGTATTATCAGCAAACTCAGATACGTTACACTCAGTCCCTTCATCTAAGTCATTAATATAGATTGCAAATAGCTGAGGCCCAAGCATTGATCCTTGCAGTACCCCGCTAGTAACTGCCAGCCAACCTGGAAAAGTCCCTTTTATTTCTACTCTTTGTTTACTGTCCTTTAACCAATCCTCAATCCATGCTAATATATTACCCCCAATACCATGAGTCCTAATTTTGTGTAATAACCTCTTGTGTGGCACCTTATCGAATGCATTTTGAAAATCCAACTACATGACATCCACAGATTCCCCCTTATCCATCCTACTAGTGACATCTTCGAAAAACTCTGAACAGATTTGTTAAACATAATTTCCCTTTCATAAAACCATGTTGACTCTGCCTAATCATATTATGATTTTCTAAGTGCCCTGTTACCACGGCCCTAATAATAGATTCTAGCAATAACAACAGAAAACGCTGGAAAAACTCAGCAGGCCAGGCAGCATCCATGGAGAGAGAAAGAGAGTTAACGTTTCAGGTCGATGACCTTTCATCAGAACTGGGAAGAGCCGGAAATCAAATAGATTTAAGGCCAGGGTAAAGCTGGGAAAAGGGGGAGGGGATAAAGGAACAAAGGGGGAGATGAAGAGACATTAAGAGACATTAAGAGATATGCAAGGCTAGAGGTGGTGTTAATGTGACAGATTAAGGCTGAACTCCAACCTACCTCCCTCTGAACTTGCAGCACTCCATTCTCTCCGATCCAACCCTGACATTGTCATTAAACCTGCTGACAAGGGTGGCGCTGTTGTTGTTTGGCGAACCGACCTCTACCTAGCGGAAGTTGAACGCCAACTCTCTGACACCTCCTCCTACCTCCACCTGGACCATGACCCCACTACCGAACATCAAGCCACCGTGTCAAAGACTGTCACTGACCTCATCTCCTCTGGAGATCTTCCCCCCACGGCCGCCAACCTCATAGTTCCCCAACCCCGCACAGCCCGCTTCTACCTCCTTCCCAAGATCCACAAACAGGACTGCCCCGGTAGACCCATCGTTTCAGCCTGTTCTTGCCCCACGGAACTTATCTCTTCCTATCTCGACTCTATTTTTTCTCCCCTTGTCCAGTCTCTTCCCACCTACATCCGCGACTCTTCCGATGCCCTCCGCCATTTTAACAGTTTCCAGTTTCCCGGCCCCAACCGTCTCTTCACTATGGACGTACAATCCCTCTACACCTCCATTCCCCACCAGGATGGCCTGAGGGCGCTCCGCTTCTTCCTTGAACAGAGGCCCAACCAGTCCCCATCCACCACCACCCTCCTCCGCCTGGCTGAACTTGTTCTCACATTGAACAACTTCTCCTTTGACTCTACCCATTTCCTCCAAATTAAAGGTGTTGCTATGGGTACCCGCATGGGTCCTAGCTATGCCTGCCTTTTCGTGGGATATGTGGAACACTCTTTGTTCCAGTCCTACTTGGGTCCCCTCCCTCACCTCTTTTTCCGGTACATTGATGACTGTATCAGTGCCGTCTCCTGCTCTCGCCCTGAACTAGAACATTTCATTCACTATGCTTCCAATTTCCACCCTTCCCTCACCTTCACATGGTCCATCTCCGACTCTTCCCTTCCCTTCCTCGACTTCTCCATCTCCATCTCTGGGGATAGGTTATTGACTAACATTCACTACAAGCCCACCAACTCCCACAGCTACCTGGACTACACTTCCTCCCACCCCGCCTCCTGTAAGGACTCTATTCCATTCTCCCAGTTTCTCCGTCTCCGCCGCATCTGCTCTGATGATGCCACCTTCCATACCAGTGCTTCCGACATGTCTTCCTTTTTCCTCAACCGAGGATTCCCCTCTACCGTGGTCGACACGGCCCTCGACCGTGTCCATTCTATCTCCCGCACATCTGCCCTCACCCCTGCCCCTCCCTCCCGGAACCACGATAGGGTTCCCCTTGTCCTCACCTTTCACCCCACCAGCCTCCACATTCAACGGATCATCCTCCGCCATTTCTGCCACCTCCAGCGTGATCCCACCACCAAACACATCTTCCCCTCACCTCCCCTTTCAGCATTCCGTAGGGACCGCTCCCTCCGCGACACCCTAGTCCACTCCTCTACCACCCCCAGCACCCCTTCCCCTTCGCCCGGCACCTTCCCGTGCACGCGCAGGAGATGCAACACATGCCCTTATACCACCCCTCTTCCCACTGTCCAGGGCCCCAAACACCCCTTCCAGGTGAAACAGCGATTTACTTGTACTTCCTGCAATTTAGTATACTGTATTCGCTGCTCACGATGTGGACTCCTCTACATTGGGGAGACCAAACGCAGATTGGGTGACCGCTTTGCGGAACACCTCCGTTCAGTCCGTAAGGGGGACCCCGAGCTCCCGGTGGCCTGTCACTTTAATTCACCGCTTCACTCCCACTCTGACCTCACCGTCCTCGGCCTATTATACTGTTCCACGGAAGCTCAGCGTAAGCTCGAGGAACAGCACCTCATCTTTCATTTAGGCACGCTACAGCCCTCTGGACTCAACATCGAGTTCAACAATTTTAGATCATAACCTCAGCTCCAATCACATTTATATTTTATTTTATCCACCCTTTTATTTGTTTCCCCCCCCACCTTTTTTTTTCCTCCTAGAAGCTGGCAGCTGTCCTTCATTCTGCCAGTGGATTTCACACTTCATTCAGCCTTAATCTGTCACATTAACACCACCTCTAGCCTTGCATATCTCTTAATGTCTCTTCATCTCCCCCTTTGTTCCTTTATCCCCTCCCCCTTTTCCCAGCTTTACCCTGGCCTTAAATCTATTTGATTTCCGGCTCTTCCCAGTTCTGATGAAAGGTCATCGACCTGAAACATTAACTCTCTTTCTCTCTCCATGGATGCTGCCTGGCCTGCTGAGTTTTTCCAGCGTTTTCTGTTGTTATTTCGGATTTCCAGCATCCGCAGTATTTTGCTATCGTAATAGATTCTAGCATTTTGCCTACTACTGATGTCAGGCTAACTGGCCTGTAGTTTGCCATTTTTTGTCTTCCTCCTTTCTTAAATAGCGGGGTTATGTTTGCTACCTTCCAATCACGCTCTATTCAAACAGCCGCTCCGCTCACCGCTCCCGCTCTTTTCAAACAGCCGCTCCTGTTTCAATGTAACTGGCTCGAAGGCCTGAATCAGTTGACAGCTTTTCCTATGCAACAGGCTCAAGATGTTTATTGTGCCTACTCCTGTTCCTATACAACTGGCTCGAGAGGCTGAATGGGCCTCCTCCAGTTCCGAAGTAAAGAAAGAAATACTTGCATTTATATAGCAACTTTCACTGCCACCGGACAGCCCAAAGCGCTTTACAGCCAATGAAGTACTTTTTGAAGTGTAGTCACTATTGTAATGTAGGAAAGTGGCAGCCAATTTGCGCACAGCAAGCTCCCAATAACAGCAATGTGACAATGACCAGAAAATCTGTTTTAGTGATGTTGATTGAGGGATAAATACTGGCCAGGACACCGGGGTATTTCCCCTGCTCTTCTTCGAAATAGTGCCATTGGATCTTTAATGACCACCTGAGAGAGACGACGGGGCCTCGGTTTACCTTCTCATCTGAAAGACAACACCTCCGACATTGCAGCACTCCCTCAGTAGTGACCTTCCGACATTGCAGCACTCCCTCAGTACTGCCCCACCGACATTACAGCACTCCCTCAGTACTGCCCCTCCGACATTGCAGCACTCCCTCAGTACTGCCCCTCCGACATTTAAGTACTCCCTCAGTACTGCCCCTCCGACATTACAGCACTCGCTCAGTAGTGACCCTCCGACAGTGCAGCACTCCCTCAGTACTGCCCCTCTGACAGTACAGCGAAGGCTCGCTCAGTAATGCCCCATCGATAGTGCATCGCTCCCTCAGTACTGGCACTGGGGAGTGTCGGGTTAGATTATCTGTTTAAGTCTCTGGAGCAGGAGTTCAACCCAAAACCTTTTGGCTCAGAGGCGAGAGACAGAGTGCTAAATCCACTGAACCACAACTGCCGCAGCATAGATTGACTTTCAGGTTGGAAACTGTAACCAAGTCTCAGGTTGAGTTGATAAGGGGAAGTCTTTCAGTTTTAGTTGATTTTTATACATATGTGTATTTATATTTATTTTTCCTTGTAACAGTCTCGAGGGGCTGAATGGGCCTCCTCCTATTCCTTTGCAACAGTCTCGATGGCATGAATGACCTCCTCCTATTCCTATGTAAAAGGCTCAAGGGGGCTGAATGGCCACTTCCTGTTCCTATGTAACAGGCTCGAGGGGGTGAATGGCCTCCTCCAGTTCCTATGTAACTGCCTCGACGGGCTGAATAGGCCTCCTCCTGTTCCTATGTAACACATCCAAGGGGCTGAATGCACCTCCTGTTCCTACGCAATTGGCTCGAGGGCTGGAATGGCCTTCTGCTGTTCCTTTGTAACATTCTTGAGGGGCTGAATGGCCTCCTCCTGTTCCTATGCAACAGGTTCGAGGGGCTGAATGGGACTCCTCCTGTTCCTATGTTACAAGCTCAAGGGGCTGAATGACATCCTGTTCCTATGCAACAGGCTCGAGGGGCTGAATGTGATGCCTCCTGGTCCTAAGCAACAGGCTCGAGGTTCTGAATTGCCTCCTCCTGTTCCTATGTAACAGCCTCGAGTGGCTGAATGTGATGCCTCCTGTTCCTATGTAACAGGATCGAGGGCTGGAATGGTCTGCTCCTGTTCCTTTGTAACATTCTTGAGGGGCTGAATGGCCTCCTCCTGTTCCTATGCAACAGGTTCGAGGGGCTGAATGGGCCTCCTCCTGTTCCTATGTTACAAGCTCCAGGGGCTGAATGACATCCTGTTCTTATGCAACAGGCTCGAGGGGCTGAATGTGATGCCTCCTGGTCCTAAGCAACAGGCTCGAGGTTCTGAATTGCCTCCTCCTGTTCCTATGTAACAGCCTCGAGTGGCTGAATGTGATGCCTCCTGGTCCTATGCAACAGGCTCGAGGTTCTGAATTGCCTCCTCCTGTTCATTTGTAACAGCCTCTGGGGGCTGACTGGACCTCCTGCTGTTCCTATGCAACCGGCTCGATCGGCTGATTGACGTCCTCCTGTTCCTATGTAACAGGCTCGAAACAGCTGAATGGCCTCCTCCTGATTCTATGTAATGGACATAAGGGGCTGAATGTACCCACTCCTGTTCCTAGGCAATAGGCTCGCAAAGCTGAATGCCCTCCTCCTGTTGCTATGTAACTGGCTCTAGGGACTAAATTGGCCTCCTCCTGTTCCTATGTAGCAGGCTCAAGGGGCAAAATGGCCTTCTCTTCTACCTATGCAACAGGCTCAAGGGGTTGAATGGCCTAATCATGTTCCTATGCACCAGGCTCGAGGGGCTGAAAGGCCTCCTCCTGTCCCTATGAAACACTCTGGAGGGGCTGAATGGCCTCCTCCTGTTTATATGTAACAGGCACGAGGGCCTGAATGGCCTCCTCCTGTTCCTATGTAAGAGGCTCTAGGGGCTGAATGACATCCTGTTCCTACACAACAGGCTCGAGGGGCTGAATGGGCCTCCTCCTGTTCCTATGCAACAGGATCATGGGGTTTAATGGCCTCCTCATGATCCTATGTACCAGGCTCAAAGGGCTGAATGGGCCTCCTCCTTTTCTGATGCAACAGGCCCGAGGGGATGAATGGCCTTCTCCTTTTCCTATGTAACAGGTTTGATGGGCTAAATGGCCAACTCCTATTCCTATGTACAGGTTCGAAGGGCAGAATGGCCTCCTCCTGTTCCAGTGTAACTGGCTCGAGTGGCTGAATGTGACGCCTTCTCTACATATGTAACACCCTCGAGGGGGCTGAATGGTCCTACTCCAGTTCCTATGCAACAGGATCATGGGGATTAATGGCCTTTTCTTGTTCCTATGTAACAGGCTAGAGGGGCTGAATGGCATCCTCCTGTTCCTTTGTTAAAATCTCAAGATGCTTATTGGGACTCCTCCTGTTCCTTTATTATTGGCTCGAAAGGCTTAATGGCCTCCTCATGATCCTATGTCCGAGGCTCAAAGGGCTGAATGGGCCTCCTCCTTTGCTGATGCAACAGGTCCGAGGGGATGAATGGCCTTCTCCTGTTCCTATGTAACAGGCTTGATGGGCTAAATGGCCACCTCCTATTCCTATGTACAGGTTCGAAGGGCAGAATGGCCTCCTCCTGTTTCAGTGTAACTGGCTTGAGTGGCTGAATGTGGCGCCTTCTCTACATATGTAACACCCTCGAGGGGGCTGAATGGTCCTACTCCTGTTTCTATGAAACAGGCTCGAGGGGCTGAACAGCCTCCTCCTGTTCCTATGTAGCAGGCTCAAGATGCAAAACGGCCTTCTCTTCTACCTATGCAACAGGCTCGAGGGGCTGAATGGCCTAATCATGTTCCTATGCACCAGGCTCTAGGGGCTGAAAGGCCTCCTCCTGTCCCTATGAAACAATCTTGAGGGGCTGACTGACCTCCTCCTGTTTCTATGTAAGAGGTTTGAGGGCCTGAATGGCCTCCTCCTGTTCCTATCTAACAGCTTCGAGGGGCTGAATAGGCCTCCTCCTGTTCCTTTGTAACAGTCTCGAGATGCTTATTTGGCCTACTCCTATTCGTATACAACTGGCTTGAGAGGCTAAATGGCTTCCTCCTGTTCCTATATACAGCCTCGAGGGGCTGAATGGCCTAATCGTGTTCCTATGTAACAGGCTCGAAAGGGCTGAATAGCCTCCTCCTGTTTCTATGTAATGGGCTCGAGAGGCTGAATGGGTCTACTCCTCTTCCTATGCAACAGGATCTAGGGGCTGAATGGCCTCCTCCTGTCGCTTTGTAACAGTCTTGAGGTGCTGAATAGCCTCCTCCTGTTTCTATGTAATGGGCTCGAGGGGCTGAATGGGCCGACGCCTGTTTCTATGTAACAGCCTCGATGGGCTGAATGGGACTCGTCCTTTTCCTAATAACAGGCTCCAGTGGATGAATGGCTGCCTCCTGGAACATAAGAACATAACATAAGATTATAATAGTTAGGAGCTGAAGTAGGCCATTTGACCCTTCGAGCCTGCTCCGCCATTCATCAAGATCATGGCTGATCTTGTACCTCAACTCCACCTTCCCGCACTATCCCCATATCCCTTCATTCTCTTCGTTCCCAAAAATTTATCGACCTCTGTCTTTAATATACTCAACGACTGAGCATCCACACCTCTCTGGGGATGAGAATTCCAACGATTCACGACACTTTGAGTGAAGAAATTTCTCCTCATCTCAGTACTAAATGGCCTACCCCTTATTCTGTTACTGTGACCTTGTGTTCTAGATTCCTCAGCCAAGGGAAACATTGTACCAGCATTAATGCTGTCAAGCCCCTTAAGAATTTTATGTTTCAATTAGATCACCTCTCATTCTTCTAAACTCTAAGAAATATGGGCCTAGTCTATTCAATCTCTCCTCATAGGGTATTCCCTGCATCCCAGGAACCAGTCTAGTGAACCTTCACTTCACTCCCTCTAAGGCAAGTATGTCTTTCCTTTGGAAAGGAGACCAGAACTGTATAAAATACTCCAGCTGTGGCCTCACCAAAGCCCTGTATAATTGTAGTAAGACGTCTTTACTCTTATACTCTAATCCCTTTGTAACAAAAGCTATAATACCATTTGCTTTCCTTATTGCTTGCTGTACGTACATGTTAACATTCTGTGATTCATGTACAAGGATACCCAGGTCCCTCTGAGTGCAAACATTTCCCAGTCTCTCACCATTCAAAAAATATTCTGCTTTTTTGTTTTTCCTACCAAAGTGGATAACTTCACACTTCCCCACATTGTAATCCATTTGCCATGTTCTTGCCCACTCAGTCAACCTGTCTATATCTCTCTGCAGCCTCTTTGCGTACTCCTCGCAGCTTACTTTCCCACCTAACTTTGTATTATCAGCAAACTCAGATACGTTACACTCAGTCCCTTCATCTAAGTCATTAATATAGATTGCAAATAGCTGAGGCCCAAGCATTGATCCTTGCAGTACCCCGCTAGTAACTGCCTGCCAACCTGGAAAAGTCCCTTTTATTTCTACTCTTTGTTTACTGTCCTTTAACCAATCCTCAATCCATGCTAATATATTACCCCCAATACCATGAGTCCTAATTTTGTGTAATAACCTCTTGTGTGGCACCTTATCGAATGCATTTTGAAAATCCAACTACATGACATCCACAGGTTCCCCCTTATCCATCCTACTAGTGACATCTTCGAAAAACTCTGAACAGATTTGTCAAACATAATTTCCCTTTCATAAAACCATGTTGACTCTGCCTAATCATATTATGATTTTCTAAGTGCCCTGTTACCACGGCCCTAATAATAGATTGTAGCATTTTGCCTACTACTGATGTCAGGCTAACTGGCCTGTAGTTTGCCATTTTTTGTCTTCCTCCTTTCTTAAATAGCGGGGTTATGTTTGCTACCTTCCAATCACGCTCTTTTCAAACAGCCGCTCCGCTCACCGCTCTCGCTCTTTTCAAACAGCTCCTGTTTCAATGTAACTGGCTCGAAGGCCTGAATCGGCCGACAGCTTTTCCCATGCAACAGGCTCAAGATGTTTATTGTGCCTACTCCTGTTCCTATACAACTGGCTCGAGAGGCTGAATGGGCCTCCTCCAGTTCCGAAGTAAAGAAAGAAATACTTGCATTTATATAGCAACTTTCACTGCCACCGGACAGCCCAAAGCGCTTTACAGCCAATGAAGTACTTTTTGAAGTGTAGTCACTGTTGTAATGTAGGAAAGTGGCAGCCAATTTGCGCACAGCAAGCTCCCAATAACAGCAATGTGACAATGACCAGAAAATCTGTTTTAGTGATGTTGATTGAGGGATAAATACTGGCCAGGACACCGGCGTATCTCCCCTGCTCTTCTTCGAAATAGTGCCATTGGATCTTTAATGACCACCTGAGAGAGACGACGGGGCCTCGGTTTACCTTCTCATCTGAAAGACAACACCTCCGACATTGCAGCACTCCCTCAGTAGTGACCTTCCGACAATGCAGCACTCCCTCAGTACTGCCCCTCCGACATTGCAGCACTCCCTCAGTACTGCCCCTCCGACATTACAGCACTCCCTCAGTACTGCCCCTCCGACATTACAGCACTCCTTCAGTAGTGACCCTCCGACAGTGCAGCACTCCCTCAGTACTGCCCCTCCAACATTACACCACTCGCTCTAGTAGTGACCCTCTGACAGTGCAGCGCTCCCTCAGTACTGCCCCTCTGACAGTACAGCGGAGGCTCGCTCAGTAATGCCCCATCGATAGTGCATCGCTCCCTCAGTACTGGCACTGGGGAGTGTCGGGTTAGATTATCTGTTTAAGTCTCTGGAGCAGGAGTTCAACCCAAAACCTTTTGGCTCAGAGGCGAGAGACAGAGTGCTAAATCCACTGAACCACAACTGCCGCAGCATAGATTGACTTTCGGGTTGGAAACTGTAACCAAGTCTCAGGTTGAGTTGATAAGGGGAAGTCTTTCAGTTTTAGTTGATTTTTAACTTGAGAAAATATCTAAAATGGAATATTTTATTATTTATACATATGTTTATTTATATTTATTTTTCCTTGTAACAGTCTCGAGGGGCTGAATGGGCCTCCTCCTGTTCCTTTGCAACAGTCTCGATGGCATGAATGCCCTCCTCCTATTCCTATGTAAAAGGCTCAAGGGGGCTGAATGGCCACCTCCTGTTCCTATGTAAAATGCTCGAGGGGGTGAATGGCCTCCTCCAGTTCCTATGTAACGGCCTCGACGGGCTGAATAGGCCTCCTCCTGTTCCTATGTAACACATCCAAGGGGCTGAATGCACCTCCTGTTCCTATGCAATTGACTCGAGGGCTGGAATGGCCTTCTCCTGTTCCTTTGTAACATTCTTAAGGGGCTGAATGGCCTCCTCCTGTTCCTATGCAACAGGTTCGAGGGGCTGAATGGGCCTCCTCCTGTTCCTATGTTACAAGCTCAAGGGGCTGAATGACATCCTGTTCCTATGCAACAGGCTCGAGGGGCTGAATGTGATGCCTCCTGGTCCTAAGCAACAGGCTCGAGGTTCTGATTTGCCTCCTCCTGTTCCTATGTAACAGCCTCGAGTGGCTGAATGTGATGCCTCCTGGTCCTATGCAACAGGCTCGAGGTTCTGAATTGCCTCCTCCTGTTCATATGTAACAGCCTCTGGGGGCTGACTGGACCTCCTGCTGTTCCTATGCAACCGCCTCGATCGGCTGATTGACGTCCTCCTGTTCCTATGTAACAGGGTCGAAACAGCTGAATGGCCTCCTCCTGATTCTATGTAATGGACATAAGGGGCTGAATGTACCCACTCCTGTTCCTAGGCAATAGGCTCGCAAAGCTGAATGCCCTCCTCCTGTTGCTATGTAACTGGCTCTAGGGACTAAATTGGCCTACTCCTGATCCTAAGCAACCGGCTCGAGGGACTGAACAAACGCATCCTGTTCCCACGTTAAAAGCTTGAGGAACTGAATGGGCCTCCACTTATTCCTATGTCGCAGGTTTGTTGGGCTGAATGGGCCCCCTCCTGTAATGGATCATGCTTGAGGGACTGAATGGGCCTATTCCTGATTGTATGCAACCGGCACGAGGAACTGAACAACTGCCCCTGTTCCTATGTTACAGGCTCGAGGAGCTGAATGGTCCTCCTTCGGTTCCTATGCAACAGGTTCAAGTGTCTGACTGGCCTCCTCTTGTTCCTATGTAGCAGGCTCAAGGGGCAAAATGGCCTCATTCTATTCCGATGTAATAGGCTCAAGGGGCTGAATGTCATCCT
Source organism: Squalus acanthias (assembly GCA_030390025.1). NCBI lineage: Eukaryota > Metazoa > Chordata > Chondrichthyes > Squaliformes > Squalidae > Squalus > Squalus acanthias. The sequence goes on from CM059441.1 coordinate 63,651,792, forward strand.
CCTGTTACTATGTAACAGGTTCGAGGGGCTGAATGGGCCTCCTGCTGATCCTATGTAACAGGCCCATGGAGCTGAATGACATACTCTTCCTATGCAACAGGCTCGAGGGCGTGAAAGGCCTCCTCCTGTTCTTTTGTAACAGTCTCGAGTGGCTGAATGGCCTCCTCCTGTTCCTATATAATAGTCTCGAGGGGCTGAATGGCCTCCTCCTGTTCCTATGTAACAGGCTCGTGGGGCTGAATGGGCATCCTCCTGTTTCTAGGCAACAGGCACCAGATGCTTAATGGGTCAACTCCTGTTCCTATACATATGGCTCGATGCGCTGAATGCCCTCCTCCTGTTTGGATGTACAAGGATTGAACAACCGCATCCTGTTCCTGTGTTAAAGGCTCGAGGAGCTGAATGATCCTCCTCCTGTTCCTATGCAACAGGCTCGACGGGCTGAATGCCTCCTCCTGTTCCTATGTAACAGGTTTGAGTGTCGGAATGGCCTCCTCTTGTTCCTATGTAGCTGGTTCAAGGGGCTAAATGACCTCTTCCTGTTTTTCTTAATTCATTAATGAGATGTGGGCGTCGTTGGCAAGGCCAGCATTTATTGCCCATGCCTAGTTCTTGAGAAGGTGGTGGTGAGGCACCTTCTTGAACTGCTGCAGTTCGTCTGGTGAAGGTACTCCCACAGTGCTGTTAGCGAGGGAGTTCCAGGATTTTGACCCAACGACGATGAAGGAACGGCGATAAACTTCCAAGTCAGGATGGTGTGTGACTTGGAGGGGAACTTGGAGGTGATGGTGTTCCCATGCGCCTGCTGCCCTTGTCCTTCTAGAGTTCGCGGGTTTGGGAAGTGCTGCCGAAGAAGCCTTGGCGAGTTGCTGCAGTGCATCTTGTAGATGGTACACACTGCAGCCACGGTATGCCGGTGGTGGACGGAGTGAATGCTTAAGGAGGTGGATGGGGTGCCAATCAAGCGGGTTGCTTTGTCCTGGATGGTGTTGAGCTTCTTGAGTGTTGTTGGAGCTGCACTCATCTCGGCAAGTGGAGAGTATTCCATCACACTCCTACTTTGTGACTTGTAGATGGTGGAAAGGCTTTTGGGAGTCAGGAGGTGAGACACTCGCCGCAGAATACCCAGCCTCTGACCAGCTTTTCTTGCCACATTATTTATGTGGCTGGTCCAGTTAAGTTTCTAGTCAATGGTGACCACCAGGATATTGATGGTGGGGGATTCGGTGATGGTAATGCCATTGAATGTCAAGGGGTGGTGGTTAGACGCTTGCTTGTTGGATAGTCATTGCCCGGCACTTGTGTGGCGCAAAGGTTACCTGCCACTTATCAGCCCAAGCCTGATTATCGTGCAGGTCTTGCAACATGCGGGCATGGACTGCTTCATTAACTGAGGAGTTGCGAATGTCACTGAACACTGTGCAGTGATCAGCGAACATCCCCACTCCTGACCTTATGATGGAGGGATGATCATTGATGAAGCAACTGAAGATGGTTGGGGCCTAGGACACTGCCCTGAGGAACTGCTGCAGCGATGTCCTGGGGCTGTAATGATTGAACTCCAACCACCACAACCATCTTCCTTGGTGCCAGGTATGACTCAAGCCAGTGGAGCGTTTTCCCCCCCAATTCCCATTGACTTCACTTTTACTAGGGCTCCTTGATGCCACACTCGGTCAAATGCTGCCTTGATGTCAAGGGCAGTCACTCTCACCTCACCTCTTTTGTCCATGTTTGTACCAAGGCTGTAATGAGGTCTGGAGCCGAGTGATCCTGGCAGAACCCAAACTGGGCATCAGTGAGCAAGTTATTGGTGCGTAAGTGCTGCTTGAGAGCATTGTCAATCACACCTTCCATCACTTTGCTGATGATTCAGAGTAGACTGATGGGGCGGTAATTGGTCGGATTGGAGTTGTCCTGCTTTTTGTGAACAGGATATACCTGGGCAGTTTTTCACATTGTCGGATAAATACCAGTGTTGTAGCTGCACTGGTACAACTTAGCTAGAGGCGCGGGTAGTTCTGGAGCACAAGTCTTTAGCACGGCAGCCGGGATGTTGTCGGGGCCCACAGCCTTTGCTGTATCCAATGCGCTCTGCCGTTTCTTGATATCACGTGGAGTGAATTGAAATGGCTGAACACTGGCTACTGTGGTGGTGGGGACCTCAGGAGGAGGCCAATATGGATCATCTACTTGGCACTTCTGGCTGAAGATGGTTGCAAACGCTTCAGCTTTGTCTTTTGCACTCGCGTGCTGCGCTCCACCTTCATTGAGGATGGGGATATTCATGGAGCCTCATCCTTCCGTTTGTTCTTTAATGGTCCACCATCATGCACGACTGGAGGTGGCAGGAACAAGAAGTTGAATGGCCACCTCTTGTTCCTATGTAGCAGGCTAAAGGGACTAAATGGTCTCCTCTTGTTTGTATGTTGCTATCCAACAGGCCCGAGGGGCTGAATGGGCCTACTGCTGTTTCTATGCAACAGGATCAAGTAGTTGAATGGCCTCCTCTTGTTCTTATGTAGCAGATTTAAGGGGTTAAATTGTCTCCTCTTGTTTCTATCTAACAGATTCGAGGGCTGAATGGCTGAATCATGTCCCTATGCAGCAGTCTCGTGATGCTTATTGGGCCTCCTCTTGTACCTTTGTAACAGGCTCAAGGAGCTAAATGGTTCCTCCTGTTCCTATGTAGCATGCTCAAGGGGCTGATGGGACTCCTCCTGTTCCTATGCAACAGGCCCAAGGGGCTGAATGGACAACTCCTATTTCTATGTTAGAGGCTCGAGGGGGTTGAAAGGCCTACTCTTGTTCCTGTGCAACAGGCTCAAGGGGCTGAATTGCCTCCTCCTTATAAAATTCTAACAGGACTAGAAAGACTAGATGCAGGAAGGATGTTCCCGATGGCTGGGGAGTCCAGAACCAGGGGTCACAGTCTAAGGATAAGGGGTAAGCCATTTAGGACTGAGATGAGGAGGAATTTCTACACCCAGAGAGTGGTGAACCTGTGGAATTCTCTACCACAGAAGGCAGTAGAGGCCAATTCATTAAATATATTCAAGAAGGAGTTAGATATATTTCTTAAAGCTAAAGGGATCAAGGGATATGGAGAGAAGGCAGGGACAGGGTACTGAATTTGGATGATCAGCCATGATCTCATTGAATGGCGGAGTAGGCTCAAGGGGCTGAATGGCCTACTCCTGCTCCTATCTTCTATGTTTCTATGCAACAGGTTCGAGGGACTGAACAACCACCTCCTGTTCCTATGTTATAGACTCCATGAGATGAATGGCCTCTTCCTGTTCCTATGTAGCAGGTTCAAGGGGCTGAATGTGAAGCCTCCTGTTCCCATGCAACATGTTCGAGGTTCTGAATGGCTTCCTCCTGTTCCTAACAACAAGCTCGAAGGGCTAAATGGCCTCCTGCTGTCCCTATGCAACAGGCTCAAGGTGGCTGAATGGCTTCCTCCTGTTTCTACGTAACAGGCTTGAGGGACTGAATTGCCTCCTCCTTTTCCTTTGTACAGGCTCGAGGGGCTGAATGACTTAACATGATCCTATGCAACAGGCTCGATGGGCTGAATAGCCTCCTCCTTTTTCTATGTAATGGGCTCAAGGGACTGAATTGGACTACTCCTGTTCCTATGCAACAGGCTCTAGGGGCTGAATGGCCTCCTCCTTTTCCTAATAACAGGCTTGAGGGGGCTGAATGGCTGCCTCCTGTTTCAATGTAACTGGCTCGAGGGGCTGAATCAGCCTACTCCTGTTCCTATGCAACAGGCTTGAGATGCTTATTGGGGCTCCTCCTGTTGCTATGTAACAGGCTCGAGAGGGCTGAATGGGTCTCCTCCTGTTCCGAAGTAAAGAAATACTTGCATTTACATAACACCTTGCATTACTATGGAACTCTGAAATGATCTTCCGACCACATATCTGCAGCATAACAAAGACCGCCTATTTCCATCTCCCTAACATCGCCCGTCTCTGCCCCTGCCTCAGCTCATCTTCTGCTGAAATCCTTATCCATCCCTTTGTTACCTCTACCCTATGTAAACTTGAGGTCATCCAAAACTCGGCTGCCCGTGTACTAACTCGCACCAAGTTCCGTTCGCCCATCACTCCTGTGCTCGCTGACCTACATTGGCTCGTGGTTAAGCAGTACCTCGATTTCAAAATTCTCATTGTTTTCAAATTCCTCCAAGACCTCGCCCCTCCCTATCTCTGTAATCTCCTTAAACCCCACAACCACCCCCCCCCACCCCCGCGCCAAAGATTTCCGCGCTCCTCTAATTCTGCCCTCTTGAGTATCCCTAATTATAATTGCTCAACAATTGGTGGCTGTGCCTTCTGTTGCCTTGGCCCTAAGCTCTGGAATTCCCTGCCTCAACCTCTCTGTCTCGCTACCTCTCTTTCCTCCTTTAAGACGCTCCTTAAAACCTACCTCTTTGACCAAGCTTTTGGTCACCTGCCCTAATTTCTCCTTATGTGGCTCGGTGTCAAATTTTTTGTCTTATAATACTCCTGTGCAGCGCCTTGGGACGTTTTACTACCTTAAAGGTGCTATGCAAATACAAGTTGTTGTTCTTTTGCACCTTTCACGACCACTGGATGTCCCATAGCACTTTACAGCCAGTGAAGTACTTTTTGAAGTGTAGTCACTGTTGTAATGTAGGAAATGTAGCAGCCAATTTGCACACAGCAAGCTCCCACTAATGGCAATGTGATAATGACCAGATAATCTGTTTTAGTGATGTTGATTGAGGGATAAATACTGGCCCGGACACCGGGGATAACTCCCCTGCTCTTCATCGAAATATTGCCATGGGATCTTTTACCTCCATCTGAAAGAGCAGAGGAGGCCTCGGTTTAATGTATCATCCAAAAGGAGGCACCTTCGACAGTGCAGCACTCCCTCAGCACTGCAGTGGAGTGTCAGCCTAGATTTTCCTGCTCAAGTCCCTGGAGTGAGAGTCCACCCCACAACCTTCTGCCTCAGAGGCGAGGGTGCTGCCCACTGAGGCAGGGCTGGAACAGGCTCGAGGGGCTAAATGGCTTCCTCCTGTTCCTATGAGGCAACTAAAGTGCCGCCAAAAGCCTGAAATCTGTGAGGATCTGCAGTTTGCCGGATGTTCAATGCTGAAGTAGACATCGGAAACTCTGTCCCCCTGAGCTGCGCGCGCGGCCGCGCACTGAAACAAACGGTCCGCACGCGCGCTACCGCGGCTCTCCAAAGCTTCGCGCCGGAGCCGCTGGCTCGAGGCTGGCAGCTGCGCGGATAACCGCTCCTCACTGGCAGCCGTCTGATTGGTAGACACTGTGATTGGCGGGCCTGGCCAGCCAATGACATGTGTCGGCGGGCTTTCGCCACTGTGGTTCCCTGGCCAATCAGTACAAAGAGAAGGCGGGCCCCTCTCGACGCAAGTCAGTGGCTCGACCGGCCTGCCAATCACACCGGACTCCTCGGAAGAGAGAGGAGGAGGGGGGGTGGGTTACCGCCCAGCTGCCGCATCCAATCAGCAGCGCCGGCGCGAAGCTTCAGTTTGCCTCAGCAAAGCCCTGCACAATCGTAGTAAAGCTTCCTTATTCTTAAGAGCAGGGATTAATATTGTGGAGAATATTTGAGAGCAAAACATTCGAAGCGACATTCGTAAGTTAACATCTTTACGTCACCATACCAGTAAACATGTCCAAGTCAGTCTGATTGGTTCTTTTGTCCAGGAAGAAAGATGAATGTTTATTTCTGTTAAATCAAAGCTTTTCCTGCTTTTTGTTTTTAATTTGGAAAGACAAATTGTGCATGTGTTTTTCTGCATTTGTGAATAAGTGCTGCATTTCTGACGTGCTGCATGGGGGGTGTGCTGGTTCAAGAAGACAGTGATTATTAATGGAAGTGAACTAAAGAACTACAGCAGCTTATATTTCCAGCATCCGCAGTATTTTGCTATCGTATATTTGTTGGGTGTCTGGTTGTATTGTGAATAATCTAATTACTTATGTGGACGTCCAGCACGTCAGCACCATAGGAAAGCTGCTGTTCCTGCTGCTTGTACAGCCATTGCTATAGTGACATGAGGGATGGACTAATATATTGAAAACTTTCAGCTCACATTTGACTTTTGGATTGTAACTAAGTGACGTTTCTGAAGTGTAAATGCATTATTATGCAGTTCTTTTATATCCCAGTTATTTCTGACCAGTATTTTAAAAAAAATAGAGTTTGTACATGTTTCTAAAAGCTTTTAATTAATTCGACTGTAAACAAACTTGTAGACTGGGTATGTAAATGACAGATACATTTCAATATAGATAAGTGTGAGGGGCTGCATTTTGGAAGGAGGAATAAGGAGGCGACCTACTCCTTGGAAAATATTAGTGCCCCGAAAAAGTTCGCGCCTCCGCGGCCGATTTTGCCAGGTAGCGCCCCGAGAGGGAGGAGGGGTGCTACTGGAAGCGCCCCGCGTCCCTCTTGGGGCGCTGCGAGCCAATATCAACGTCGCGCCGCGGTACTGCAGGCCTTCCTCCCCTTATTAAAGGGGAGGGGCATGGCGCAGCGCGTCCTGGCACCGAGCTGGGCCACCAGGGATCGACAGTGCCGGCAAACGTGTCCAGCAATCAAAAGGAGTGCCGGGCTCACGAAGAGCAGCCGGCACCCCGCGGGCCAGCTTCACGGCGGCCGGGGACAGCAACGGGAGCAGGTGATGAAGGAGCAGCGCTCCGAAAGCTTGTGATTTCAAATAAAACTGTTGGACTATAACCTGGTGTTGTGCGACTTCTCACTTTTGTCCACCCCAGTCCAATTCCCTGGTTTATCCCTACTACCCTTCTTGAATAATGGTACTACATTAGCTGTTCTGCAGTCCTCTGGCATCTCCGCATCATGAAGTCCATGTAGACCACATCAACTGCATTATCCTCATCCACACACCTACTCACCCCCTTGAAAAATGTAATCAAATTGGTCAGACATGATCTCCCCCTGAGAAAGCCATGCTGACTATCCTTGATTAATCCTTGCCTCTCCAAGTGGAGACTAATTCTGTCCCTCAGAATTTTTTCCAATAATTTCCCTACCACTGATGTTAGGCTCACTGGCCTGTAATTCCCTGGTTTATCCCTACTACCCTTCTTGAATAATGGTACTACGTTAGCTGTTCTGCAGTCCTCTGGCACCTCCCCTGTGGCCAGAGAGGTTCTGAAAATTTGTGTCAGAGCCCCTGCAATCTCCTCCCTCGCCTCACACAGCAGCCTGGGATACATCTCGTCTGGGCCTGGGGATTTACCCACTTTTAAGCCCACTAAAACCGCTAGTACCTCCTCCCTCTCAATACTAATTTGTTCAAGTATATCACAATCCCTCTGCCTGATTTCTATGCCTACATCATCCTTCTCCATAGTGAACACAGATGCAAAATATTCATTTAAAACCCCACCTACATCTTCTGGCTCTGCACACAGATTGCCACTTTGGTCCCTAATGGGCCCTACTCTTTCCCTGGTTATCCTCTTGCCCTTAATATACTTATAAAACACCTTGGGATTTTCCTTTATTTTGCCCACCAGTGTTATTTCATGCCCCCTCTTTGCTCTCCTAATTTCTTTTTTAAGTACCCACCTGCACTTTCTATACTCCTCTAGGGCTTCCACTGTTTTTAGTCCTTTGTATCTGCCAAAAGCCTCCCTTTTTTTCCTAATCCATTCTCGTATATCCCTTGACATCCAGGGTTCCCTGGGCTTGTTGGTTCCACCCTTGACCTTTACGGGAACATGTTGCCGTTGTACTCTCTCTATTTCCTTTCTGAAAGACTCCCACTGCTCTGATGTGGATTTTCCTACAAGTAGCTGATCCCTGTCCACTTTGGCCAGATCCTGCCTTATCATATTAAAATCGGCCTTCCCCCAATTTAGAACCTTTATTTCCAGTCCATCTTTGTCCTTTTCCATGACTACCTTAAATCTCACTGAATTATGGTCACTGTCACCAAAATGCTCTCCTACTAACACTTCTACCACTTGCCCGGCTATATTCCCTAGAATTCGGTCCAGTCCCGGCCCTCTCTTGCAGGACTTTCTACATGCTGGCTCAAAAAGCTCTCCTGGATGCACTTTATGAATTCCGCACCCTCTAAACCTTTCACACTCTGACTATCCCAGTTAATATTGGGGAAGTTGAAATCCCCTACTATTATTACCCTATTATTTCTACACATCTCTGAGATTTGCCTACATATCTGTTCCTCTATCTCCCGCTGACTGTTTGGGGGCCTCTAGTACACTCCCAGCAAAGTGCTTGCCCCCTTTTTGTTTTTAAGTTCTACCCATATCATCCCTCCTTACAGCAGTAATTGACTCCTTGATTAATATTGCGACACCCCCTCCTCTTTTACACCCCCCTCTGTCTCGCCTGAAGATTCTATACCCCGGAATATTGAGCTGCCAGTCCTGCCCCTCCCTCAACCATGTCTCTGTGATAGCAACAATATCATACTCCCATGTGTTCATCAACACCTTCAATTCATCTGCCTTACTCGCAAGACTCCTTGCATTAAAATAAATGCCATCCAGCCTTGCCATACTCCCTTGTGCCATTACATATTTGCTCTGCCTTCTCGGCTGACTTGTTTTTTCCTCTATATTTGGCTGTGCATCACCCCCTACTATAGCTCCACTCAGTATCCCATCCCCCTGCCAAGTTAGTTTAAACCCCTCCCAACAGTACCAGCAAATCTCCCCGCAAGGATGTTGGTCCTGTTCCGGTTCAGGTGCAACCCGTCCGACTTGTACAGGTCTCACCTTCCCCAGAAGCAGACCCAGTGATCCAGGAAACTAAAGCCCTCCCTCCTGCACCAACTCTTTAGCCACGCATTCATCTGCTCTATCCTCCTATTCCTAGGACGTGGCACCGGGAGTAATCCAGAGATTACAACCTTTTTAATCTGCTACCTAGCTCCATAATTTCTTGTTGCAGGACCTCATCCCTCTTTCTACCCATGTCGTTGGTACCAATGTGAACCACGACCTCTGACTGTTCGCCCTCCCCCTCATGCTTTTAAGCGGTTGCTGTTGCTGCCGTTGTTGTAAAAGATTTTGTTGTTGTACTTAAATTTGCCCACGGCCAAAAAGGTTGCGCTCAAAGGAGTTCGTGGCCCGCTCAGTACAAAAAATAATTAGAATCTAAATCACAGATCTCAACAACAGGTGAAACAATAACAGTTCTTGTTGTAATGAGCTCACTGTGCTCATTTCACACTTTGTCAAATCCCTTTCGTCCATTTTACACCCTTGCCGCCAACCAAAGAGTCTCCTTGTCTCTGGTGGAATCTCTGAACATTTGCCTCCGGGTGCACGTCCAGATCGTTTAAGTGCAAGTAGTCAGATCGGGAGTAAAGCTCTTACTATTCTGCTTTGGGAATATTTCTTAACCTCACCCAACCGAGAAGGACAAGGCAGCAGGCGCATGGGAACACCATCACCTCCAAGTTCCCCTCCGAGTTACACACACACCATCCCAACTTGGTGATATATCAGCTGTTCCTTCGTCGCTGGGTCAAATTCCCGGAACTCCCTACCTAACGGCTCTATGGGAGCACCTTCACCACACGGACTGCAGCGGTTCAAGAAGCAGGCCCACCACCACCTTCTCAACTAGGGATGGGCAATAAATGCCGGCCTTGCCAGCGATGTCCACATCCCGAGAATGAATTGAAGAAAAATGCAGGAAGAGCAATCTTGTCTTGTGCCAACCCAATTGTATTGGCGTCACAGTCAATCTTTGTGACCTCTCGGAGGCAAGTCGCCAATCGGTGCCACTCGATGCCCAAATGGGGGCTGTTGTGTATGGATTTAATGTCATCAGTAACCTCGTGGATAGAAATTCTGCTGCACCAGTCCTGGTGCACTCCAGGAGTGCTCTGTTTCCAATGTCACGCACACGTAGCAAACAGAGAAGGTTTTCGCCTGAGCCTTATTCTCAACTCGATTGGACATGTATCCATTCCTGTGATATTCTGCTGTAATAACCACCCTGTTTCTGTGTACATCTTAGTTACATTAGTATACTCCCGCTCTTCAGGCAGTGACTGATGCTTGGGTCAGTTCCACAGGTGCAGCAGCGCACGGTGTCTAAACCAGGTAGCCATTCTACACGTGTCGGCGGACAAACTGGCTGTTTGACCATGAAGGGCAGCACCCCCAAACCCAAATCTCTCTTCACTCAACCCACATTTAACAGAGGGATTCACCAGTTACAGATTAAAAGCAGGAGCGTTACTTATTTCCCACTCCTTCACCCAAGTACCTGGTTGAGGTTATTTAAGCTAACACAGACCAGAACCAGGATCTAGGCCCTTGGCCTCTATTCGGTTTCATACAACATGGTTCCACCCATCCACTGAGCCATGAGGGTCGATGCTAATTGTACTTTCAAAGACTGAAATACTAAAATAGTTGTTTATTGTAGCTGTAGTTCATTACGTAATCAAAGTTGTTTCATTCATTTATGATATATTAAAACATCTTACATCTGCAATCAACTCCGTGTTGAACACCACTTGGAAGAAGCACTGAGAGTAGCACGGGCACAGAATGTACTCTGGGTGGGGGAATTCAATGTCCATCACCAAGTGTGGCTCGGTAGCACCACCACTGACCGAGCTGGCCGAGTTCTGAAGGACAATATGCCAGGCTGGGCCTGCGACAGGTGGTGAGAGAACCAACACGCAGGTTTCGTAAATATCATGATCTTGATATTGATTGATGCGGCAATTAGATTTGATTTCCAGGTCCTCCTCCTCTTTCTTCTGTAATAGAAAAGGAAATGAGCAGAGTGACAATCAGCATGATCTGTATTTGGTATCTTTGAATCCAATTAGTAAACTCCACCCATAATTGGTGCCATAGATTATTGATACTGAACTGTGTTGGGTTTGATTATTGATACTGAACAGTGTTGGGTTTGATTATTGATAATGAACAGTGTTGGGTTTGATTATTGATAATGAACAGTGTTGGGTTTGATTATTGATAATGAACAGTGTTGGGTTTGATTATCTGATTTATTCGCGTCAGCCATGGCTCCGTGTTTTTAGCTCTCTCTCTCACCTCAGAATCAGAATGTCATGAATTCAGTTTCCATTCCAGAGGCTTGAGCACAAAAGTCTAGGCTGACACTCCAGTGTAGTACTGAGAGAGTGCTACACTGTTGGAGGTGCCATCTTTCGAATGAGACGTTAAAGGTGAGCGGGGGCCCACGGGAGCGGTTGGAGGCCCACGGGAGTGGCTGGAGAGCGCGAGACCTCGGCTGATTTAAAGGTGAGCGGGGCCCCACGGGAGCGGCTGGAGAGCGCGAGACCGCGGTGGCTGATTTATAGTGAGCGGGGGCCCACGGGAGCGGCTGGAACGGACCGGTGAGTGTAAAGAAGTAAAATGTAATTGAAGTGTGACGTCACCAGAAAGAAGGTAAGTGATTGGTTGGTGAATATTTCTCTATTTCTCGCTTTTTTCCAAACTTGGGCGTCTAAATTTAAGTGCCTTGGTGTAGATTAAAAGATAGACATGTTCCAAATTTTAAAACTAATTAATTACTTAATTGAGATGGGAGACCAGGCAATGTGTTCTTGTTGTTGCATGTGGGAGCTGGTGGACACCATTGAGGTCCATGGCGACCACATCTGCAGCAAATGTTGGCTGCTCGAGGAACTTCGGCTCAGAGTTGATGAGCTGGAGTTCGAGCTTCGGACACAGTGGCACATTAGGGAGGGGGAGCATTACCTGGACACTAAGCTCCAGGAGGCAGTTACACTCACTAGAGTAATTACTTCCAATTTGGCCCATGGTCAGGTACAGGAGGGTGTGACTACAAGCGAGGCAGGTATTGGAATCCAGGAGGTAGTGATGAAGGAGCCTCAGCCCTTGGCCTTGTCTAACAGGTACGAGATTCTTGCTCCCTGTGTGGACGAGGGCAGGGACTGCAGGGAGGATGAGCAATCTGACCACAGCACCGTGGTACAGGGAGCCATTCAAGTGGGGGGAGTAAAAAGAAATGTTGTAGTGATAGGGGACAGTATAGTTAGGGGGATAGATACTATTCTCTGCAGCCGAGAGCGTGAGTCCCGAAGGCTGTGTTGCCTGCCCGGTGCCAGGGTTAAGGACATCTCCACTGGGCTGGAGAGGAACTTGGAGTGGGAGGGGGAGGATCCAGTTGTCATGGTCCACGTAGGCGTAGGCACCAATGACATAGGTAGTACAAGGAAAGAGGTTCTGCTGAGGGAGTATGAGCAGCTAGGGGCTAAATTAAAAAGCAGAACCACAAAGGTAATAATCTCTGGATTACTACCTGAGCCACGAGTGAATTTGTATAGGGTAAATAAGATCAGAGAAATGAACGAGTGCCTCAAAGACTGGTGTGGGCGAAATGGGTTTCGATTGTGGAGCACTGGCACCAGTACTGGGATAAGAGGGGAGCTGTTCCGTTTGGACGGGCTTCACTTGAACCATGCTGGGGCTAAAGTCCTGGTTAATCGAATGACTAGGGATGGTGAGAGGGCTTTAAAGTAAATAGTGGGGGGTGGGGGGGCGGGTGGGTCGAGGTGAGCGGGAATTTAAAAAGTCAATGAGAAAAAAATAGAGCAGGATAGAGATGGGGGAAATAATAACCAGAATGTGACAGGAAGGGACAGAATGATTAAAACTAAGAGTGCAACAGAAAATGGAGCCAAAACAAGGTGAAATGGTAAAAAGACAAAGTTTAAAGTTCTGTATCTGAATGCACATAGCATTTGTAACAAGGTAGATGAGTTGATGTCACAAATAAATACAAATGGGTATGATCTGATCGCCATTAAAGAGACGTGGTTGCAAGGTGACCAGGGCTGGGAACTGAATATTCCTGGGTATTTGACAATTTGGAAGGATAGACCGAAAGTAAAGGGAGGTGGGGTGGCTTTGTTGGTAAAGGATGCGATCAGTGCAGTGGTGAGAAGTGATATTGGCTCAGATGATCAAGATGCAGAATCGGTTTGGGTCGAAATAAAAAATAATAAGGGGAAAAAGTCTCAGGTGGGCGTAGTCTACAGGCCCTCGAACAGTAGCAATACTGTTGGACGGAGTATAAATCAACAAATAATGGAGGCCTGTAAAAAAGGTACGGTAATAATCATGGGTGATTTTAATCTCCATATTGATTGGACAAATCAAATTGGCCATGGTAGCCTTGAGGAGGAGTTCATAGAGTGTATCTGGGATGGTTTCATAGAATAGTATGTAATGGAACCAACCAGGCAGCAGTGTATCTTGGATCTGGTACTGAGTAATGAGACAGAATTAATAAATGATCTCATAGTAAAGGAGCCTCTAGGAAAGAGTGATCATATCACGGTTGAATTTCAAATTCAGTTGGAGGATGAGAAAATTGCATCTTAAGCCAGTGTCCTGATCTTAAACAAAGGCAATTACAGTGGCATGAGGGCAGAACTGGCTAAAGTGGACTTGAAAAATAAATTAAAAGGTACGAGAGTTGAAATGCAGTGGTGGACATTTAAGGAGATATTTCATAACGCTGAACAAAAATATATTGCAGTGGGAAAGAAAGATTTTAAGAGAAGCGAGCACTATCCGTGGCTAACTAAGGAAGTAAAGGATGGTATCAAATTGAAAACGAAGGCATACAATGTTGCCAAGATTGGTGGGAGGCCAGAGGATTGGGAAATTTTTAAAAAACAGCAAGGATGACAAAAAAATAAGAGAGAGAAGATGAATTATGAGAGTAAACTGGCAAGAAAAATAAAATGGAAAGTAAGAGCTTCTACAGGTATATAAAAATAGAAGAGAGTAGCTAAAGTAAACATTGGTCCCTTAGAGGATGAGAATGGGGAATTAATAATGGGGAACGGGGAAATGGCAGAGACTCTGAACAAATATTTTGTACCTGTCTTCACGGTAGAAGACACTAACAGCGTCCCAATAATGGATAATCAAGCAGCCACAGGGAGGGGGGATCTAAAGACAATCACTATCACTAAGGAAAAAGTACTTGGTAAAATAATGGGACTAAAAGATGACCTGGACCAGATGGCCTGCATTTAAGGTCTTAAAAGAAGTGGGTGCAGAGATAGTGGATACATTGTTTGCAATATACCAAAATTCCCCGGAATCTGGCGAGGTACCAGCAGATTGGAAAACCGCAAATGTAACACCCCTATTTAAGAAAGGAGGGAGACAGAAAGCAGGAAACTATAGACCAGTTAGCCTAACATCTGTCATTGGGAAAATGCTGGAGTCCTTCATTAAGGAATCAGTAGCAGGGCATTTGGAAAATCATAATGCAGTGAAGCAGAGTCAACATGGTTTTATGTAAGGGAAATTATATTTAATAAATTTGCTGGAGTTCTTTGAGGATGTAATGAGCTGGGTGGATAAGGGTGAGCCAGTTGATGTGGTGTATTTGGATTTCCAGAAGGCATTCGATAAGGTGCCACATAAAAGGGTACTGCATAAGATAAGAGCTCACGGAGTTGGGGGTAATATATTAGCATGGATTGAGAATTGGCTAACTAACAGAAAGCAGAGAGTCGGGATAAATGGGTCATTTTCCTGTTGGCAAACGGTAACTAGTGGGGTGCCACAGGGATCGGAGCTGGGGCCTCAACTATTTACTATCTACATTAATGACTTGGATGAAGGGACCAAGTGTAATGTAGCCAAGTTTGCAGATGATACAAAGATGGGTGGGAAAGCAAGTTGTGCAGAGGACTCCAAGAATCTGCAAAGGGATATAGACAGGCTAAGTGAGTGAGCAAACATTTGGCAGATGGAGTATAATGTGGGAAAGTGCGAAGTTATCCACTTTGGCAGGAAAAATAAAAAAGCAAATGATTATTTGAATGGAGAGAGATCACAAAATGCTACAGTTCAGAGGGACCTGGGGGTCCTTGTGCATGAAACACAAGAAGTTAGCATGCAGGTACAGCAAGTAATAAAAAAGACAAGTGGAATGTTGGCCTTTATTGTAAGGGGGTTGGAGTATAAAGGCAGGGAAGTCCTGCTACAACTGTACAGGGTATTGGTGAGACCACACCTTGAGTACTGCATACAGTTTTGATCTCCTTATTTAAGGAAGGATATATTTGCATTGGAGACAGTTCAGAGACGATTCACTCGGTTGATTCCTGAGATGAGGTGGTTGACTTATGAAGAAAGGTTGAGCAGGTTGGGCCTATACTCATTGGAATTTAGAAGAATGAGAGGTGATCTTATTGAAACATATCAGATACTGAGGGGGCTCGACAAGGTAGATGCTGAGAGGATGTTTCCCCTCGTGGGGAAATCTAGAACGCGGGGGCAAAGTTTTAGAATAAAGGGTCGCCCTTTTAGAACTGAGATGATGAGGAATTTCTTCTCTCAGAGGGTCGTAAATCTGTGGAATTCACTGCCCCAGAGAGCCGTGGAGGCTGTGTCATTAAATACATTTAAGGTGGGGATAGACAGATTTTTGCAAGATAAGGGAGTGACGGATTATGGGGAGCGCGCAGGGAAGTGGCTTTGAGCTCAAGATCAGCCATGATCTTATTGAATGGCGGAGCAGGCTTGAGAGGCCAAGTGGCCTATTCCGGCTCTTATTTCTTATGTTTTTCTGTTAAACCGAGGCCCCGTCTGCCCTCTCAGGTGGACGTAAAAGATCTTATGGTACTATTTTGAAGAAGAGCAGGGGAGCTCACCCCGGTCTCCTGGGCCAATATTTATCACTCAACCAACATCAAGAACAGATTGTCTGGCCATTTATCACACTGCTGTTTGTGGGAGTCTGCTGTGCGCAAATTGGCTGCTGCTTTTCCTGCATCACAATCGTGACTACACCTCAAAAGCACTTCATTGGCTGTAAAGGGCTTTGGGATGTCCAAAGGTGGTGAAAGGAGCAGTGTATAAATGGGAGTTCTTTCTTTCGGTTTCTGTTGGTACCAAGCAGTGTCAGGTTCGATTACGTGTGTTTAACGTGTTTATGTTGTATCACGGAGTGGAGGAAGGTATACAGTGGTGTTCCCTAGGGGTCGGTACCTGGACTACTGCTTTTCTTGATCTATATTAATGACTTTGTGGCGGATCGCCACCTAAAACGGGCATAATCCACTCTTCCGTCTGTGGACAAATTTCCAGCACCTTCCCTTTAAGGCACCTTACCTTTAAGGAGAAGGGGGCGGGGCCTCAGGTTTTACCCAGAGAATTCTGGGAGCTTTTTCAGTCTGCCATTTTGTACCATGTGTGATTAAAAAGTCTCTGGTTTAACACAAATGGATTCAGCCTTAATTCGTGTTTCGCGGCATCCTCAACATTGGTGACCCTGACGCTCAGAACGTATTCCGAGCACTGCAATGGCGGACACGAATGCAGTTTCCGTGAAACTGCCGGAGTTTTGGGAAAACCAGCCCGAAGCCTGGTTTCTCCAAGCTGAATCTCGCTTCCGGCTGCGAAATATCACCACAGATGGGACGAAGTACGACTATCTCGTCACATCACTCGGTAGCGCCACAGTTTCCAAGGTTTGGACAACGCTGCAGAACCCACCAGAGGAAGGCAAGTACCCACATCTCAAAACAGCGCTCCTTAAAAAATTTACGGCCTCGGCATGTCAGCGAAACTGCCACCTCCTCGACCTTCCAGGCCTCAGTGATGCCTCACCATCAGACCTCCTCTCCCACATGCTCTCCCTCACCGACGAGAGCCCACCCGGATCCCTCTTCCGCACGCTGTTCATCCGCCAGCTCCCTCTCAGCATCCGCTCAGCGATCGTGGCGTCCGGCCTCACGAACCTGGAAGCCCTGGCCGATGAGGCCGACAAGCTGCTGTCCGCTCACTCCAGCCGCGACATCACTCCGGACCTGGCAGCCAATGCCTGGGCGCGCCCCTCACCATCCAGCACGCGGCCACAAGGGCCTGTCACCAGTCCCACGGGGCCTTCACGCCCCACTGACCCGGGCCACTGTTACTACCATGCACGGTTCGGCGCCAGGGCACAACGGTGCACACCTCCCTGCTCTTTCAAGTCCGCCCCCGTACCAGCCCCCGCGATGGCCGTGGGCCACGCGGGCTCCCTGCTGTTCGTCGCGGATGACAAAACCGGCCGCCGGTTCCTGTGCGACACTGGAGCTCAGCACAGCATCATCCCGGCCTCCTCCCTCGACATCCAAAAGGGCGAACGAGGACCAGCGCTGGCTGCTGCTAACGGCACAGTCACCGTCGACCTCGCTGGTCACCGCTACCGATGGGAGTTCATCACTGCCAAGGTGCTCTCCCCCCTCATCGGCGCAGATTTCCTGTGCGCCCACGGCCTACTGGTAGACATCCCTCGTCACCGCCTCGTGGACATGAACACCATGTCCCCCATCCTGGGCGCCATGGCCCCCCGTCAACCCGCCGACATGGCGTCACAGTGCCACGCCCGGACCAAGGATGACTACTTGGCACTCCTTGCCGAATTCCCGGCCCTTACCAATCCGACCTTCTCCGCGGAGGCCGCCAAACACGGGGTGGAACACTTCATCCCCACCACAGGCCCCCCAGTGTACGCCCACGCCCGCAGGCTGGACCCGGCCAAACTGGAGATCGCGCGGACCGAGTTTGCCACCATGGAACAGCTCGGCATCATCCGCCGCTCCAACAGTCCCTGGGCCTCCCCACTCCACATCGCCCCCAAACCAGGCGGAGGTTGGCGCCCCTGCGGGGATTACCGCTGCCTCAATGACGCCACCACCCCTGATCGGTACCCCGTGCCGCACATTCAGGACTTCTCGGCTAGACTGGCCGGCCGCTCAGTCTTTTCCAAGGTGGACCTGGTGCGCGGCTACCACCAAGTCTCTGTCCACCCCGCGGACGTCCCCAAGACGGCTGTAATCACCCCCTTCGGCCTGTTCGAGTTCCTTCGGATGCCCATCGGCCTCAAAAACGCGGCCCAGGCATTCCAAAGGCTCATGGACTCGGTCCTTCGGGACCTGAAGTTCCTGTTCGTCTACCTGGACGACATCCTGGTAGCCAGTTCCTCCAAGCAGGAACACCTCGCACACCTTCGCATCCTGTTCGGGCGCCTCAGCGACCACGGGCTCATCCTCAGCCCAGCCAAATGCCAGTTCGGCCTGGACAAGATCGACTTCCTTGGCCACCACATCACCCACGCTGGGGCCATTCCCCTGCCCACCAAGGTGCAGGCCGTCCAACAATTTCCCCGCCCCACCACAATCAAAGGCCTCCAGGAGTTCCTCGGGATGGTGAATTTCTATAACCGCTTCATCCCCAAAGCGGCGTCCCTCATGAGGCCCCTGTATGAAGCCCTCCAGGGCAGGAGTAGCAAGATGGCGGTCGATGGACGGCAGACACGTCCGCCGCCTTCGATTCCACCAAGACCGCGCTCGCCAACGCCGCCCTGCTCGCGCACCCCCGGCCCAATGCCAGGGTGGCGCTCACCACGGACGCCTCCAACCACGCGGTC
The DNA here is from genome assembly GCA_030390025.1 of Squalus acanthias. Classification (NCBI taxonomy): domain Eukaryota; kingdom Metazoa; phylum Chordata; class Chondrichthyes; order Squaliformes; family Squalidae; genus Squalus; species Squalus acanthias. The sequence goes on from CM059441.1 coordinate 63,670,260, forward strand.
GGCGCCGTGTATGAGCAGTGGGTCGACGGCGCCTGGCAACCACTTGCCTTCTTCAGCCGCCAACTACGCCCCCCGGAGGTCAAGTACAGTACCTTCGACCGCGTGCTCCTGGTGGTCTGCCATTTCCGGTTTTTGCTTGAGGGCCACCCCTTCACTGCGTTTGTCGACCACAAGCCCCTGACATTCGCAATGGCAAAGACAACCGACCCCTGGTCCGCCAGGCAGCAGCGCCAGCTCGCGGCAGTGTCCGAGTTCACCACGGACATCCAACACGTCTCCAGCCGAGACAATGTGGTAGCCGACTGCCTCTCCCGCCCCGCCATCCATGCCGCACACCTAGCAGTCGACTACGCTCAACTCGCAGCAGACCAGATCACCGACCCTGATCTGCTCTCCGCACCCACCAACCTACCAGGGCTATGCCTGGCCGACGTCGCCTGTGGCCCGACCGCAGTCACGGTCAAGTGCGACATATCCCTACGTCAACCTCGGCCCGTCGTCCCAGCATCCTGGCGCCGCCGGGTATTCGACATTCTCCACAACCTCTCCCACCCCGGCGCCCGCGCATCCATCAAATTGGTAGCCAACCGCTTCGTCTGGCGCGGCCTTCGCAAGGATGTGCGTACTTGGGCCAACTCCTGCCTATCCTGCCAACGGGCCAAGGTACAGCAACACACGAAAGCACCCCTCGAAGAGTTTACCGTCCCCTCGCGGAGATTCGACCACATCCACGTGGACATCGTCGGGCCCCTGCCGCCGTCGCAAGGCCACACGCACTTGCTGACCATCGTTGACCGCACCACACGCTGGCCTGAGGCAATTCCACTGACCTCTACCACCACCGTCGACATCGCCAGAGCCTTTAGAGCCTTCGTCAGCACCTGGGTCGCATGGTTCGGCGTCCCCTCCGACATGATGTCGGACAGAGGTCCGCAATTTACCTCTGAACTCTGGACCGCTGTCGCACGCAATCTCTGGGTGACCATTCACCGCACCACAGCGTACCACCCCCAAGACAACGTACTGTGTGAGCGGTTCCACAGATCCTTGAAGGCATCTCTTCGAGCCAGCCTCCAAGACGGCGCCTGGACCGACCGACTTCCGTGGGTCCTCCTCGGCCTGCGCGCCGCGGTTAAAGAAGACCTCCACGCATCGGCAGCAGAGCTCGTGTACGGTCAGCCGCTGCGCGTACCCGGCGAGTTCCTGCCCACCGCCACGACACCCTGGTCAGCCGACCAGCAACGCCACGACTTCGCCTCACCGGCGCTGCAGTTCGCCCATTGCCCAACACGGCGAATCCACCTCACACGTCCCACTAAGCCTGCACCAGGCACGGTTCGTTTTCGTCCGGCACAACGCCCAACGCGGACCCCTTCAACCCCCGTACGATGGGCCCTACAAGGTACTACAGGCTGGGGACAAATTTTTCACCCTGCACGTGGGCGACAGGACCGAAAAAGTGTCGGTTGTCCGACTCCAGCCAGCACACTCGTAGCCCGGTGAGCTGGTCCCTGTAGCTCATCCACCGCCACGCGGCCGACCTGCCCTCAAGCCGATTCACCCGGCTGCTCCACGCCCGGCCGTTCCACGTCCACCGGCGTCCTAGAAGAGCCGCTCCGGCCGGCCCATCAGACCGCCGCACCGTCTCGTCCACACCTCCTAAGCGGATTCTGGGGGGAGCTGTGTGGCGGATCGCCACCTAAACGGGCGAAATCCACTTTTCCGTCCGTGGACAATATATCGGGCACCTTGCCTTTAAGGCAGGGGAAAAGGAGTGGGCGGGGCCTCAGGGTTTTTCCAGATAATTCTGTGAGCAGTGGTTTTCAGCCATTTTTGACCAGGCAGAAGAATAAACAGCTTTATGTCCCACACATGGACTCGGCCTTAATTCGTGTTTCGCGGCAGCCTCAACAGCGTAAGATTTCTAAGTGTTTTCTGCGGGCGGAGGTTCTCCAGAAAGCGGAACTCTCCCCCCCGCAGAGGCCCTTCTCTAGGGCAGGCGTCCGATCTGTCAAGCGCATTCTTGATAGATCAGAAATGCCGGTTTCAGCGCATGCGCTTCGCATTTCCGATGTCCCTACGGGTGTGAACACAACGCGTAAACACCCATAGGCATTGGAAAATACAGGCCAATATCTATGGGAGAATGTGGAATTTACCAAGCCTATGACACACACTCGCACGCACATAAACACACACATACACTCTCTGTCTCTCCGCTCTCTCCTTCTTTAAGACGACCTTTGAAACCTACCTCTTTAACCAAGCTTTCGGTCACCTGTCTTAATATCTCCTTATGTGGCTCAGTGTCAATTTTTGACTGAGCGTCTTAAAGGAGGACAGAGAGGCGGAGAGGCTTAGGGAGGGAATTCCAGAGCTTATGGCCTAGACGGCTGAAGGCACAGCCGTCAATGGTGGAGTGAAGGGAATCGGGGATGCACAACAGGCCAGAATTGGAGGAATGCAGAGATCTCGGAAGGTTGTCGGGCCAGAGGAGATTAAAGAGATAGGAAGGGGGCGAGGGCCATGGAGGGAACTGAACATGAGGGACTTTATGTGGGACTTATGTGGGACTTTATCAAAGGCCTTCTGAAAATCCAAATGCGCTGCATCCACTGGTTCTCCCTTATCTACTCTACCAGTTACATCCTTAAAAAACTCCAGTAGGTTTGTCAAACACGATTTCCCTTTCATAAATCCATGTTGACTTTGTCTAATCCCGTTGATATTTTTGAAGTGTCCTGTTATCACATCCTTTATAATAGACTCTAGCATTTTCCCTACTACTGATGTTAGTCTGTAGTTCCCTGTTTTCTCTCTCCCTCCTTTTTAAATAGTGGGGTTACATTTGCCACCCTCCAATCTGCAGGAACTGTTCCATAATCTATAGAATTTTGGAAGATGACAAACAATGCATCCACTATTTCCATGGCTACCTCTTTTGGTACTCTGGGATGCGGATTATCCGGCCCTGGGGATTTATCAGCTTGCAGTCCCATTAATTTCTCCAGCACTATTTTTTTACTAATACTAATTTCCTATAATTCCTCCTTCTCACTAGACCCTTGTTTCCCTAGCATTTCTGGGAAGTTATTTCTGTCCTCTTCCGTGAAGACAGAACCAAAGTATTTGTTTAATTGCTCTGCCATTTCCTTGTTCCCCATTATAAATTCTCCCACAACTGACTGTGAGGGACCTACATTTGTCTTCACTAATCTTTTTCTTTTTACCTGTAGAAGCTTTTTACATTCCGCTTTTATGTCCCTTGCAACTACCTCACCCAGAGTACATTCTGTGCCCTAGTGACCCTCAATTCTTCTTCAAAGTGGTGTTCAACATGGAGGAATACTGATTCATCAGCTGAGGGAAGGCGGTAGGTGGTAATCAGCAGGAAGTTTCCTTGCCCACGTTTGACCTGAAGCCATGAGACTTCCTGAGGTCCGTAGTCAATGTTGAGGACTACCAGGGACACTCCCTCCTGACTGTATACCACTGTGCCACCACCTCTGGTGGGTCTGTCCTGTTGCTGGGATAGGACATACCCAAGGATGGTGATGGAGGAGTCTGGGACATTGGCTGAAAGATATGATTCTGTGAGTATGACTATGTCAGCTGTTGCTTGACAAGTCTGTTGGACAGGTCTCCCAATTTTGGCACAAGGCCCCAGATGTTAGTGAGGAGGACTTTGCAGGGTCCAGATCACATGTTTTTATTGATAAATGTTGATCAGGACACTGGAGAGAACACTTCTTTGAATAGTGTCATGGGATCGTTTATGTCCATCTGAGAGCGCAGACGGGGCCTCAGTTTAACATGTCATGCGAAAGATGGCACCTCCAAACAGTGCAGCACTCCCTTAGTATTGCCCCCCGACAGTGCAGCACTTCCACAGTACTGCCCCCCGACAGTGCAGCATTTCACTGGTACTACCCCTCCGACAGCTCAGCGCTCCCTCAGTACTGCAGTAAATTGTCTGCCTGCATTACGTGCTTTGTGATGAAGAAAGTTGCATTGATATAACAGTTAACTGATCTTTATTTTTTTTAGACGCACCACGGAATCTCTCAATTACTCCCCTTGATACGATTAAAGATTCATCGATCAATATAAAAGAAGGGAATTCTGCAGTGATACTCTGCTCGGTCACAAGCATCCCAGCTTCTAACCTGACGTGGCGACATCTTGGTCTCACAATGAACAGAACAACATCCAACAATGAGCTGTGGTTGGAGTTTGCTAATGTTAGTCTCCAGTGATCCTGGATGTATCAGTGTGTGGCGGAGAATGAACATGGAGCAGTGGAGAGGACCATAACCATCACTGCGGAACGTGAGTGTACAGATACTTCCACATCTCTCTAAATACAAAAAAAATAATGGCCTGTAATTTCCGATAGGAGGCTTCCTGCGTGCGGATGCCTCCTATGGGAAAAAAATCTACGCTCTTACTTGAGGGCTCCCGAGGTCCAGACACCTCCGATCCTGGGCCTCTCCACAGTCGAAATGCGCAGGGCCCACGTATCCCAGGGGCACAGGCGGTTCACAATCGTCCCTGGGATCACGTGGGCCAGGCCAGCCAATAGGAGAAGGGAATCTCCCTTCATACATTTGACAGACAGACCCGTCAAAAGTATGAATGGAGATCACCCCAAAAAGAAACTAAAACATTAAATAAATTTAAAAAAAAAATCAAGTTTTTAAAATGAGTTAAAATTACATTAAATTAAATATTTTAAACAAAAATTTAATTTTTTGAAAAAAATCATTAAAGTTTTTTACGGGGCTAAAACTAAACTTAACTTTTTTTAAAAGTATTTTAAAATTATAAATGAGTGAATTTTTTTTTTTTTAACTTCTTTTCAACTCTTATGCTGGTAAAAGCAGGCCTTACACTTTTTTCACGCATAAGATTTCTAAGGGTTTTCTGTGGGCGGAGTTTCTGCAGAAAGCGGAACTCTCCCCCCGCAGAGGCCCTTCTCCAGGGCAGGCGTCCGATCTGTCTAGAGCATTCTTGACAGATCGGAAATGCGGGTTTTCAGTGCATCCGCTTCGCATGCCTGAAACCGGCATTTCTGATGTCCCTACGGGTGTGTACACAGCACGTACACACCCTTAGGCATCGGAAAATACGGGCCAATATCTAATGGAGACGGTGGAATTTACCAAGACTATGACACACACTCGCACGCATATAAACACACTCATACACTCTCTGTCTCTCCTCTCTCTCCTTCTTTAAGATGACCTTTGAAACCTACCTCTTTTACCAAGCTTTCAGTCACCTGTCTTAATATCTCCTTATGTGGCTCGGTGTCAATTTTTGACTGAGCGTCTTAAAGGAGGAGAGAGAGGCGGAGAGGCTTAGGGAGGGAATTCCAGAGTTAAGGCCTAGACTACTGAAGGCACAGCCGTCAATGGTGGAGCGAAGGGAATCGGAGATGAACAACAGGCCAGAATTGGAGGAATGCAGAGATCTCGGAAGGTTGTCGGGCCGGAGGAGATTAAAGAGATAGGAAGGGGGCGAGGGCCATGGAGGGAACTGAACACGTGGATGAGAATTTTAAATTCGAAGTGTTTCCGGACTGGGAGCCAATGTAGGTCAGCGAGCAACAGGGGGTAATGGGTGAGCGGAACTTAGGACACAGCGAGGAACCCATTGGGTAACGGCACGTCCACCATTGTACACCTGAGTGTGGAATGTAAGTAGTTTACTCTATCTGACTCTTATTTAAACTCAGGCACTTCCTGTCTGTGAAAAGCTTACTTCCTGTCATCACATTTCCAGTGTGCGCTTTTCCCGTTATGTCCGGTGTCCACAGTTATAATTGTAACTGCCTATATTAACGTCACACTGTAATTACACCCTCCCACCATTGGTGGCGCTGAGCACTTAATTCTTGCGTGCTGGACTGGTTCCTGATTGGGCCAAGGATCATAGAATCATAAAATGATACAGCACAATAGGAAGCCATTCTTTGAAAGAGCTATCCAATTAGTTCCACTCTCTTTCCTCATAGCCCTGCAAAATTTTGACACTTCTAATACTTATCCAATTACCTTTGGAAAGTTACAATTGGATCTGCTTTCACTGCCTTTTCAGGCAGTGCATTCGAGATCTTAACAACTGCCGAAAAAAAAATTCTTCTCATCTCACTACTGGTTCTTTTACCAACTACCTTAAATCTCTGTCCTTTGGTTAAAACCCTTCTGCCATTGGAAACAGTTTCTCCTTATTTACTCTATCAATACCCTTCATGATTTAAACACCTCTATTAAATCTCCCCTTAACCGTCTCTGCTCTAAGGGGAACAACCCCAGCTTCTCCAGTTTCTCCATGTAACGGAACTCCCTCATCCCTGGTACCATAGAGTCATAGAATCATAGAAATTTACGGCAGCGAGGAGGCCATTCGGCCTATACTGTCTGCGCCGGCCTAAAAAGAGCTATCTAGTCTAATCCCACTTTCTAGCTCTGGGTCCGTAGCCTTGTAGGTTACAGCAGTTCAGGTGCATATCCAAGTTCTTTTTAAATGTGATGAGGGTTTCTGCCTCTACCACCCTTTCAGTCAGTGAGTTCCAGACCCCCACCATCCTCTAGGTAAAAAGAATTCTCCTCAACTCCCCTCTATTTCTTTAAATCTATGCCCCATGGTTATTGACCTCGCTGCTAAGGGAAATAAGTCCTTCCTATCCACTCTATCTGGGCCCCTCATAATTTTATACACTACAATTAAATCTCCCCTCAGCTTTCTCTGTTCCAAAGAAAACATCCCCAGCCTATCCAATCTTTCCTCATAGCTAAAATTCTCCAGTCCTGGCAACATCCTCTTAAATTTCCTCTGTACCTTCTCTAGTGTAATCACATTGTTCCTGTATTGTGGTGACCAGAACTGTACGCAGTACTCTAGCTGTGGCCTAACTCGTGTTTTATACAGATCTAGCAAAACCTCCCTGCTCTTATATTCGATGCCTCGGTTAGTAAATCTCTTCTGCACCCTCTCTAAGGCCTTCCTAAAGCATGTGGTGACCAGAATTGCACACAATATTCTAGCTGAGGCCGAACCAATGATTTTCCAGAGGTTTAGCAATAACCTCCTTGCTTCTGTACTTTCTGCCTCTATAAAGCCAAGGATCTCATCATATAGAGATGAAGTGGATTAACAGATAATGCACGGTCCTTGCGATCTCCTGTACTGGCTTTCGATCGCCTGAGGGTGTTAGAGAGGAGTTTTCCAGCATATTTTCTTTCCCTTATTGGCCCTGGGTTTTTATCTCTGAATTTTAAGTCTCTCCCAAGTCTGTGGGGGGAAGGAGGAGGATGAAGTGTCTAGACATGAGGCTCCAGACATCATGAGCGTCTGGGGTGGGGGTCGGTGGGTTGGGGGAACTGATGGACCAGCTGGGGTCTCGCTGCCCACCCGATCTCCCCGGTCATTATCGTACGAAACGCGCTGATGCTGGGTGAGGTGCCCGCATCGTTACAACAGCAACAACTTGCATTTATATAGCGCCTTTAACATACTAAAATGTCCCACGGCACTTCACAGAAGCGTTATCAGATAAAATTTGATAGTAAACCACATAAGGAGATATTAGGGCAGATGACCAAAAGCTTGGTCAAAGAGAGAGGTTTTAAGGAGCGTCTAAAAGGAGAGAGAGAGAGACGCAGAGAGGTTTAGGGAGGGAATTCCAGAGCTTAGTGCCCAGCTAGCTGAAGGCACGGCCGCCAATGGTGTAGCGGTTAAAATTGGGGATGAGCAGAAGGCCAGAATTGGAGGAGCGCAGAGATCTCGGAGAGTTGTAGAACTGGTCGATGTTACAGAGATAGGGAGGGGCGAGGCCATGGAGGGATTTGAAAACAATGATGAGAATTTTAATATCGAGGTGTAGGTGGACCGGGAGCCAATGTAGGTCAGCAAGCACAGGGGTGATGGGTGAATGAGACTTGGTGCGAGTTAGGATACAGGGCAGCAGAATTTTGGATGAGCTCAAGTTTATGGAGGGTGGAAGATATGAGGCCGGCCAGGATTGCATTGGAATAGTCAAGTCTAGAGGTAAGAAGAGGGTTTCAGTGTTAGGATTCTATCTTATGGTCTAACAGTGCTACGACATTGCCTAATTTGTTGTTCTTACTCCCTCAGATAAGCCAGAGATTTCCCGGGAATCGGAATGCACACGGACGGCCAAGGGTGTCACCTGCCTCTGCGTGGCCAGATCCAACCCGCCCGGAGACCTCACCTGGCACCTTCCCCTCGCTAACGTCAGCGGCAACCAAACAAGCGGCCATTTCGTGACGTGGCGGGTCAGCGACGGGCAGCTGGTGACTGGCTCCCTGACCCTGACGGGTCGCGAGGGTGAGGAGGGAGCGACGGTCTTCTGCTCAGTTAGAAACCAGCACGGAGAAGCAATGTTCAAGGTGTACCTGTGGGCCAAAGGTGAGAGCAGTTTTCACGATCGCGCTCAATTCAGGTGCCTTGATCCTTAAGCTCTGGAATTCCCTCCCTCAACCTCTCCGCCTCTCTCTCCACTTCCTTTAAGACGCTCCTTTAAAGCTATCTCTTTGACCAAGGTTTTGGTCATCTGTCCTAATGTGATATGTGATAAGGGCATCTTCATAAAGGTTGATAGGGTAGATAGAGAGAAACCATTTACCCTGTTGGGGGGAGTCCAAAACTAGGGGGCATAACCTTAAAATTAGAGCTAGGCCGTTCAGGGGTGATGTCAGAAGCAATTCTTCACACAAAGGTTAGTGGAAATCTGGAACGCTCTCCCCCAAAGAGATATTGATCTTGGGGGTCAATTGAAAGTGAAAATAGGCTGCACAAACTCGGGTTATATTGAAGTACTGTGTTCAGTTCTGAGCACCACAATTTAGGAAGGATATATTGGCCTTGGAGGGATTGCAGTGTAGATTTACCAGAATGAAACCTGGAATCAAAGGGTTATCTTACGAGGATAGGTTACACAAACTAGGGTTGTATTCCCTGGAATTTAGATAGTTAAGGGGTAATTTGATTGAAGTTTTCAAGATATTGCTGTGAACTGATAGGATAGATAGAGAGAAACTATTTCCGCTGGTTGGGGAGTCCGGGACTAGGGGATATAGCCTAAAAATTAGAGCCAGGCCTTCCAGGAGTGAAGTTAGGAAACACTTTAACACACACAAAGGGTGGTAGAAGTTTGGAACTCTCTTCTGCAAATGGTCAATTGTTAATTTTAAATCTGAGATTGATAGAATTTTGTTAACCAAATGTATTAAAGATATAGGGCAAGGCAGGTATATGGAGGTAGGGCACAGATCAGCCATGATCTCGTTGAATGGCAAAAAAAGTTCAAGGGGATGAATGACCTGCTCCTGTTCCTATGTTCCTTCCTATGGTCCTATGTGGCTCTGTGTCAAATTTTGTCTGATTTATGCTCCTGTGAAGCACCTTGGGAAGTTTTACTATGTTAAAGGTGCTATATAAATGCAAGTTGTTGTTGTCTGATACAAGTCAGCTGATTGTTGCATCACTTAGAGCAGAATTGTCCCAGGGATGAGGGATTTCAGTTACAGGGAGAGACTGGAGATGCTGGGGTTGTTCTCTTTAGAGCAGAGAAGGTTATGGGGAGATTTAATAGAGGTGTTCAAAATCATGAAGGGTTTTGATAGAGTAGATAGGGAGAAACTGGAGGCTGATAAATATTACATCTTTAGATATTACACATATAGATATTACATACATTGATTTTATATATAAATGTTACATAGAAAAGAATGTTATATATATGTAAACATATATAGATATTACATATATAAAATGGTTCACTAATATTCCTTTAGAGAAGGTACCCTGCTGTCATTACCCTGTCTGGGCCTATATGTGACTCCAGTCCCACACCAACGTGGTTGACTCTTAACTGCCCTCTGAAGTGGCCACTCAGTTTGTATCAAACCAACTACCAGCACCTCATGGAATCATAGAATCATAGAATCGTTACAGCACATTAGGAGGTAATTCGGCCCATCGAGCCAGTGTCTGCTCTCTGCAAGAGCACTTCAGCTGATCCCCATCCTCCGCCCTTTCCCGTAGCCCTGTAAATGTTTTTCCTTCAGGTACTTATCAACCTCCCTTTTGAAAGCCACGACTGTATTTGCTTCCACCACCCTTTCAGGCAGTGCATTCCAGATCATAACCACTCACTGCGTACAAAAGTTTTTCCTCGGCCCAGAAATTCGGCGCTTGTCGGGTGAGTACGCGCTGTGTACTCACCCGTAAGGCCACTTGAACTGCCGGTTTCCTGCATGCACTGCGCATGCGCGGGAAACCGGAACTTCCGGTCTCGTGAAGGGAGGGGTTCATGGGTGAACCGCGTGCGCGGGAGAGGCTGCGCGCGCACAGCGAACTTCAGTTTTTTTTCAGGTTTCTCCGGGAAGGTAAGTATGGAAGAAGCTGCGCTTTTAAAAAGGAGGCGCAAGACCCGTTTTTAACAAGGTAAGTGGTTAATTAATTACAATTAAAAAAAAATTTCAACATGTTTATCTTTTTTAGATACTTTAAAGAAAGGTAAGTTTATATTTAGCACCGTTAAAAAGTATAATTAATTTTTTCAAAAATTTAAATTTTTGTTTAAAGTAGTTAATTTATTTAACTTATAGTTATTTTAAAAATGTGATTTTTTAAAAAATGTATTTGAAGTTTAAGTGTGGTTTTGGGGCCGATTTCAATTCATAGATTTGACAGGTCTTCCTGTCTTCCTATGACTGAAAACTCCCTGCTAGGATTGGCTCTCCATGGCCCACGTGATCCCAGGGGACGCTTCGAACTAACTGCGCCCCTGAGACATGCAAGCACTGCGCGCCGGCAGCTGGAGGAGGCCCAGGACCCGAAGTTCTCGTGGGCCCAATACACAACGGCAGGCGCGGTAGGTAAGTACGCGCGCGATGCTTGCACCCGCAGGAAGCCGGAAAACCGAATTTCTGGCCCCTCATGTCGCCTTTGGATCTTCTGCCAATCACCTTAAATCTGTGTCCTCTGGTTCTCGACCCTTCCGCCAATGGGAACAGTTTAACTCTATCAACTCTGTTTAGTCCCCTCATGATTTTGAACACCTCTATCAAATCTCCTCTCAACCTTCTCTGCTCTGAGGAGAGCAACCCCAGCTTCAAGAAGATGTCCCAACACCACCTTCTCAAGGGACAGCTAGGGTAGGGCAATAAATGCCGGCCTTGCCAGCGACGCCCACATCCCGAGAATGAATTGCCAAAAATTGAGCGAGTGCATCACTTCTCGAGGTACATCGGAGCATTGTTCTAAAACTGTACTGCAGTAATTAATGGCTGTTTTTACAGGTAGAGACTCCAATAAATGTAAAGTAAGATTGCTTGTAGCTGGGATCATATTGAGTGTTGAACTGGCTGGATTCTTAATCTTCAAGTGCATGAGAAAGTAAGTGCGAAGGTTTAACTATGTTTGTTTTTATCAAAGTCTTTATTTCAATCTTGCCTCCTTAAGTCAGTGATTGGTTAAGCACCAGACGCCACTCCCATAAGTGGTCCCTGTGTTCCCTACAATCTGGAGTGTGTCTTTCATGGCCCAGTATCCAGGTGGACGCTAACGAGACCCAGTCACTATGCACGCTAGCTGTTGGATTGTATCAGGTCATCTTCTGATGCGACAAAACCACAGTGACTATATTTCGATAAATAATTGATTGTCTGTGGAGCACTTTGAGATGTCCCAAAGATGTGAATAAATAACTGCACATTCGTATGTTCTATCTTTCACTCTCTGATTTAGATTCACAAGGATGATACCAGAACTGAGAGGTTATAACAATCAGGAAAGACTGAACAGGCTGGGGCACTTTTCTTTAAAAAGGAGAAGATTGAGAGGTGACCTGATAGAGGTCTTTATGATTATGAAGGGGTTTGATAGGGTAGATGTAGAGAAGATGTTTCCACTTCTGAGGGAGACTAAAACTAAGGGTCATCAATACAAGATAGTCGCTAATAAATCCAATCGGGAATTCAGGAGAAACTTCTTTAACCAGAGAGTGGTGAGAATGTGGAACACATGGAATTGTTGAGGCGAATAGCGTAGAAGCTAGATAAGTACATGAGGGAAACATGAATAGAAGGATATGTTGATAGGGTTAAATGAAGAGGGATGGGAGGAGGCTGTTGTGGAGCATAAACACTGGCATGGACCAGTTGGGCCAATTAAGGGGAGATTTAACAGAGGCATTCAAAATCATGAGGGGTTTTGATAGAGTAAATAAGGAGAAACTGTTTCCACTGGCAGGAGGTTCGGTAACCAGAGGACACAGATTTACCGTCATTGGCAAAAAAGCCAGAGGGGTAGATGAGGAGAAATATTTTTACGCAGTGAATTGTTCTGATCTGGAATGCACTGCCTGAAAGGGTGGTGGACGCAGATTGAAGAGTAAATTTAAAAAAGGGATTTGGATAACTACTTGAAAAGGAAACATTTTCTGGGCTATGGGGAAAGAGCAGGGGGCAGTGGGACTAATTGGAGAGCTCCTTCAAAGACCCAGCACAGGCACGATGGGCCGAATGGCCTCTTCTGTGCTGTGTGATTCTATGATTCTATGTATGTGGACAGAAGCGATTTAAAGAAACAGCCCGGTAGTTGCTGTAATGTTACAGTGGGGTCTGGGTCTGTCCTGCACTGACACGCTGATATATGATAACCACAGTGCGATATTCTGCTATTTCAGGAGAAAGGCAGCGACTGAGAGAGATTCACAGACCAGTGACATTGCAATGACCGACTGTCCACTCTCCGTGAAGTACCAGGTACGGCAGCTGTTTGCAGTTAGTCCGAAGCCTCAACCTCAGCATGTAGACAACACGTGTCAGAGGTTCCCAGTTGGGTTGTCCATGATATTCTGCCTATGGTGCCAGCTGTGGCTCAGTGGGTTTAGCACTCTCTCTCTCACCTCTGAGTAAGAAGGTCGTGAGTTTGAGTCCCACTTCAGAGATGTGAGCCCCATAACCAGGCCGACACTCCCAGTGCAGAACTAAGTGAGCGCTGCACTGAGGGAGTGCTGCACTGAGGGAGCGCTGCAGTGTCAGAGGGGCAGTACTGAGGGAGCGCTGCAGTGTCGGAGGGGCAGTACTGAGGGAGCGCTGCAGTGTCGGAGGGGCACGACTGAGGGAGCGCTGCACTGAGGGAGTGCTGCATTGTCAGAGGGGCAGTACTGAGTGAGCGCTGCAGTGTCGGAGGGGCAGTACTGAGGGAGCGCTGCAGTGTCGGAGGGGCAGTACTGAGGGAGCGCTGCATTGTCAGAGGGGCAGTACTGAGGGCGTGCTGCACTGAGGGAGTGCTGCATTGTCAGAGGGGCAGTACTGAGTGAGCGCTGCAGTGTCGGAGGGGCAGTACTGAGGGAGTTCTGCACTGAGGGAGCGACGCATTGTCAGAGGGGCAGTACTGAGAGTGCTGCAGTGTCAGAGGGGCAGTACTGAGGGAGGGCTGTAGTGTCGGAGGGGCAGTACTGAGGAAGCGCTGCACGGTTGTGGGGCAGTACTGAGGGGGTGCTACATTGTCAGAGGAGCAGTACTGAGAGAGCGCTGGATCGTTGGTGGTGCCGTACTGAGGGAGAGCTGCACTCTCAGAGGAGCAGTACTGCGGGAGCGCTGGATGGTTGGAGGGGCAGTACTGAGGGAGAGTTGCACTGTTGGAGGGCCAGTTGTGAGTTAGCTGTTGGAGGGGCTGTAGTAAGGGAGTGCTGCACTGTCATCGGTGCCTTGTTTCACATGAGACGTTAAACCAAGGGCCCCGTCTGCCCTCTCAGGTGGATATAAATGTTCCCACGGCTACTATTTCATTGGAGAGCAGAGGACATCTCCCCGGTGTCCTAGGGCCAATATCTATCCCTCAACAAAGACCAGTTAAAAAAAAAATCAGATGATCTGGTCATTATCACGTTGCTGTTTGTGGGAGCTTGCTGTGCGCAAATTGTCTGCCACGTTTCCTACATTACAACAGTGACTACACTTCACAAACCTGCTTCATTCAATGAGCTTCGGGACATCCTGAGGGTGTAAATTATGGGTCTTAAGTCTCTGTAGTTGGACTTGAACCCATGATTGTCTGACTCAGAGGCGAGAGAGAGAGAGCGAGAGAGAGAGAGAGAGCGAGAGAGAGAGAGAGCGAGAGAGAGAGAGAGCGAGAGAGAGAGCGAGAGAGAGAGAGAGAGCGAGAGAGAGAGAGAGAGAGCGAGAGAGAGAGAGCGAGAGAGAGAGAGAGCGAGAGAGAGAGCGAGAGAGAGAGAGAGAGCGAGAGAGAGAGAGAGCGAGAGAGAGAGCGAGAGAGAGAGCGAAAGAGAGAGCGGGAGAGAGAGAGCGAGAGAGAGAGCGAGAGAGAGAGAGCGAGAGAGAGAGAGCGAGAGAGAGAGCGAGAGAGAGAGCTATCCACAGAGCCACGGCTGACACCAGCGAGTCTCTGCAATAATTTAATCCTATCAGCCCTGGTAAATGATGTGAGACTATCTTGTGCTTCCTTTTTCTTTGTAGGGTACACAGAGCGCAGTGGTTATTGACCCCTGGAACACAACCAGTGATGCAACTAGCGAGGCGGAGACAACATAAGAACATAAGAAATAGGAGCAGGAATAGGCCACTTGGCTCCTCAAGCCTGCTCCGCCATTCAATAAGATCATGGCTGATCTTGGGCTCAAAGCCACTTCCCCGCCCGCTCCCCATAATCCTTCACTCCCTTATCTTGCAAAAATCTGTCTATCTCCACCTTAAATGTATTTAATGACCCAGCCTCCACAGCTCTCTGGGGCAGAGAATTCCACAGATTTATGACCCTCTGAGAGAAGAAATTCCTCCTCATCTCAGTTCTAAAAGAGCGACCCTTTATTCTAAAACTGTGCCCCCGCGTTCTAGATTTGCCCAATAGGGGAAACATCCTCTCAGCATCTACCTTGTTGAGCCCCTCAGTATCTTATATGTTTCAATAAGATCCCCTCTCATTCTTCTAAATTCCAATGAGTATAGGCCCAGCCTCTCAACCTTACCTCTTCAGTCAACCCCCTCATCTCTTGAATTAACCTAGTGAATCGTCTCTGAACTGCCTCCAATGCAAGTATATCTTTCCTTATATAAGGAGACCAAAACTGTACGCAGTACTCAAGGTGTGGTCTCACCAATACCCTGTACAGTTTTAGCAGGACATCCCTGCTTTTATACTCCAACCCCCTTGAAATAAAGGCCAATATTCTATTTGCCTTTTTGATTACTTGCTGTACCTGCATGCTAACTTTTTGTGTTTCATGCACAAAGACCCCCAGGTCCCTCTGAACTGCAGCATTTTGTAATCTCTCTCCATTTAAATAATAATTTGCTTTTTTATTTTTCCTGCCAAAGTGTATAACCTCGCACTTTCCCACACTATACTCCATCTGCCAAATGTTTGCCCACTCACTTAGCCTGTCTATATCCATTTGCAGATTCTTTGAGTCCTCTGCACAACTTGCTTTCCCACCCATCTTTGTATCATCCGCAAACTTGGCTACATTACACTCGGTCCCTTCATCCAAGTCATTAATGTAGATTGTAAATAGTTGAGCCCCCAGCACCGATCCCTGTGGCACCCCTCTAGTTACTGTTTGCCAACCGGAAAATGACCCATTTATCCCGACTCTCTGCTTTCTGTTAGTTAACCAGTTCTCTATCCATGCTAATATATTACCCCCAATTCTGTGAGCTCTTATCTTATGCAGTAACCTTTTATGTGGCACCTTATCGAATGCCTTCTGGAAATCCAAATACACCACATCCACTGGTTCACCTTTGTCCACCCTGCTCGTTACCTCCTCAAAGAACTCCAGCAAATTTGTTAAAAATGATTTCCCTTTCATAAAATCATGCTGACTCTGCTTGACTGCATTATGATTTTCCAAATGCCCTGCTACTGCTTCCTTAAAGAAGGACTCCAGCATTTTCCCAACGACAGATGTTAGGCTAACTGATCTATAGTTTCCTGCTTTCTGTCTCCCTCCTTTCTTAAATAGGGGTGTTACATTTGCAGTTTTCCAATCCACTGGGACCTCTCCAGAGTCCAGGCAATTTTGGTATGTTGCAACCAATGCATCCACTATCTCTGCAGCCATTTCTTTTAAGACCCTGGGATGCAGGCCATCTGGTCCAGGGGACTTGTCATCTTTTAGTCCCATTATTTTACCAAGTACTATTTCCTTAGTGATAGTGATTGTCTTTAGTTGCCCCCTCCCTGTGGCCCCTTGATTATCCATTATTGGGATGTTGTTAGTGTCTTCTACCGTGAAGACAGATACAAAATATTTGTTCAGAGTCTCTGCCATTTCCCCGTTCCCCATCATTAATTCCCCAGTCTCATCCTCTAAGGGACCAACGTTTACTTTAGCTACCCTCTTCCTTTTTATATAACTGTAGAAGCTCTTATTATCTGTTTTAATGTTTCTTGCCAGTTTACTCTCATAATTCATCTTCTCTCTCTTTATTATTTTTTTAGTCATCCTTTGCTGGTTTTTAAAAATTTCCCAATCCTCTGGTCTCCCACCAATCTTGGCAACATTGTATGCCTTCGTTTTCAATTTGATACCATCCTTTACTTCCTTAGTTAGCCACGGATGATGCTCCCTTCTCTTAAAATCTTTCTTTCTCACTGGAATATATTTTTGTTGAGAGTTATGAAATATCTCCTTAAATGTCTGCCACTGCATTTCAACTGTCTTACCCTTTAATTTATTTTTCCAGTCCACTTTAGCCAGTTCTGCCCTCATGCCATTGTAATTACCTTTGTTTAAGATCAGGACACTGGTTTGAGATACAACTTTCTCACCCTCCAACTGAATTTGAAATTCAACCATGCTATGACCATTTATTAATTCTGTCTCATTACACAGTACCAGATCCAAGATAGCCTGCTCCCTGGTTGGGTCCATTATATACTGTTCTAGGAAACCATCCCGGATGGACTCTGACATGAATCTTGTCATTCATGTATGAAGTAATACTGGGCGGCCTGCTGGTGGCGCTGTCCAGGGAGAGTATAAATACTCGGGCATGGGCCCAGCTTGCTTAGGACATTCCTCAACAGGAATCTAGTGAAGGACACAACTAGACCACCATGTTGTAAAACAGTTGATTAAAGCTTTGTTTAACGCTTAGACCAAGTGCCTAGTAGTTTTCTTACGTCAGATTCTATGAACTCCTCAAGGCAACCATGGCCAATTTGATTTGTCCAATCAATATGGAGATTAAAATCACCCATGATTATTACCGTACCTTTTTTACAGGCCTTCATTATTTGTTGATTTATACACTGTCCAACAGTATTGCTACTGTTCGGAGGCCTGTAGACTACACCCACCAGAGACTTTTTCCCTTTATTATTTTTTGTCTCCACCCAAACTGATTCTACATCTTGATCTTCTGAGCCAATATCACTTCTCACCACTGCACTGATCCCATCCTTCACCAACAAAGCCACCCCACCACCCTTTCCTTTCTGTCTATCCTTCCGAATTGTCAAATACCCTGGAATATTCAGTTCCCAGCCCTGATCACCTTGCAACCACTCTCTGTAATGGCGATCAGATCATACCCATTTGTATCTATTTGTGCCGTCGACTCATCTATCTTGTTACAAATGCAGCGTGCATTCAGATATAGAGCTTTTAATTTTGTCCTTTTACCATTTCTCCTTGTTTTGGCCCCATTTTCTGTTGCACTCTTATTTTTAAACATTCTGTCCCTTCCTGTCACACTCTGGTTATTATTTCCCCCATCTCTATCCTGCTCTATTGCTTTCTCATTTCTCATTGACTTTTTAAATTCCTGCTCACCTGGATCCTCCCCCCTACTATTTAGTTTAAAGCCCTCTCTACAGCCCTAGTTATTCGATTCGCCAGGACTCTAGCCCCAGCATAGTTCAGGTGAAGCTCGTCCAAACGGAACAGCTCCCTCTTCTCCCAATACTGGTGCCTGTGCCCCACAAATCGAAACCCATTTCTCCCACTGGCAGGCAAAATAAAGGAAAATCCCAAGGTGTTTTATAAGTATATTAAGGGCAAGAGGATAACCAGGGAGAGAGTAGGGCCCATTAGGGACCAAAGTGGCAATCTGTGTGTAGAGCCAGAAGATGTAGGTGAGGTTTCAAATGAATATTTTGCATCTCTGTTCACTATGGAGAACGACGATGTAGGCATGGAAATCAGGCAGGGTATTGTGATATACTTGAACAAATTAGTATTGAGAGGGAGGAGGTACTAGCGGTTTTAGGAGGCTTAAAAGTGAATAAAACCCCAGGCCCAGACGAGATGTATCCCAGGCTGCTGGGTGAGGCAAGGGAGAGACTGCAGGGGCTCTGACACAAATTTTCAGAACCTCTCTGGCCACAGGGGAGGTGCCAGAGGACTGGAGAACAGCTAACGTAGTACCATTATTCAAGAAGGGTAGTAGGGATAAACCAGGGAATTACTGGCCAGTGAGCCTAACATCAGTGGTAGGGAAATTATTGGAAAAAATTCTGAGGGACAGAATTAGTCTCCACTTGGAGAGGCCAGGATTATCAAGGATAGTCAGCATGGCTTTGTCAGGGGGAGATCATGTCCAACCAATTTGATTGAATTTTTCGAGGAGGCTAACTAGGTGTGTGGATGAGGGTAGTGCAGTTGATGTAGTCTACATGGACTTCAGTAAGGCTTTTGACAAAGTCCCGCATGGGAGACTGGTCAAGAAGGTAAGAGCCCATTGGATCCAGGGCAATTTGGCACATTGGATCCAAAATTGGCTTAGTGGCAGGAGGCAGAGGGTGATGGTCGAAGGTTGTTTTTGTGACTGGATGCCTGTGTCCAGTTGTGTACCGCAGGGATCGGTGCTGGGTCCTTTGCTGTTTGTAGTGTACATTAATGATTTAGATATGAATGTAGGAGGTATGATCAGTAAGTTCGCAGATGTCACAAAAATTGATGGAGTGGTAAATAGCGAGGAGGGAATCCTCAGGATACAGGACGATATAGACTGATTGGTCAGATGGGCAGAACAGTGGCAAATGGAATTTAACCCTGAAAAGTGTGAGGTGATGCGTTTTGGGAGGACTAACAAGGCAAGGGAATGCACAATGAATGGTAGGATCCTAGGAAGGACAGAGGATCAGAGGGACCTTGGTGTGCATGAACATAGATCCCTGAAGGCAGCAGGACAGGTAGATAAAGTGGTTAAAAAGGCATATGGGATACTTGCCTTCATTAGCCGAGGCATAGTATATAAGAGCAGGGAGGTTATGATGGAGCTGTACAAAACGCTAGTTAGGCCACAGCTGGAATACTATGTGCAGTTCTGGTCGCCACACTGTAAGAAGGATGTGATTGCATTGGAGAGGGTGCAGAGGAGATTCACCAGGATGTTACCTGGGCTGGAGCGCTTCAGCTACGAAGAGAGACTGGACAGGCTGGGGTTGTTTTCCTTAGAGCAGAGAAGGCTGAGGGGGGACCTGATTGAGGTGTACAAAATTATGAGGTGCATTGATAGGGTAGATAGAAAGGAACTTTTCCCCTTAGTAGAGGGGTCAATAACCAGGGGGCATAGTTTCAAGGTAAGGGGCAGGAGGTTTCGAGGGGATTTGAGGAAAAACTTTTTCACCCAGAGGGTGGTTGGAATCTGGAACTCAGTGCCTGAAAGGGTGGTAGAGGCAGGAACCCTCACAACATTCAAGAAGCATTTAGATGAGCACTTGAAACGCCATTGCATACAAGGCTATGGACCAAGTGCTGGAAAATGGGATTAGAATAGACAGGGCTTGATGGCGGGCGCAGCCACGATGGGCCGAAGGGCCTCTTTCTGTGCTGTGTAACTCTATGACTCTATGACTATGACACACCAGTCTTTGAGCCACTCGTTTATTTCTGTGATCTGATTTACCCTATGCAAATTCGCTCGTGGCTCCGGTTGTAATCCAGAGATTATTACCTTTGTGGTTCTGCTTTTTAATTTAGCCCCTAGCTGCTCATACTCTCTCAGCAGAACCTCTTTCTTTGTCCTCCCTTTGTCGTTGGTGCCTACGTGGGCCATGACAACTGGATCCTTCCCTTCCCACTCCAAGCTTCTCTCCAGCCCAGAGGAGATGTCCTTAACCCTGGCAACACAGCCTTCGGGACTCACGCTTTCGGCTGCAGAGAACAGTGTCCACCCCCCTAACTATACTATCCCCTATCACTACAACATTTCTTTTTACTCCCCCCACTTGAATGGCTCCCTGTACCACGGTGCTGTGGTCAGATTGCTCATCCTCCCTGCAGTCCCTGCCCTCGTCCAAACAGGGAGCAAGAATCTCATACCTGTTGGACAAGGCCCAGGGCTGAGGCTCCTCCATCACTACCTCCTGGATCCCAATACCTGCCTCGCTTGTAGTCACACCCTCCTGTCCCTGACCATGGGCCAAATTGAAGTAATTACTCTAGTGGGTGTGACTGCCTCCCAGAACTTAGTGTCCAGGTAATGCTCCCCCTCCCTAATGTGTCGGAGTGTCTGAATCTCGGACTCCAGCTCATCAACTCTGAGCCGAAGTTCCTCGAGCAGCCAACATTTGCTGCAGATGTGGTCGCCTTGGACCTCAATGGTGTCCACCAGCTCCCACATGCAACAACAACAACACATTTACAAAAGCAAAATATTGCGGATGCTGGAAATCTGAAATAAAAACAGAAAATGCTGGAAACACACAGCAGTTCAGGCAGCATCTGTGGAGAGAGAAACACAGTTAATGTTTCAGGTCGATGACCCTTCGTCAGAACTGGAAAAAGCTGGAGATGGAACAGGTTTTTAAGCAAGTACAGGGGCAGGGAGAGGGGTGAGGGGAGGAAATAACAAAAGGGAAGGTCTGTGAAAGGATGGAAGGCAGGAGAGATTAAGAGAAATTAAGAGAATTTGCAAGGCAAAAGGAGATGGTAATGGGACAAGTTAAGAAACAAAAGATGGCTCTAGATGAAGTGTAAATGGCGCTGGCAGAATGAAAGACAGCTGCCATGTGGGAGAGAGAAAAAAATAAAAATAAAATAAATGGGAAAAAAACTTGTCCCATTACCATCTCCTTTTGCCTTGCACCATCATCCCTTTTGTCTCTTAATCTCTCCTGCCTTCCATCCGATCACAGACCTTCCCTTTTGTTATTTCCTCCCCTGCCCCCTTTCCCTGCCCCTGCACTTGCTTAAAAACTTGTTCCATCTCCAGTTTTTTCCAGTTCTGACGAAGGGTCATCGACCTGAAACGTAAACTCTGTTTCTATCTCCACAGATGCTGCCTGACCTGCTGAGTATTTCCAGCATTTTCTGTTTTTATTTAACAACAACACATTGCCTGGTCTCCCATCTCAATTAATTAATTAATTAGTTTTAAAATTTGGAACACGTCTATCTTTTATTCTACACCAAGGCACTTAAATTTAGACGCCCAAGTTTGGAAAAAAGCGAGAAATATAGAAATACTCAACAAACAATCACTTACCTGCTTTCTGGTGACGTCACACTTTGATTACTTTTGACTTCTTTACACTCATCGGTCTGTTGTAGCCGCTCCCGTGGGCCCCCGCTCACCTTTTGAATCTGCTGACATCTCGCGCTCTCCTGGGCCCCCATTCACCTTTTGAATCTGCTGACATCTCGCGCTCTCCTGGGCTCCCGCTCACCTTTTGAATCTGCCGAGGTCTTGCGCTCTCCTGGGCTCCCACTCACCTTTTGAATCCGCCGAGGTCTTGCCAAGCTCCCCAAGATCTCTCTGAAGGTCCGGTGGGAGGAGATGCTGGACAAGGACAACCCGCCATGCACGAGGACCTTCTGTACGCCAACATCAACTTCTTGAAGCTGCCCAGTGGTGATGGGACGGTCCACAGGGGCGAGGACACAGAATACGCAGAGATCCGATTCCAGGGGTGAGGAGATGGTGGGTGAGGAGGTGGGGGTGAGGGGTGAGGAGGTGAGGGTGGGGAGGTCTTGAGATACCTGGTAACACCAGACAACCTGCTGGAGGACATTTTGGGAGGAGGGAAGTGTCAGCCGTGATCTCAGTTGGCAGCACTCTCGCTCTGAGTCAGAAGGTTGTTGGTTCAAGTCCCACTCCAGAGACTTGAGCACATAATCCAGGCTGACACGTGCGCGTTTTGTCTGCCATTCGGGCTCGAGTTCCATCACTTCTATCTCTTTCTTCATTACCCTCCCCCGGCCTTCATGCCTCCTTTTCATTCTCCGCCGTCATGTACCCTAACTATCCCCTATTCTCCACTACTCATCATCTCTCTTACTCTCCTGCCACCGCTCAAGGCTTGACTCCCTCCTATGTAATTCCACAACTTCCCTCTGTGCCTCTCTTGGCATACTTCGAAAGGCCCACCGAGGCACTCGTCGCTGCCCCCTAGCTAGCAGGAACCCAAATTACCCTATCTTACTCTCTCCCCGCCCTCCCTGCACTAAGCATCTGCTGCAAGCTAATCTCGCCAACCTCCTCCCTGTCCGTCCCTGCTCTGCCCCTCTGGACTCAGCCAATAAATTAGGCATCATCGCCCTTCTCACATTTCCGCTCTGCCACAGTACTGAAACTGCTCTTAACAAGGTCACAAATGACATCCTAATTGACTGTGACAAAAGTAATCTATCCCTTCTCGACCTGTCTGCAGCCTTTGACATGGTTGACCACAAAATTCTGCTCCATCACCTCTCCACCGTCGTCCAGCTGGATGGGACTGCACTCGCCTGGTTTCATTCCTATCTTTCCAGCCGTAACCATAGAATCACCTGCAATGGCTTCTCTTCCCAATCCCGCACTGTCACCTCTGGTGTCCCCCAAGGATCTATCCTTGGCCCCCCCTCCGATTTCTCATCTACATGTTGCCGCTCGGTGACATCATCCGGCAACAAAACCTGAGATTTCACATGTACGCTGATGATACCCAGCTCTACCTCTGCTCCACCTCTCTCAAACCCTTGACCAGGGACAACTTGATGCTGACCCGCTGGGGCAAGAGATTCAAAGGTCTGC
The DNA here is from genome assembly GCA_030390025.1 of Squalus acanthias. Lineage (NCBI taxonomy): Eukaryota > Metazoa > Chordata > Chondrichthyes > Squaliformes > Squalidae > Squalus > Squalus acanthias. The sequence goes on from CM059441.1 coordinate 63,693,281, forward strand.
CTCTCTCTGCACAAACACTTCTCAGGGAATGCTATAACAGAGTAGGAGGCCATTTGGCCCATCAAGCCTGAAAGAGTTATCCCCTTAATTCAGTTGCTCCACCCTTTCCCGCATTCGCCCATTGCCCCCATGCTAGCTCTCTGAAAGAGCTCTCCCCTTAGTCCCAATCCCGAGCCCTATCGCCATACATTTTAAAAAGTTTCCTATTTCAAATATTTCTCCACTACCATTTTAAAATCTATTCCGGATTCTGCTTCCCCCAGTGTTCTTGGCCAGACATTCCACATCCCAACAATCCTCTGCATAAAGACAGTCTCTCTGAACATCTGGTCAGTGTGCATTGCTCAAAGGGAAGAACAGCTGGGAGAGGCCATTCGACCCATCTAGCTAAACATTCCACATAACCCCGGGATTCTCCGTCACACCATCCCTCCGCCTCGTGAAAGACTCCAAGGTTTTTGACCCCACTCCCCGACCTGGATCCAATCCCAGGTTTCGATCACTGTCCGTGAATTACTTCAGTCCTGAACTCCACGTTTTCCTTCGCCCCACCATTGACGGTCGTGCCTTCAGCCGCCGAGGCCCTAAGCTCTGGAATTCCCTCCCTAAACCCCTCCGCCTCTCTCTCTCCTTAAAGACGCTCTTTAAAACCTACCTCTTTAACCAAGCTTTTAGTCACCTGTCCGGATATCTCCTGTGGCTTAGTGCCTTGGGACATTTTACTACATGAAAGGCGCTATATAAACGCACATTGTTGTTGTTGTAACATTGATCGGCGCCCAGTCATAATGGAACCAAGGAGGATCGTTCAATAGTGTGCGGGCAATAAATGCGTTGCATGCCAATAAATAAACATGCCCTTTAAACCTGGTACACCCCAGCCCTGCTGTGTGGCCTCACCTTAACTGAGACACTGCCTTACTCTGTGCAGCCAACATGATCGAATAGTAATGAACAGAAATGTGGAGCCACTCAACTTTGATCTCAGATCTGAACGTTCTTTCTGATTGTTGCACATTTTTTATGCTGTGAAAGATTGCAAGAAGCATATGGGTTATGTATGATGTTACACTAATTAACATAAGGGATTAAAATGTTCAGACTGTTATGTACATATATATCTATATTAAACATCTTACATCTGTGCAAAATTTACGTCTCCAAAGCGTTACTTCCTGTTGTTACATTTCCCACCATTGTGAAAATTCCTGTGTCCACATTTATAATGGAAGCTTCTTATGTAAACATGTCACGCTGTAATTACACCCTCCTACCAGTGGTGGCGCAGTTTTGCATTTCAGAGGAAATTTTCCCACTGTGTTTATGATATTATTAACACACAGTCAATGGTGGAGTCTTCCTGCTTTATTTACGATTTTTTTTAAAATTCGTTCCTGGGATGTGGGCGTCGCTGGCAAGGCCAGCATTTATTGCCCTTCCCTAATTGCCCTTGAGAAGGTGGTGGTGAGCCACCTTCTTGAACCACTGCAGTCCTTGTGGTGAAGGTACTCACACAGTGCTATTAGGGAGGGAGTTCCAGGATTTTGACCTAGCGACGATGAAGGATCGGCGATATATTTCCAAGTCAGGATGGTGTGTAACTTGGAGGGGAACTTGCAGCTGATGGTGTTCCCATGTGCCTGCTGCCCTTGTCCTTCTACGTGATAGAGGTTGCGGGTTTGGGAGGTGCTGCCGAAGAAGCCTTAGCGAGTTGCTGCAGTACATCTTGTACATGGTTCAAATTGCAGCCACGGTACGCCGTTGGTGGAGTGAGTGAATGTTTAAGGTGGTGGATGGGCTGCCAATCAAGTGGGCTAATTTGTCCTGGATGATGTCGAGCTTCTTGAGTGTTGTTGGAGCTGCACTCATCCAGGCAAGTGGAGAGTATTCCATCACATTCCTGACTTGTGCCTTGTAGATGGTGGAAAGACTTTGGGGAGTCAGGAGGTGAGATACTCGCTGCAGAATACCCAGCCTCTGACCTGCTCTTGTTTCAACAGTATTAATGTGGTTGGTCCAGTTAAGTTTCAGGTCAATGGTGACTCCCAGGATGTTGATGCTGGGGAAATTCGGTGATGGTAATGCTGTTGAATGTCAAGGGGCGGTGGTTGGACTCTCTTTTGTTGGAGATAGTCATTGCCTGGCACTTGTGTGGCGTGAATGGTAATTGCCACTTATCAGTCCAAGCCTGAATGTCATCCAGGTATTGTTGCATTCGGGCATGAACTGCTTCATTATCTGAGGAGTTGCGAATGGAACTGAACACTGTGCAATCAAGACACAGGTACCGGGGGCTTCTTCCCACAGTATTTGTGATAAGACACAGGCACCAGGAGTAATCTTCCTGTAGTGTTAACAATGTTGTTAAGACAGAGGATTGGGGAAATCTTCCCTCCTCCCCCCAACTTGAGGGCAGGGCCTGGCCTGGCAGTGAGAGCCTCTTTCACATTCTCCAGTGTCTCACTGTGACAGAGAGAAGATGACTGAGAGCTTGTGGGTGTGAGTAGGGGAATGTGAGAGAAGGATAGCAGGCGTGCATCAATGGACGTGTTACAGTGCGAGAAAGATAGTGAGTGTGAGAATGAATGGATGTGTTACAGTGCAAGAAAAGTCAGTGTGTGAGTCAGAGTATGTGTGAGAGATTAAGGATAATGAGCGTGTGTGTGAGAATGTGAAAGATGGGTAGTGAGTATGAATGAATGGGTGTGTTACAGTGCAAGGAAAGTGAGTGTGTGAGTCAGAGTATGTGTGAGAGATTAAGGATAATGAGCGTGCATGTAAGAATGTGAAAGATGGGTAGTGAGTGTGAATGAATGGGTGTGTTACAGTGCAAGGAGGGTGAGGAGTAGGTAGTAAGTGTGTGAATGAGAGTGTGCGCGTGTAAAAGACTGAGGACAGTGAGAGCGTGTTCTTGTGAGTGAGGGTGTCTGTGAGCAAGTGCGTGTGCATGCAGGAGTATCCATGCACCAGAGTAGTGTCTGCGCCAGATTTCTCCGTTTTATGTGTAAAGGTCTGAATGTCCCAGGGAGTCGAGCCCCGGGGCACCATCTGTTCCTTCAGGTGGAGAGAGAGGGTCCCCACAGTAGGTCACATCCCCTCTCGACTCAGCATTCAATCTCAATATATAGCGCCTTTCACCACCTCAGGACATCCCAAAAGCACTTTACAGCCAATGAAGTACTTTGGAAGTGTTGTCACTGTTGTAATGTAGGAAACAGGACAGTCAATTTGCGCACAGCAAGCTCCCACAAACAGCGATGTGATAATGACCAGAACATCTATTTTTTAGTGATGTTGGTTGAGGGATAAATATTGGCCAGGACACGGGGCTAACTCCCCTGCTCTTCTTCAAAATAGTGGTCGGGGGATCTTTTACGTCCACCTGAGAGGGCAGACGGGCCAATGCGCAATTGGCTGCCGCGTTTCCTACATTAGAACAGTGATTACACTTCAATAATACTCAATTGGCTGTGAAGTGCTTTGGGACGTCCGGTGGTCGTATATAAATGCAAGTCTTTCTTTCACGTCTCATCCAAAAGAGGGCACCTCCGACAGTGCAGCACTCCCTTAGTACGGCACTGGGAGTGTCAGCTGGATTATGGGGCTCATGTCTGTGGAGTGGGGACTTGAACCCATGACCTTCTGACCCACAGCCAAGAGAGAGTGCTAAACCCACTGAGCCACGGTAGAAACGCCATGTCAATGGCTACCCAGCTTTGAGCAGAAATATCGTCACAGTGTCAGGAATACAAAGGGTTAACAGTTTGCTTATAGCGTAGGTCATAGTGATGTTTTCTCACTAGTTCCCCATTTCCTCATTTGACTCAGTGACACATCAACACTTTCTAATTAAATACACAGAGGGAGAAATACAGGAAGTGCCATTCGGCCCATCAGTGCGTGTCAGCAACATCAGGAACAGATTGCCTGACAATTAATCACATTGACGTTTGCGGGATGTTGCTGTGCACAATTTGGCTCCTGCGTTCCCTACATTTCAACACTGACTACACTTCTAAAGTACTTGATTGGCTTTGAAGTGCTTTGGGACATCCTGAGGTTGTGAAAAGCGCTTCAGAAAGGCAAGTCTTTCTCACCTTCCTGTTGGAAATGTCCATTCTGAAATAGATATTGAGCATGATGGATGCCCGACTTATCTGGAGAAGTGGTATTGGGCTGAGGTGGTGAAAGGCGCTATAGAAATGCAAGTCTTTCTTTTTTTTTCTTTCTTAGAGCCTTGTAACTCACTGCAGAGCACCTATCATTCCACAGAAAATTAAATTAGTCTGTGAAGACACTGTCTAGAAGCAGTTTTGAGATCAGGAAATCTTACTTCCTCCTGTCACTTCTCCAAGTTAATATCATCGTCTGCTCGGACATATTTATAGTTAATAGTCTTTTCAAAAGATCACTCTCATTGAGCTATGATTGGGGACCAAATTCAGCAGTGACCCAGCGTACTAACTCATTCCAAGTCGAATAGCAAATTCAACAGTAACTTTTTGAAGGAATTGAGTAAATACTTGAATGGGAAAAGTTGGCAGGGCTATGGGGAAAGAGCAGTTGATTGGGATTCATTGGATAGCTCCTCCAAGAGCTGACACAGGCGTGATGGGCCAAATGGCCTCCCACTGTGCTGTAAGATTTTATGGTTCTATGATAAGTTCCTTATCATCATCTCCTTGTCTTTACTGTTTAGTGTGAGGTCCAGTTCAGTTTTACCAAACCCGCAGTGAGACTGCCTGTAAAAGTCATGAACTCAACACAGCTGCACCTCTGACACATTCAGAGCTCAGGCTAGAGGCGCTTTGCTACTGTGTTTCAAAAGGGGGTATTTTAAACCCCCAACCCGCCTTCATTCCAACCACTTCCTGCCCCCGACCACAACACCCCGGCCCCCAACCAATTCCTCCCCCTCTCCTCTCTGCGGCCTAGTGCCGCAGGCCTACCCGCCCGCAGCCAGCCTGCCTCTCCATCAGGCTGGCTGCGGGTCTGAAACAGGTTTTAAATGAAAATCAGGCCTCGCCGATAAATTCAGCAGGGCCTGCGGGAAACCTGTTCTTCTGGGTATCCCGACTGCTTCGAGCTCCCGTGCTCCCAACCCGCCTCCCGATTAAAATTCCAGCCAAGATGTCTGCTGGAGTAGTGCCAGTGCTGAGCTTGGGGGCAAGTCAGTCGACAATGCTGCATTGGAATCAACCTACAACAATGGCCCGTATTTTCCGATGCCTACGGGTGTGTATGAGGTGTGTACCCACCCGTAGGGACATCGGAAATGCCGGTTTCAGGCATGCAAAGCGCATGCGCTGAAAACCGGCATTTCCGATCTGTTAGGAATCCTCTTGACAGATCCTCCGCCTGCCCTAGAGAAGGGCCTCTGCGGGCGGATAGTTCCGCTTTCTGGAGACCCTCCGCCCGCTGAAAACCCTTAGAAATCTTACGCCTGGTAAAAGCAGGCGTAAGGTCTGCTTTTACCAGCGTAAGAGTTAAAAAAGTAAAAAAAAAAGTTTTCACTCATTTATAATTTAAAAATACTTTGAAAAAAAGGGAAGTTTATTTTTAGCCCCGTAAAAAACTTAAAAGAAAATTCAAAAAATTAAATTTTTGTTTAAAATATTTAATTTAATGTAATTTTAACTCATTTTAAAAATGTGATGGTTCTTCTAAAATTTATTTAATGTTTTAGTGTCTTTTGGGGTGATCTCCATTCATACTTTTGACGGGTCTATCTGTCAAATATATGAAGGGGGATTCCCTTCTCCTATTGGCTGGCCTGGCCCACGTGATCCCAGGGATGATTGTGAACCGCCTGTGCCCCTGGGATACGTGGGCCCTGCGCATTTCGACTGTGGAGAGGCCCAGGATCGGAGGTGTCCGGACCTCAGGAGCCCTCAGGTAAGAGCGTAGATTTTTTTCCGATAGGAAGCAGCTGCACGCAGGAAGCCTTATATCGGAAATTACGGGCCAATATTGTTGGATCTAAAATAATCCCTTAGACAATGAGGATCCAAAGAAATTCCTTAGACAGTGAAGATTCAAAGTGATTCCTTAGACAATGAGAATCTGGGGCGTGCAGCCAAACTGCTTATAATGAGGATGGCGTGCCTCAGATTTAACCAGCATTGTAAATTTAACTGTGGCTGGTCACGTTTCACAGGCCTTGGGGAATCTGACAGCTAATGGAAGGCGAGCACTTCTGGATCCAGGAGGTTAGTGCCTTTACACTTACCTCCTGGATCCAGCGTCCCTGCCTCACCGAACCCCCACGATAGGAGACCCCGCCACGAGGCATCCGATCCCCCCCATGAGGCCTCCGATCGCTTTCCCGGACTCCCCCGACAACCGATGATCTTCAGGCTGGCCCCCGATGTGCTCTCCCTCCCCCCACCACTGATGCTCGAGTCCCGCCCCCGCCCATCCTCCGGCCCTCTACCGATTGCCCCCTCCCTCTGCCCTGTGACCTAGTGCCACAGGCCTACCCGCCCGCAGCCAGTCCGCCTCTCCATCAGGCTGGCTGCGGGTGGGAAACAGAGGCTTTTAAATACAAGTCAGGCCCTGCCGTTAAATTCGTGGCTGTTAACTTGCTTCAACCTATTCCTAAAAGGAATAAGACCCAATTAATACGAACTTAACAGAAACTATAAACTGGCAATCTTAGAATTAAACTATGGTCTCGCTCAATACTAAGAATTAGTAAAAGTAATTTAGCTGGTTATGCTCCAATTGCTCACTTTCCCACATACAAGAAGCAGATAAGAGATAAGGCTGAGACAGATTGGAGCCTCCCTCTTCTCTTCCCGAGCATTTCTAGCAAAACCAAGGGCAATTCAGCCATAAACATTAGCATCCAAGATGTAACCCAGCACCTACAATTTGAAAGCGGTGGATTTTGTAGAATAGCTGTTCTAGCAAATAGTTTTGGGGCCATTGAACTCTTTGCAATGCCTGATCCCTCAAATTAACATGGAGGAGAAATTCAGTATCGCCCCATTTGGGGCACAATTATCGGCCGGGCGCAAAGATTAGCGCCTGGCGCTAATTATCACCTCCGACTGCAAATGTGGCTTTTATCGCCCCTGGAGGTGATTGGAGCGCTAAATCAGGCGCTACACATCTGTCTTAAGGCGCAAAGGCCGAGGAGCGAGGCGTCAACTCAGAGCACTGGCGAAGCTCATGTGATGTCAGTCAGCAATGGAACACAGACACACTGGCACCGGCCAGTTCTTAAACGGAAGGGTTGATCTTGCTCTCCATCCACACCCTGCTCATTCCAGCCTTGAATCTCGGCCTGGAGAGGCCTGTACATCAAATCTTTTGGAAAGAACAATGGAGAGTCTCAGGGAAAGAGCTCAGACTGCAGCCCCCATATTTTCTTCTAAATCGATGCAAGGAAAGTCAAATCAGAAAGAACCTGCAAAGTGCTGCTCAGTACCCAAAACTCCTCAACACAGCTTTGAATATCTCCTGCAGTCTCTCCCTCTCACTCAGAATGCGTGGTGCAAAAATTTCGCCAACAAAAAAAGGCAGGAAGCGGTCGCCTTTAAATAGCGCTGCCCCAGTCCCTTCCCGACTGCAAAACGCTCCCCTCAACCTGTCGTAGCTAGCAGCAGGTGGTAAGACAGGGGGCGCAACTCAATATTCGGTTCGGGGCGCTACCGGGGCGTTGCATTCTTGACTGACGTCACGATATGCCGGCGCAGCAGATCGTGGCAGTAGTGTTTAGTGCCGCCGCAAGATGTCTAGTTAATTTTGTGAGCGGCGCAGATATCACCGCACCCGGGCGCTAGTTGCTTTGTGCCCCATTAGCACCCTCTTAAGGCGCTAAAGGGAGGCGCAAACCAACAAAATTTCCCCCCCATATTCTTGGTCGCTGCCTTGAGGGGGAGGAGCTATCTCCGACCCTTCACTCAGTTGGGAATATTCCCCACAGATGCATTACCCAGGTGACTGATGCCATGTTTCACTTCCCCTCTGAACTTGCTATATTCAACCTGGTTCACACTTGTATTCTCAACGTGACATCTTTTTCTGCTTCATCTTACTCTCTATCTCTTGCATCATCCAGGGAGCTCTTACTTTGTTTGCTCTACATTTCCCCCTCGTGGGAATGAACCTCGGCTCTACCCGAACCACCTCCTCTTTAAAGGCAGCCCATTGTTCAATTACAGTTTTGCCTGCCAATCTTTGATTCCAATATTACCCGGGCCAGATTCATTCTCAACCCACTAAAATTGGCCTTCCTCCAATTAAGTATTTTTACTCTAGATTGCACCCTGTCCTTGTTCATAGCTAATCGAAACCTAATGATACTATGATCACTGTTCCCTAAATGTTCCCCTACTGACACTTGCTCCTCTTGAACTCATCTCATTCCCCAGAATGATATCCAGCAATGCCTCCTTCCTGTTTGGGCCGGAAACATACTGATCAAGAAAGTTCTCCTGAACACACTTCAGAAATTCTTCCCCTTCTCTGCTCTTTACATTATTATTATCCCAATCTATATTAGGATAGCTGAAGTCCCCCATTATCACTACTCTATAGTTCTTACCCCTCTCTGTAATTTCACAGCAAATTTGCTCCTCTATATCCATCCCAATACTTGGTGGCCTATAGAATACATCTAGTAGTGTAATGGCGCTTCTGTTGTTTCTTAACTCTCACCAAATAGATTCTGTCCTTGACCCCGCCAGGATGTCCTCTCTCTCTCTCCAGCACTGTAATATTCTCCTTAATCAATACTGCCACCCCACCTCCTTTCTTTCCTTCCCTATCTTTCCTGAACACCTTATATTCAGGAATATTTAAAACACAATCCTGTCCTTTTTTGAGCCAGGTCTCTGTTATCGCCACAACATCATATTCCCATGTGGATATCTGCGCCTGCAGCTCTCCAACCTTATTCACCACGCTTCGTGCCTTCACACACATGCACTGTAAACCTGTCTTAGACCTTCTTTTATTCTCTCTTAGTCTTGAAGGGATAATTACTAGTCCTAGCCCCTTTAGGGCTTCCCCAGATCAGGCGTATTCCTCAGACGTTCACTTTCAAATAAAGTTTGAGGTAGCCGAATCCTAAAGACACTTAATTGGGTCTAAAGATCCAGACTATCTCTCCCTAAAGGAAAGGAACAACCTGAAGATGTTACCGTCCTCCAGATAGCACTTTTAATATGTTTAGCTAGACTGTAATGTTCCGGATATTATGAGGGTCCGGAAAACTCCCTCAGAATTCTGCAACTCCTCACCAAAGAGCGTACAGAGATTGAGTTCACGAGTTTGATGCAGAAGTATTATGTGAGACAATTCTAAAAGTATATAGATTTATTAAAGAAACAATATGTAATTACATTAGATGTTTCAATTGCAACATTAACAGTTCCAAAAAGAATAAGCTTTACAATTCTTATTAGAGATCTTAACTTCTCTATAGTTTTACAGTTCTTAGTCTTATTCCAGGATATCCACCAAAATCAAATACCTTTGATACCCGAGGTACAAAGAGGTGTAGACTTACAGAGCCTGCCTCTGAAGCTGAGAATCGGTTTGCCCCTTTACAGCGAGTCTATCATCCCATTTGAAAGTTCAATATTTATATTCTTTTTCAGTGGTATATCCTTTGAAGTTTTCTGCTGATGTAAACTAATTATCTCTAGTCATTTTTCTGCTGACCCCTGCTATTCTTACAGTCAGTTCAGCTGTTAGCATTAAGAATCGTGTCTCCTGTGTAGGTGTGTTAAGCTCACCATTAAAAACAGTGTATCTATTTGATGTTATTTTTACCAAGGTCTTCTCTTTGTGTCTTTTGCTTTTAGAACACCTTAATTAGGATGATCTATGCAATTCTTAAGCACCTCAGCTGGTTGTAACACAGACTCGTGTCTCCCCTCCATAGGTGTTCTAAATTTAGCATAAAAACGATTTGACGGCAGGTGTTTCTTTTATTTGATGTCATTTTTACGAAGGCATATGTTTTTTCTTCTTTTATGTGCCTGTTTATGAAGTGTACTTTAGAACACCTTAACAGGGTGTACCATTATCTTTTTTCCAAAGATTCAGACGTCAGGAACCTTTAACCTTCTGTTTCAAAAATGCTATTGATTCAGTGTCAACAACTTATCTTATCTCAATAGTCTGAATGCTGTTCACAGCTTCTCCATTGTTGAGGCTTCCAGATTTCCAGACCTAGTTTGTCAAGTTTTAATAAAGTCAGAATTCTTTCATAGAATGGTGTATTTTTCTGAATAGGTATGGCTTATTCCTTTACAGTCTGACCCCACCTAAAACCGTACTATTTCTTAGTCTAGTGCTATCTGTCTCTCCCAATCCTTTGTGCACCTTGTTTCTCCTTTCTAATGCTATATCCTGGTGCCCATCCCCCTGCCAAATTAGTTTAAACCTTCCCCAACAGCACTAGCAAACACCCGCACCATCCCGCCACCGCCTACCCCATGAGGACATTGCTCCCAGCTCTGTTGGGGTGCAACCCGTCCTGCCTGTAAAGGTCCCACCTCCCCCAGAACCGGTCCCAATGTTCCAGGAATCTAAAGCCCTCCCTCCTGCATCATCTCTCCAGCCACGCATTCTTCTGCTCTATCCTCCTAATTCTATCCTCATTAGCTCGTGGTACAGGGAGTAATCCAGAGATTACATCCTTTGAGGTGCTGCTTTTTAATCTCCTTCCTAGCTCCCTAAAATCTGCTTGCAGGACCTCATCGCTCTTTCTACCTATGTCAGTGATACCGATATGGACCACCACCTCTGGCTGTTCACCCTCCCCCCTCAGAAATTTCTGCAGCTCAGTTACATCCTTGACCCTGGCATGAGGGAGGCGACACACCATCCTGGAATCATGTTTGCGGCCATAGAAACACCTGTCTGTTCCCCAAACTATTGAATCTCCTATCATTATTGCTTTCTCGAACTTCCTCCTCACTACCACCACCCCACGCCACCCCACCCCCCCCCCCCCCCCGTACAGCTGAGCCACCCGTGGTGCCGTGGACTTGGCTCTGGCTGTACTACCCAGAGGAACCATCGCCCTCACCAGAATACGGGTTGGAGAGTGAGATGCACTCAGGGGACTCCTGCACTGCCTGCCTGGTCCTCCTTATCTGTCTGACGGTCACCCATTCCCTCTCTGCCTGCACACTCTTACACTGCGGGGTGACCACCTCCTGAAACGTGCTATCCACGTATCTCTCAGCCTCACGGATGCACCGCAGTGTCACCAGCTGCTGCTCAATCTCCGAAACCTGGAGCTTGAACTCCTCCAGCTGACGACACCTCCTGCACATGTGGATGTCCAGGACACGGGAAGCGTCCTGGAGTTCCCACATGGCACAAGATGTGCATTCCACGGGACTGAGGTGCCCTGCCATGTCTCTACTTAATAGACTATTAATTAACTTAACAGAAATAAACTCAAGACTTTAAAATAAAACAATCACCGGCTACTTACAAATCAGCTCCTTCCCTTGTGCTGACGTCACTTTACGTATTTGATCTCGCTCCCTGACGCTCGCGCTCCGGGCTCTTGGGCCTACCTTTATCAGCGGCCGCTCCTCTCGCTCTCCCGCAGGTCCGCTCTCGGGCCTATTAACATGGAGTCCTTGGGTTCTGTGGCTCCACTCCTCCTTTTCAGTTAAACGTCTCAACTGCCTTCCTCCTCTCCACCGAATTCCTGCTCTCATCAAATTCTTTGGGCTGGATTTTCAATGACCCGTGGAGTCGGGTTTGGAGGCGGGGCGGGGGGGGCGTTGGAGGGGTTAAAGTTGCAGTTTCGGGGGCCCCGACCCCATCCCGCCTCCATGCCAGTTTCTCTGGCGGCGGGTACCCGACCTGTGCTGAGAACCGACTCCCCGAGGAGGGAAGGGATTAGTGACAATTAACTGCCTGTTAACAGGTAGTTAACAGGCAGTTTTTTGCATAATCCCTAATTTAAAAAGAAAAGTTGGGCTTCCCGACAGGTGGCAACCATGCCAAGTTATCGGGACGGGCCGTGGGTCTGCAGGGGTTGGAGGGGTCGATATGTCCGGTGGGCAGGTGAGTGATGGGAGCATGTGTGCAGAGGTAAGTGTGTAAGGTAAGTGCTAAGTGTTGGAAAAAGTTTTACTTACCTTAACTTCCTCCTGCAGGTGTCAGCCCTTCAGTTCTCGGGAGTTAGAAATCTCACCGGCACAGAAAGCAGGAAAGCCGTGGTTCTGTCAAAAACTGCAGCCTTCTGTATTCTGTGCTGGAATGATTTCTAACTAAGCCTGAGAGGAAGGACTGAAGTTAGAAATCATATTGTGAGTGTTTGACAGCTTCAAAGAGCTGTCAAACATTGATATTTCATCTGTCAAAAGCTCTTGACAGATAAAATGTCAATCTGTGACGTCACCTGTTGCCGGGTGGCCCTTAATTGGCCTGCTGAGCCCACTGGGCGGGCTCAACAAGGTCAATCAAGGGAAAATACAGTGTGTTGGCCACATCTCGATGCAGGCGGGTTCACAAGCCAGAATGTGTGATTCACGACACCACCCCGACACCAGTTTCAAAATGCAGCCCATACACTCTGCAGCTGATAGCTGTTAACTGCGAACTGCAACTGACCATGCAGTTTCATGTATGTTACAAGAGAAAGCCAAATTCCAATCGCCTAACTTACCTGATACCTACCAGTAAATTTCTCCTCTCCACCGATTCTTCCTCTCACCAAATTCTTCCACTCTGCTTGCGATCCACTCCGATTGCATTCTCCCAGCTCTGTCTCCAAGCTCTGTTTTCAAGCTCTGCAACCAAGTCTCCATAATGGCTATTAGATCAAACCCATTTATTTCTACCTGTACTATTAATTTATCTATTTTGTTGTGAATGCTTCGTACATTCAGATATAGTGCCTTTAGCTTTAACTTTTTCTATTTTTCCCTGATGTCACCTTAGTCACTGATGCTCTGTTACCTTTATTAAGCTCCCTGTCCCTTCCTGACCCACTCTGCTTATTTTTACCCAAATCACTACTCTGCTCTTCAGACTTGACATTTCTCTTACTGCTTTTGAATTTACTCTTTCCTGAATCCTCCCATCCCCGCTTCATTAGTTTAAAACCCTATCTACCACCCTAGTTATTCAATTTGCCAGGACACTGACCCCAGCCCAGTTTAAGTGGAGCCCATCCCAACAGAACAGCTCCCTCTTTCACCAGGACTGGTGCCATTGCCCCATGAATTGAAACCCCTCCATCCCACACCACTCTTTCAGCCACGCGTTTTGTAAAGTTTCAAAAATTTGCAGATCCCCAAAAATATCTAAGGGAAAAAAAAATAAGGACTTTGGAACTTTAAAGGAACATGTCTGGACATGTACCGCATGTGGATCTACCTCTGTGAATAGCAGGCTCGAGGATTGCATTGTCTGGGAATTCAAAGCCCAGCAAACATTAACATTTGGACAATAGGCCCTGGGAGAAGGCCGCCCCACCCAAAACACAGAACCCATAGGAATGCTAGGCCCAGCAAGGAACCCAAAACATGAGAACAATGCAAGCTTCCATAAAACAACAGCTCAACAGGGCGCAAGCCATTTGATTTGGTTTAGCATAGTTGAAGGCCCATCAAAATTTAACAAGACAATGAACAGGCCTCACCTGAAACTCACTTCATTACGAAACCAGTTTTCGTGAGGAGTTTTGGGGGGGGGGGTGCGAAAAAGGACTATAATTGCAGCAGGACCCAAGATTTCTATCTCTTTTGACTCGCCGACAACGCTGGCACAACTCTCCCTCTCAGCTCTGCCCAGAAGCCGTATGGTAAAGGAAGACATTTGATGACTAGAATCACCATCAACTTACCTGGCTGGATTTCGTACTGTTAATACCCCTGTTTGGTGAGCATTATCCCTGATCTCCTGAAACCGAAACCTAGCTAGATAGTGGGATTTTTGGGAGGGATAAAGGTTTTTCTTGTATATTGTCATTCTCCCTCGCCTGTAACCATGTGTTACCCAAACCTGTTTAAGTGTGAAGTGTGTTTAAGTTTGTTACCTTTTATTTTTAATAAAAGTTATAGTTCTTTCATCGGAACCTGTTGTCTACTGCATCTTTATTCACAACCCCTAAATAAGTCCAAGTTTTGAACCTGGGGCGTGGGAGCGATTCGAACAGTTCACTGAGTCAGGGGAAAGGCTGACCCCTACCACCACCACCCCCTACAGTTTAACCTTCTAATCTGCATATCATTGTGCCAATTTGTGCGTGGCTCCGGTAACAATCCAGAGATTATTACCTGTGAGGTTTTGTGGTTTAATTTCGACCCTAGCTCTGTAAACTCTCTCAGCAGAATCTCATTCCTAGTTCTAATTATATCGTTGGTTCCTATGTGGGACCATGACAACTGGATCCTCCCCCTCCCATTCCACGTTTTTCTCCAGCCACGAGGAGAGATCCTTAAGCCTGACAGACAATACAGCCTTCAGAACACCCTGACTATACTGTCCCCTGCCACTAAAACATTCCTTTTCACTCCTCCTACTTAAATGGCCTCCTGTACCATGGGGCCACAGGCAATTTGCTCATCCACCCTGCAAACGTTGCCTTCATCCACACAGGCAGCAAGAACCTCGTACCTGACGAAAGGTCATCGACCTGAAACATTAACTCTGTTTCTCTCTCCACAGATGCTGCCTGACCTGCTGAGTATTTCCAGCATTTTCTGTTTTTATTTCAGAACCTCATTCCTGTCGGATCAGGGCTAAGGCTGAGGCTCCTCCAGCCCTGCACCTGGGGACCCCTTATCTGCCTGAGCCGCAGTCACACCCTCCTGCCCCTGATCACTAACCAGACCTGTACCACTACCTAACCTAACTGGTGTGACTGCCTCCTGGATAAAAGTGTTCAGGTAACTCTCCCCCTCCCTGATGCCCCGCAATGTCTGCACCTCGGACTCCAGCTCAACACCTCTGAGCTGAAGTTCGTTGAGGTGCAGACACTTACTGCAGAAGTGGTTGTCTGGGATCATGATGCTCGCCACAATCTCCCTCATGCTGCAGTTGCGGCACACCACCTGCACTGCCATCCCCATACAACCATGTTTTATTTATTTATTTAATTAAAGTTTACGTATTTAATTAGCTTAGCTTATAGTTTAGTTTTTTTTTACTACTTACTTGATCTAGTTTAAGTTATAGGTAGGTAGATTAAATTAAATATTTCCCTGTAACACGAACCACGATAAGTATTGGAGGCAAGAAGCATCACTTTCTTCCCCCGCTGCACCAAATTCCCACTCTCTCCAAATTACCAACTGTTGCACTCTGTTTAGGTGCACTCCGTTTAAGACCACTCTGTGCAGACCACATAGCTGCCAGACTGGGCCTGCGGCAGATGGTGAGAGAAGCAACACGAGGGAAAAAGGTACTTGATCTCGTTCTCACCAATCTACCTGTCACAGATGCACCGGTCCATGAGAATATTGGTAGCAGTGACCACCGCACAGGGCCTGTGGAGCCGAAGTCCCATTTTCAAACTGAGGACACCCTCCATCGTGTTGTGTGGCACTACCAACGTGCTAAATGGAATAGATTCAGAACAGATCAAGCAGCTCAAAACTGGGCATCCATGAGGCGCTGTGTGCCATCAGCAGCAGCAGAATTGTATACCAGCACAATCTATAACTTTATTTAACATCAAGTCAGGGGACCCACCCTGGTTCAATGAGGAGTGTAGAAGAACATTCCAGGAGCAGCACCAAGCGTACCTAAAAATGAGATGTCAACCTGGTGAAGCTACAACACAGGACGACATGCATGCTAAACAGCGGAAGCAGCAGGCTATAGACAGAGCTAAGCATCGGATCAGATCAAAGCTCTGCAGTCCTGCCACATCCAGTTGTGAATGGTGGTGGACAATTAAACAACTAATGGGAAGAGGAGGCTCCATGAACATCTCCATCCTCAATGATGGTGGAGCCCAGCACGTGAGGGCTAAAGTCAAGGCTGAAGTGTTTGCAACCATCTTCAGCCAGATGTGCCGAGTGAATGATCCATCTCGGCCTCCTCCTGAGGTCCCCACCATCACAGAAGCCAGTCTTCAGCCAATTTGATTCACTCCACGTGACATCAAGAAATGGCTGAGTGCACTGGATACAGCAAAGGCTGTGGGTCCCGAAAGCATCCCAGCTGTTGTGCTCTAGAACTAGCTACGCCTCTAGCCAACATGTTTTAGCAGTACAGCTATAACACTGGCATCTACCCGACAAAGTGGAAAATTGCCCAGGTATGTCCTGTCCAGAATAAGGACAAATCCAATCCAGTCAATTACCACCCATCAGCCTACTCTCAATCATCAGCAAAGTGATGGAAGGTGTCATCAACAGTGCTATCAAGCGGCACTTACTCACCAATAACCTGCTCACTGATGCCCAGTTTGGGTTCCGGCCAGGACCACTCAGCTCCAGACCTCATGACAGCCTTGGTCAAAACATGGACAAAAAAGCTGAATTCTAGAGGTGAGGTGAGAGTGACTGCCCTTGACATTAAGGCAGCAGTTGACTGAGTGCGGCATCAAGGAGCCCGAGTAAAATTGATGTTAATGGGAATCAGAGGGAAAAATCTCCACTGGCTTGAATCATACCTAACTCAAAGGAAGTTGGTTATGGTTGTTAGAGGTCAATCATCTCAGCCCCAAGACATCGCTACAGGAGTTTCTCAGGGCAGTGTCCTAGGCCCAACGATCTTCAGCTGCTTCATTAATGACGTTCCCTCCATCATAAGGGCAGAAGTGGGGATGTTCGCTAATGATTGCACAGTGTTCAATGCCAGTCGCAACTCCTCAGATAATGAAGCAGCACGTTCCCGCATGCAGCAAAACCAGGACAACATTCAGGCTTGGGCTGATAAGTGGCAAGCAACATTCATGCCAGGCAAGTGGCAATGACCATCTCCAACAAGAGAGGGTCCAGCCACCTCCCCTTGAAATACAATGGGATTGCCATTGCCGAATTCCCCACCATCATAATCCTGGGGGTCATCATTGACCAGAACTTTAACTGGACCAACCAGATAAATACTGTGGCTACAAGAGCAGGTCAGTGGCCGGGTATTCTGTGTCGAGTGGTTCTCCTCCTGACTCCTCAAAGCCTCTCTGCCACTTACAAGGCACAAGTCAGGAATGTGATGAAATACTCTCCACTTGTGTGGATGAGTGCAGCTCCAACAACACTCAAGAAATAGACACCATCTAGGAAAAAGCAGCCTGCTTGATTGGCACCCCATTCACCACCTTCAACATTCACTCCCTCCACCACTGGCGCACCGTGTCTGCAGTGTGTACCATCTACAAGGTGCACTGCAGCAACTCGGCAAGGCTTCTTTGACAACATCTCCCAAACCCGTGACCTCCACCACCTAGAAGGACAAGGGCAGCAGGTGCACGGGAACATTATCAGCTCCAAGTTTCCTGCCAAGTCAGACACTATCCTTACTTGGAAATGTATCGCCATTCCTTCATCGTCACTGGGTCAAAATCCTGGAACTCCTTCCCCAATAGCACTGTGGGCATACCTTCTCCTCAGGGACTGCAGTGGTTCAAGATGGTGGCTCACCATCACCTTTCTAAGGGCAGTTAGGGATTGCAATAAATGTTGGCCTTGCCAACGATGCCCACATCCCATGACTGAATTTTAAAAAAAACTATTTTTTAGTGAACTTGATTGAGGGATAAATATTGGCCCAGGACACTGGGGAGAACTCCCCTGCTATTCTTCGAAATATTGGCCATAGAATCTTTCACGTCCACCTGAGAGGGCCGACAGGGCCTTGGTTTAAAGTCTCATCCGAAAGACAGCACCTCCGACTGTGCAGCACTCCCTCAGTACTTTTAGGGGCCATTTTCTCAGCCCAGAGGAGGCGGGTATGGAGGCGGGACTGCCGGGAAAATGGCAGAATTTGGGGGCTGTTGGCAAACCCGCCCCCAACCCGCCTCCATGCCATCTTCCCAGGAGGCAGGTAGCTGTCCCGCCCCGGGTCCCGTCTCCTTGGAGGCGGGAAGGGATTAATGCCTATTAACGGCCTGTTAACAGGTAGTTAACAGGCAGAAAATAGGATTATCCCCTTTTTGCCCTCACAAGTGCGGGCTTCCCGAAGGCTCCAAAACCCACCTGGGTCACCGAGGCCAGTAGTAGGTCTGTGGGGGTCGGGGGGGTGCAAAAGTGTGGTGTGAAGGTAAGTGATGGGTGCAAGAGTGTAGAGGTGAGTATCTGAGGTAAGTCCAAAGTGTTAGTAAAAGTGTACTTACCTTTGCTTCTTCCTGCAGGCTTCAGTCGGTTTCTACACGACAAGTCTCGCACCTCTGTGTTGCAGATGAGAGATGTCCGTTGCATTCTCATATGCAACAAACATCTCATTTCTGTGAAAGAAAGAAGGTTGATGAGGTCTTGTATGCAAAACCTCATCAAACTACACAGGATGCCAGTGTTTGACAGCTTCACAGAGCTTTCAAACGATGACATTACTTCTTTCAAAAATTCTTGACAGATGACACGTCATACCTTGACGTGCTCTGCCACCGGCTTCGCCCGAATTGGCCTGCTGAGCCCGCCGGGCGGGCTTAACAAGGTCAATCGGGGAAAATCCCGCTAATTGGCCAGAAGCTGATGGAGGCGGGACTGAAACCTGACAAGTGGGAGTCCCGCCTCCAAAAGCTTCCCATTGAGAAAATCACCCCCGAAGTGTCTGCCTGGATTATGGGTTCAAGTCTCTGGAGTGGGGATTTGAACCCATGACCTTCTGACTCAGAGGCAAGTGTGAGTGCACAACCCACTGAGCCACGGTAGAAACTCCATGTCAACGGCTGCCCAGCTTTGAGCAGAAATATCATCACAGTGTCAGCACACAAAGGGTTAACGGTTTACCAAGAACGCAAGAAAAAGTGATGTTTTCTCACTAGTTCCCTGTTTCCTCATTTGACTCACAGTCAACACTTTCTATATAAATACACAGAGCAGCACAGGAAGAGGTCATTGGTGCCCAGCACTGCGTGTCAGCAATTACTCTCCAGGCGAGCAGTCGGACAGGCCCTGGGTAAGTAACGGAACCATTGTAATTCACTTCAACGACCAACGTCGTCCTTTTTTGGTGTTGTGAGTTTATAAAGACAGATTCCAATGATTGATGCCTTCTCAAGATTTCTACTTATTACTGAGATCTGGGCTTAGGGCTGAAGTCTATCGTACAGGACATCTTTCTAGTTCAAGGAACAAGGGAAGTCCAGAGACTTGAGCACAAGATCCAGGCCGAAGCACCCAGGCCAGTACTGAGGGAGCGCTGCACTGTCAGAGAGGCAGTACTGAGGGAGCGCTGCACTGTCGGAGGGGCAGTACTGAGGGAGCGCTGCACTGTCGGAGGGGCAGTACTGAGGGAGCGCTGCACTGTCGGAAGGGCTGTACTGAGGGAGTGCTGCACTGTCGGAGGTGACGTCTTTCGGATGGGAAGTTAAATTGAGGCCCTGTTTGCCCTCTTAGCTGAACCTAAAAGGTCCCATGGCACTATTTGGAAGAAAAGCAGGGGAGTTCTCCCCGATGCCCTGGGGCCAATATTTATCCCTCAACCAGCATCACTGAAAACCAGACGACCTGGTCATGATCACATTATATTTGTGGGAGCTTGCTGTGCGCAAAATGGCTGACTCCTTTCCTGCATTACAACAGTGACAACACTTCAAAAAGTACTTCATTGGCTGTAAAGCGCTTTGGGACATCCTGAGGTAGTGAAAGCCGCTATAGAAATGCAAGTTTTTCTTTCTTAAAGTCTTGTAACTCACTGCAGAGCACCTATCATCCCACGTTGAATCAATTTGTCCGTGAAGACATTGTCTGAAAGCAATTTTGATCTCTCGAGCGCTATTGGGCAAGAGGTGAGGTCTCATTAACTCCTTTCTGTTTCAGGTATTGAGAGTGAGAAGTTGATGAAATATCTGAGAGCGGACAATGATCAGGATATCTTACTGCCTCCTGTCACTTCTCCAAGGTAATATCATCGTCTGCTTGGACATATTTATGGTTAATAGTCTTTGCTCAAGATCATTCTTATTGAGCTATGATTGGGGACCAAATTCAGCAGTGACCCAGCGTAGTAACTCGCACCAAGTCCCGTTCACCCATCACCCCACTGCCTGCTGACATACATTTTCCAGTCTGGCAACAATTGGAGGAGCACAGACATCTTGGAAGGTTGCAGGGCTGGAGGAGGTTACAGAAATGGAGAGTGGAGAGAGGCCACGGGGCGATTTGAAATCGAGGATGAGGATTTTAAATTCAAAGTGTTGCCGGCCCGGAAGCCAATGTAGGTCACCGAGCACAGGGGGAAACGGGTTGAGGAGAGAAGCGGGATAAAAACTGAGGGAAGAAATCTCTCCCGTTGCTAGAATTCCGATAGCAAAGTCCTGAAATTTGTGTCTTTTGCTGATTTTAGTGAGAAGTCGCCCTGAAGACAACATAGCAGCACTTAGAATAGACAGGCAGTTCAGCTTCCTGTCCATTCTCACCATGATAGCAACCACTATAAGGGTGCAAAATAACTGAAAGATAGAAAGAAGGCATACCAGGAAATGTATAAAGGTCTCAAATATGCTGAGTTTCTCTGTTTGCCTCTGATCTGCTCTGCAGTTACATTTCACAGAATCATAGAATCTTATAATACAGAAAGAGTTCATTCAGCCCATCATGCCTGTACTGTCTCTTTGGTGGAGAAATTCAACTATAGCCCTACAGTGATGATTGCAATCCAAGCCAAGGGGAGGTGAGGAGGATTATTTTTACGCTGCGAGTTGTTCTGATCTGGAATGCACTGCCTGAAAGGGCGGTGGAAGCAGATTCAATCGTAACTTTCAAAAGGGAACTGGATAAAAACTTGAAGTGGAAACATTTTCAGGGCTATGAGGAAAGAGCAGGGGGTGAGACTCATTGGATCGCTCCTTGAAAGAGCCGACACAGGCACGATGGGCTGATTGAACTCCTTCTGTGTTTTAAGATTCCGTGATTCTATGATTTAAGTTCCTTATCAGCAACTCATTTTCTTTCCTGTTAGAATCATGAATATTGCAGAAGAACAGGGAACAAGAGGTGTTTGCCATCATTGTTTAAGGTGGGGCCCAGTTCAGTTTTAACAAACACGCACTGAGTCCATCTGTAAAAGTCATGAACCCAACACAGCTGCACCTCCGACACATTCAGAGCTCAGGCTAGAGGCGCTTTGCTACTGTGCTTCCAAGTGTCTGCTGGAGTCGGGCCAGTGCTGAGCCTGGGGACAAGTCAGTCTACAATACTGTATTGGAATCAACCTACAACAACATTGGTTTTGTGTCTAAAATAATCCCTTGGACAATGGGGATCCAAAATGATTCCTTAGACAATGAGGATCCAAAGAGATTCCTTAGACAATGAGGATACAAAGTGCTTCCTTAGACAATGAAGACACAAAGTGAGGAATTTTCTGGGGGGATCAGCAGGCACGATCGGTGGTGGGTTGGGTGGGAAAGTGTGTTTTTTGACAGCAGATCGGGACCCTGCTGTCAACCCGCTGCCGCACACCTTTATCAAATATCAGGTCTGTCAGCGCTGAGCAGACCCGACACGTAGCGGCGGGGGAGGCAATTCAGGTCAGTATGACCTTGTTACCAGAAGATTAACAACAATTTTGAGCTCACCTTTAGAATTTACCAGCTCGCCAGTGGGGTCCACGCTGCTCGTGGAATCATCTCATTACTTGACAGCTTGAAATGTGCTATAGTAGCTCCCATCTCACAGCTGTTTAATTTCCAAGCTCAGCAGCTGTTGCTTACTGCATTTGGAAGACAAATTCAGCTTTTTGCAGGTTGCAAGTGTTTGGAGCAAACTTTCTCACCATTGACAGATTGCTTCTGTCCTCTCAACTTCACCTGCCATCTATTCCATCAACATGGGAGCCCTTCATACTGTCTCACCTTGGTCCTCAGCATCCGACCACAATCAACCGCAACACCAGCAGCACCAGGCACACCAGCAGTACGAACAAACACACCAACATTCTCCTCAATCACCTGATGCTGCACAGGACAGAGGGCTTCAACACCCAACCACATTGCTGCCCGGGACACCAGGGATGGCCTCACCATCGCCACATTTACTTCACTTGATGCTGTACACCCTGGCTGTCACATGATGCGCCAAGGTTGTCACCACCACACACCAACACCATAAAGCATCCCTACAATGTCCAAGCCATTCCTTTCACACTCATCAGTGTTGCAGGGGGTGCTATTATGTCTCACCATTCACTGCAACTCACTAAGCCACTTCCAAAGGTGTACACAAATCTGTCCAAGAACGCAAAGTGTTGAAAATAAAGATTTCAATGTTTGACAGCACATTAACAGAAACTTCACATGAAAATTGGCTAAAACACACAAGTGCCTACCCTTGTGTGTTGTTAGTTGGTATGATTGGACTAGGATGAGGGTGAGTGTGAGGGGTGGCTAGTGAGATGGGGAAGTGATAATGTAGATAGAGAGGGATGGGTGGAGGTGCAAGGTAAGTTGGTGCGAGTCAGGATGTGCAGGAGTAGGGTAAGGAAGGCAGAGTAATAGGATGTGATGAGAGGCACAGCAGGATGTGGTTGAGTGTGGCTTGGCAGTAATGTTTCGTCATCTATTGAGATCATTGGAAGGTTTGAGCCACTGCAGCCTGGTCCTCCTGATGACATCCCTACTTGTGCCCTCCTGTGCAATGTACAACCAGGCTGCATTGGTCTCCTGGGGAAGTCTCTTCCGCCCATTCAAAGGGAAGAGAACCACCCTGTGTGTTGTGACTCCCTCCATAAGCATATGAAGGGAGTCATAGGTGAGCCTGGGTGCAGCCGTTCACCTCTGTGCAGTCCTTGTCAGTGTTTGCAGCACCTCAATGCACTAGAACACTGACAGTACAGATGCCAAAGTAAATTTGCGTATGATCCCTTTAAGGAAACCGGCTGATAAGGAAACTCATCAAATAATGTCATCAGACCCGCTTCCTTCAACTGGCCGGCAAACGCACAGGGCGGGTTTAACAAGCCCAATCAGGGGAAAGTCATGTCGGAGGCTGGTTGAAGCCAGCAGCGAGGTCATGACCTGCCACCGACCTCGCCCACCAGGGACCTGCCGAGGTAGGGGAAATCGCGGCCAAAGTGTGCCAAGTAGACTGAATCAGCCCAGCCAATCAGATGGGTTGCAGACCAAACAAGAAGGTTTTAAATAGTGATTCATAATGGAGAAAATGGCGTGAGTTCTGATGGTTTCCAATCCATTGTTCCTGCATTGTAAGTCAGCGCAGAATATATCTCCATTGGTGGGTCTTTTAGGCTTTGTGTTGGGTTGAAGACTTGCTTCAGTAAACAGGGTCCTGAGGTCCTTGAGTCAATATAGAACATACTTTTCCACTCCCATGTCCAGGATTCCCTTTCATCTGTTGAGTAACCTTGGTGAGTTCCTTGTTTGTCCTGTAGATGGTGCACACTGCAGCCACAGTGCACCAATTGCAGTGGGGCTGAAGATCGAATCTAGTGGAGCGAAAAGCCATCCAGTGCTAAATATTGATATTTTTCTCCTCAGCTGTATTGTCACAAGAGTGGAAAGGCAACACTCCACGAGATGTGAAAGCACAGGAAGGTTTGTGTGCACAGATTCCATGTCATTACAGTTATCCATCGAGTCTGGCAAACCAACCGCGAGTTGGAATCTGGTATAAATATGAGAGATGGAGATCAGACTCTGTAGCCTTTCACTCCAAGGATCACAATCGCAAGTCGCAACGGTTACGACATCGGACCCGGCTGTCTGGAGACCTGAAAGATGGCGACTGTTCCCTGATTATAAACGACATCACAAAGCAAGATGCAGGTCCTTATTATTTCAGGATAGAATTTTCTTATAACAAGGGTAGCTACAGCTACAAACCTGACACACTGCTTCAAGTTTCTGGTAAGTGCTGTGTTATAATTACTCAATAATTCACGTTCAACAGTCAATGGGAAATAACATTAACTGTGGCGGTTACATATTAACATAAAACACAGCTTATTATAATGCAATGTATGATTATCAATATCCTGGTGATATCTTCCAGTTCAGTCCTAAAGCATCCTCTAATACTCACTTTATTATAATGATTGAATGTCTTGACTGTGTCCATCAATGTTATCAGGTTATCAACTCCCATCTATCTCTCTAATCGTGTTTAAATTCTGACATATAGACAAAGTAAAGAACATAAGAACATAAGAAATAAGAGCAGGAGTAGGCAATACGGCCCCTTGAGCCTGCTCCGCCACTCAATAAGATCATGGCTGATCCTCGACCTCAACTCCACTTTCCCGCCCGATCTCCATATCCCTCGATCCCATGGAGTCCAAAAATCTATCTATCTCAGCCTTGAATATACTCAAAGTCTCTGCATCCACAGCCCTCTGGGGTGGAGAATTCCAAAGATTCACAATCCTCTGAGTGAAGAAATTCCTCCTCATCTCAGTCTTAAATGGCCGACCCCTTATCCTGAGACTATACCCCCTAGTTCTAGACACTCCAGCCAGGGGAAACAGCTACTCAGCATTTACCCTGTAAATCCCCTTCAGAATCTTGTATGTTTCAATGAGATCACCTCTCATTCTTCTAAACTCCAGACAGTATAGGCCCATTCTACACAATCTCTCATCATAGGACAGCCCTCTCATCCCAGGAATCAATCTAGTGAACCTTCGTTGCACTGCCTACAAGGCAAGTATATCCTTCCTCAGATAAGGAGACCAAAACTGTGCACAGTACTCCAGGTGTGGACTCACCAAGGCCCTGTACAATTGTAGCAAGATTCCTTACTCTTATACTCCAACCCCCTTTGCAATAAAGGCCAACATGCCATTTGCCTTCCTTATTGCTTGCTGTACCTGCATGTTAGCTTCCTGTGTTTCTTGCACGAGGACACCCAAATCTCTCTGAACACCAACATTTGAAAGTTTCTCACCATTTAAAAATTATTCTGTTTTTCTATTCTTCCTACCAAAGTGAATAACCTCACATTTCCCCACATTATGCTCCATCTGTGACCTTACTGCCCACTCACTTAGTCTATCTATATCCCTTTGCAGACTCTTAGGGCTGGATTTTAACAGCCCTGAGGAGGCGGGTGTGGAGGAGGAACTGCTGGCAAAATCAAAAAGAACGGGAGCGGGTCCCGAACCCACTCCCAACCCGCCTCCAAACAGTTTTCCCGGGAGTCGGGTCCCCAATTTGCGCCTGGGACTCGACTCCTAGTGGCGGGAAGTGGATTATAGCCACTTAACTGCCTGTTAACAGTGGCTTTTTCCCATTTTGAGACTTCTGCTGCAGGCTTCCTGATGTCGGGGAGTCCCGCCAGGGTACGTGAGGCATGCTGTGGGTCTGTTGTAATGTTTGTGTATAGATGACAGCTTCAGAAGTGGTATGCAGGATCCAATGGGACACTGGTGAGTATCAGAGGTAAGGAGATGTTGGGAAAGTCATTTTTAATGTGTTAAGATTTTCCTGTTGGTGACAAGTTTTGATGTGTTTGTGTGGCCTCACCTCATTGGGAGAAGTGACAGATCGCTTCTGTAACCTCATCTGCAGCTGCCATCTGTTTTATCCTGAGGAGAGTCTGGGTACAAGGGCTTACCTTTGTACAGTGATTGCCAGTGTTTGACAGCACCTCATGCTGTCAAACACTGACAAATCATCTGTCAAAAATAAGTGCTACATGTCCCTTTAAGAAAACCGGCAGATGAAGTGTCATCAACTGACGTCATCTGAGCTTTCCCTTAATCGGCCGGCAAGCCCGCAGGGCGGGCTTAACAAGGCCAATCAGGGGAAAATAACGTCTGTGCGTCAGGCATCGCTGGGGGCGGGACTAGAACCCGGACGGCAGCAGTCCCACCCCCAACTTGTCTCGGCAGGTAAAATCCAGCCCTTTGTGTTCTCCTCATAGCTTCCTGTCCCAACTAGCTTTGTATCATCAGCAAACTTGGATACATTACACTCGGTCCCTTCATCTAGGCCATTAATATAGATTGTAAATAGCTGAGGCCCCAACACTGATCCTTGCGACACCCCACTAGTTACAGCCTGCCAACCTGAAAAAGATCCTTTTACCCCTACTCTCTCTTTTCTGTCGGCTAACCAATCTTTTATCCATGCTACTATATTACCCCCAACCCCATGAGCCCTAATCTTGTGTAATAACCTTTTATGTGGCACCTTATCGAATGCCTTTTGGAAATTCAAATATATTAAATCTACTAGTTCCCCTTTATCTACCCTGCTAGTTACATCCTCAAAAAACTCTAAAATATTTGTCAAACACGATTTCCCTTTCATAAAACCATGTTGACTCAGTCTAATCATGTTATGTTTTACTAAGTGCCCTGATACCACTTCCTTAACAATGGAGTCCAGCATTTTCCCGACGACTGATATCAGGCTAACTGGCCTGTAGTTCCCGGTTTTTTCTCTCCCTCCTTTCTTGAATAGCAGTGTTACATTTGCTACCTTCCAATCGATTGGGACCTTTCTAGAATCTAGGGAATTTTGAAAGATCAAAACCAATGCATCCTCTATCTCTTCAACCACCTCTTTTAGAACCCTAGGATGTAGGCCATCAGGTCCAGGGTATTTGTCGGATTTTAGTCCCATTAATTTGTCTAATACTTTTTCTCTACTTATATTAATTATGTTAAGTACCTTACCCTCATTAGAACCTTGGTTCCCCACTATTTTTGGTATGCTTTTTGTGTCTTCTACTGTGAAGACAGATACAAAATATTTGTTTAACGTTTATGCTATTTCCTTATTTCCCATAATAATTTCTCCTGTCTCAGCCTCTAAGGGACCAATGTTTACTTTTGCTACTCTCTTCCTTTTTACATACTTATAGAAGCTCTTACAGTCTGCTTTTATATTTCTTGTTAGTTCTCTCTCATTCTATTTTTTCCCTTTATATAAAATTTTTGGTCAACCTTTGCTGGTTTCTGAAAGTCTCCCAATCCTCAGGCTTACTATTATTCTTTGCAACATTATGAGCTTCTTTCAATCCAATGCTTTCCTTAACTTCTTTAGTTAGCCATGGTTGGATCACTTTGCCTGTGGAGTTTTTGTTTCTCAAAATTAATGTGAAACTCTATCATATTATGATCACTCTGCCCCAGAGGATCCTTTACTATGATATTGCTAATTAACCCTGACTCATTACACAATACAAGATCTAAAATAACCTGTTCCCTGGTTGGTTCCATGACATATTGTTCTAGGAAACTGCCCCGAATGCATTCCATGACCTCGTCCTCCAGACTACCTTTGCCAATTTGATTTGTCCAGTCTATATGAAGATTAAAGTCCCCCAAGATTATTGCATTACCTTTGTTGCAAGCTCCTACTATTTCTTGATTAATATTCTGCCCAACAGTATAGCTACTGTTAGGGGGCCTATATACTACCCCTACCAGTGTTTTCTGACCCTTGTTAGTCCTTATCTCCACCCATACTGATTCTACTTCCTGATCTTCT
The DNA here is from genome assembly GCA_030390025.1 of Squalus acanthias. Lineage (NCBI taxonomy): Eukaryota > Metazoa > Chordata > Chondrichthyes > Squaliformes > Squalidae > Squalus > Squalus acanthias. The sequence goes on from CM059441.1 coordinate 63,720,834, forward strand.
GAGCTGAGATCCTTGCATTTCTATAGCGCTCTTCATGACCGCAGGATGTCCCGATGCGCTTAACAGCCAAAGAAGTACATTTCAAGTGTAGTCACTCTTGCAATGTAGGAATCGCAGCAGCCAAATTGTGCACAGCAAGCTCCCACAAACATCAGTGAGATAAATGACCAGATCATCTGTTTTAGTAGTCGGTTGAGGGATAAATGCAAATTGTTTTGGTCCTGCTGAGTACAGGATATAATTTAACAAAGGCAGAAATCGTTGAGAAAGTGAGGATCCGAGGTGTGACTTGCTCCTCCACCCCCGCCCATTATTGGCAATTCAAGGGTCTCGGAGTGAAAGTGCTTTAAGCACAATGACAGACACTCAGCCAAGCCTGAAAATAGGAAAGTACTTTCTCTAACATCGTTACAGGGAGTTACACAGAGTAACACAGATTAACACAGAGTTACATCGAGAGTTACAAACAGGCCATTCAGCACAACTGGTCGATGCTGGTGTGTATGCTCCACACGAGCCTCCTCTCACCGCTCATCATCTCACCCTATCAGCATATCCTTCTATTCCTTTTTCCCTCATGCACCTCTCTAGCTTCCCCTTCAATGCATCAGTGCTATTAGCCTCAATCACTCCCTGTGGGAGCGAGTTTCCCATTCTCACCACTCTCTTGGTAAAGAAGTTTCTCCTGAATTCCCTGATGGATTTATTAGTGACTATATTATATTGATGACCCCTAGTTCTGGTCTCCCCCAACAAGTGGAAACATCTTCTCTACGTCTACTCTATCAAACACCTTCATCATTTTAAAGACCTCTGTTAGGCCACCCCTCAGCCATCACTTTTCACGAGAAAAGAGCCCCAGCCTGTTCAGTCTTTCCTGATCATTATAACCTTGGCTATCATCTTTGTAAAAATAGTTTCACTTGTGGGACGATGATTTCTATTTGAACTGATGCTTCATGTTATATTTATCTAAAAGGATCCATTCTCTGTGTGTTAGTTTTCACAGATAAACCCACGATATTCCCTGCTGAAATTATTGAAGGAAAGCGTGTGGACGTAAGCTGCACCTTCAACACCACGTGCAAGGGAACAGCACCTGTCTTAACCTGGGTCAAACCCGCTGACATACCCGGGTCAGTATCAAGCAGTGTAACTGAACATGGCGTCACTCTGACATATACTGCTGTTCTGACCCTGATCCCATCTGTAAAACACCATGGGAAAACTCTTACCTGCAGAGTCAGATATCCATCTGTTTCATCTGAGCGGACCGTCGCACTAACTGTGCAACGTAAGTACGGACATCCTTTATTCTACATTACACATAATAGTCTACTTTGCGCAAAGCAAGATCCCACAAACAGCAATTTTAAAAAATTTGTTCCTGTGATGTGGGCAACGCTGGCAAGGCCAACATTTATTGCCCATCTCTAATTACCCTTGAGAAGGTGATCGTGAGCGACCTTCTTGAACCGCTGCAGTCTGTGCGGTGAAGGTACTCCCACAGTGCTCTTAGGGAGGGAGTTCCAGGATTTTGACCCAGCGATGATGAAGGAACGGTGATATATTTCCAAGTCAGGATGGTGTGTGACTTGGAGGGGAACTTGGAGGTGGTGGTGTTCCCATAAGCCTGCAGCCCTTGTTCTGAATGTTGTCCAGGTCTTGCTGCATGTGGGCATGGACTGCTTCATTATCTGAGGAATTGCGATTGGAACTGAACACTGTGCAGTCATCAGTGAACATCCCCACTTCTGACCTTATGATGGAGGGAAGGTCATTGTTGAAGCAGCTGAAGAATGTTGGGCCCAGGACACTGTCGTGAGGAACTCCTGCAGCAATGTCCTGGGGCTGAGATGATTGACCTCCAACATCACAACCATCTTCCTTTGTGCTAGGTATGATTCCAGCCAGTGGAATGTTTATCCCCTGATTCCCATTGACTTCAATTTTACTAGGGCTCCTTGTTGCCACACTTGGCCAAAGGCTGCCTTAATGTCAAGGGCAGTCACTCTCACCTCAGCTCTGGAATTCAGATCGTTTGTCCATGTTTGGACCAAGTCTGTAATGAGGTCTGGAGCCGAGTGGTCCTAGCGGAACGTGAACTGAGCATCTGTAAGCAGGTTATTTGTAAGTGCCGCTTGATAGCACTGTCGATGACACCTTCCATCACTTTACTGACGATTGAGAGTAGACTGATGGGGCAGTAACTGGCCGGATTGGATTTGTCCTGCTTTTTGTGGACAGGACATACCTGGGCAGTTTTCTACATTGTTGGGTAGATGCCAGTGTTGTAGCTGTACTGAAACAGCTTGGCTAGAGGTGCGGCTAGTTCTGGAGCACAAGTCTTCAGCACAACAGCCAGGATGTTTGTGGGCCCATAGACTTTGCTGTATCCAGTGCGCTCAGCCGTTTCTTGATGTCATGTGGAGTGAACCAAATTGGCTGAAGACTGGCTTCAGGAAGAGGCCGAAATGGATCATCCACTCGGCACTTCTGGCTGAAGCTGGTTGCAAACGCTTCAGCCTTGTCTTTTGCACTCGCATGCTGGGCTCAGCCATCTTTGAGGGTGGGAATATTCATGGAACCACCTTCTCCCGTTAGTTGTTTAATTGTCCACCGCCATTCGCGACTGGATGTGGCAGGACTGCAGAGTTCTGATCAGATCCATTGGTTGTGGGATCGCTTAGCTCTGTCTATAGCATGTCGTTTCCGTTGTTTAGCATGCATGTAATCCTGTGTTGCAGCTTCCCCAGGTTGGCACCTCATTTTTAGGAACGGCTGGTGCTGCTCCTAGCATGCTCTTCTGCACTGCTCATTGAACCAGGGTTGGTCCCCTGGCTTGATGGTAGTGGTAGAGTGAGGGATATGGCGTGCCATGAGGTTACAGATTGTGGTGGAATACAATTCTGCTGCTGCTGATGGCCCATAGCACCTCATGAATGCCCAGTTTTGAGCTGTTAGATCTGTTCCGAATCTATCCCATTTAGCATGATGGTAGTGCCACACAACACAATGGAGGGTGTCCTCAGTATGAAGACGGGATTTTTTCTACACAAGGACTGTGTGGTGGTCACTCTTACCAATACTCTCATGGAGAGATGCATCTGCAATAGGTAGACTGGTGAGGACGAGGTCAATTAGGTTTTCCCCTTATGTTGGTTCACTCACCACCTGCCGCAGTCCCAGTCTGGCAGCTATGTCCTTCAGGACTCGAACAGCTCATTCATAGTGGTGCTACCGAGTCACTCTTGGTGATGGACATTGAAGTCCCCCACCCAGAGTACATTCTGTGCCCTAGTGACCCTCAGTTCTTCTTCAAAGTGGTGTGCAACATGGAGGAGTACTGATTCATCAGCTGAGGGAGGGCGGTAGGTGGTAATCAGCAGGAGGTTTCCTTGCCCATGTTTGACCTGAAGCCATGAGACTTCATGGGGTCCGGAGTCAATGTTGAGGACTCCCAGGAACACTCCCTCCCGACTGTATACCACAGTGCTGCCACCTCTGGTGGGTCTGTCCTTTTGGTGGGATAGAACATACCCAAGGGTGGTGATGGAGTAGTCTGGGACATTGACTGAAAGACATGATTCTGTAAGTATGACTATGTCAGCTGTTGCTTGAAAGTAGGTGGGACATGTCTCCCAATTTTGGCACAAGTCCCCAGATGTTAGTGAGGAGGACGTTGCAGGGTCCAGACCATGTGTTTTTATTGATAAATGTTGATCAGGACACCGGGGAGAACACTTCTTTGAGTCGTGTCATGGGATCTTTTACGTCCACCTGAGCGCAGACGGGGCCTCAGTTTAACATGTCATGCAAAAGACGAAACCTCCAAACTGTGCTGCACTCCCTTAGTACTGCCCTCCCAACAGTGTAGCACTTCCTCAGTACTGCCCCCCGACAGTGCTGCACTTCTTCAGTACTGCCTCCCGACAGTGCAGCATTTCCCTGGTACTACCCCTCTGGCAGGTCAGTGCTCCCTAAGTACTGCAGTAAATTGTCTGCCTAGATTACGTGCTTTGTAACGAAGGAAGTTGCATTGATATAACAGTTAACTGATCTTTATTTGTTTTTAGACGCACCACAGAATCTCTCAATTACTTCCCTTGATACGATTAAAAATTCATCGATCAATATAAAAGAAGGGAATTCTGCAGTGATACTCTGCTCTGTCACAAGCTTCCCAGCTTCTAACCTGACGTGGCGACATCTTGGTCTCACAATGAACAGAACAACATCCAACAATGAGCTGTGGTTGGAGTTTGCTAATGCTACATCCAGTGTCGCTGGAGACTATCAGTGTGTGGCTGAGAATGAACATGGAGCAGTGGAGAGGACCATAACCATCACTGTGGAACGTGAGTGTACAGATAATTTCACATCTCTCTAAATACAAAACAAATAATGGCCTGTAATTTCCGATAGGAGGCATCCTGCGTGCGGATGCCTCCTATTGGAAAAAAATCTACACTCTTACCTGAGGGCTCCCGAGGTCCAGACACTTCCGATCCTGGGCCTCTCCACAGTCGAAATGCGCAGGGCCCACGTATCCCAGAGGCGCAGGTGGTTCGCAAGCGTCCCTGGGATCACGTGGGCCATGGGGAGCCAATAGGAGAAGGGAATCTCCCTTTATACTTTTGACAGATAGGCCCGTCAAAAGTATGAATGCAGATCACCGCAACAAGACAGTAAAACACTAAATAGACTTTTAAAAAGCCATCACGTTTTTAAAATGAGTTAAAATTACATTAAATTAAATATTTTAATCAAAAACGCAATTTATTGAAAAAAATAATTAAAGATTTTTACGGGGCTAAAAATAAACTTACCTTTTTTAAATGTATTTTTAAATTATAAATGAGTGAAAAAAACTTTTTTTAAAAACTTTTTTTCAACTCTTATGCTGGTAAAATCAGACCTTACGCTTTTTCCAGGTGTAAGATTTCTAAGAGTTTTCTGCGGGCGGAGGTTCTGCAGAAAGCGGAACTCTCCCCCCACAGAGGCCCTTCTCCAGGGCAGGCGTCCGATCTGTCAAGCGCATTCTTGATAGATCGGAAATGCCGATTTTCAGCGCATGTGCTTCGCATTTCCGATATCCCTACGGGTGTGAACACAGCGCGTAAACACCCATAGGAATTGGAAACTACGGGCCAATATCTATGGGAGACTGTGGAATTTACCAAGCCTATGACACACACTCACACACACATAAACACACACATACACTCTCTGTCTCTCCGCTCTCTCCTTCTTTAAGATGACCTTTGAAACCTACCTCTTTAACCAAGCTTTTGGTCACCTGTCTTAATATCTCCTTATGTGGCTCGGTGTCAATTTTTGACTGAGCGTCTTAAAGGAGGAGGGAGAGGCGGAGAGGCTTAGGGAGGGAATTCCAGAGCTTAAGGCCTAGACGGCTGAAGGCACAGCCGTCAATGGTGGAGCAAAGGGAATCGGGGATGCACAACAGGCCGGAATTGGAGGAATGCAGAGATATCGGAAGGTTGTCGGGCCAGAGGAGATTAAAGAGATAGGAAGGGGGCGAGGGCCATGGAGGGAACTGAACACGAGGGACGTTATGTGGGACTTTATCAAAGGCCTTATGAAAATCCAAATGCACCACATCTACTGGTTTTCCCTTATCTATTGTACCAGTTACATCCTCAAAAAACTCCAGTAGGTTTGTCAAACACGATTTCCCTTTCATAAATCCATGTTGACTTTGTCTAATCCCGTTGATATTTTCTAAGTGTCCTGTTATCACATCCTTTATAATAGACTCTAGCATTTTCCCTACTACTGATGTTAGTCTGTTGTTCCCTGTTTACTCTCTCCCTCCTTTTTAAATAGTGGGGTTACATTTGCCACCCTCCAATCTGCTGGAACTGTTCCATAATCTATAGAATTTTGGAAGATGACAAACAATGCATCCACTATTTCCATGGCTACCTCTTTTGGTACTCTGGGATGCGGATTATCCGGCCCTGGGGATTTATCAGCTTGCAGTCCCATTAATTTCTCCAGCACTATTTTTTTACTAATACTAATTTCCTATAATTCCTCCTTCTCACTAGACCCTTGTTTCCCTAGCATTTCTGGGAAGTTATTTGTGTCCTCTTCCGTGAAGACAGAACCAAAGTATTTGTTTAATTGCTCCATCATTTCCTTGTTCCCCATTATAAATTCTCCCACAACTGACTGTGAGGGACCTACATTTGTCTTCACTAATCTTTTTCTTTTTACCTGTAGAAGCTTTTTACATTCCGCGTTTATGTCCCTTGCATGTCCCCAATATTAACTGGGATAGTCAGAGTGTGAAAGGCTTAGAGGGTTCAAAATTCTTAAATTGCATCCAGGAGAGCTTTTTGAACCAGCATGTAGAAAGTCCTACCTAATTCTAGGGAATGTGGCCGGCCAAGTGGAAGAAGTGCTAGTAGGTGAGCACTTTGGTGACAGTGACCATAATATGGTGAGATTTAAGGTGGTCATGGAAAAGGATAGGGATGGGCCGGAAATAAAGGTTCTAAATTGGGGGAAGGCCGATTTTAACAGGATAAGGCAGGATCTGGCCAAAATTGACTGGGATCAGCTGCTTGTAGGAAAATCCACATCGGAGCAATGGGATTCTTTCAGAAGGGAGATTGAGATCATACAATGGCAGCATGTTCCCGTAAAGGTCAAGGGTTGTTCCAAAAACCCCAGGGAACCTTGGATGTCAGGGGATATACGAGAATGGATCAGGAAAAAAAGGAGGGCTTTTGGCCGATACAAAATGCTAAAGACGGAGGAAGCCCTAGAGGAATACAAAAAGTGCAGGGGGATACTTAAAAAAGAAATTAGGAGATCAAGGAGGGGCCATGAAATAACACTGGCGAGCAAAATAAAGGAAAATCCTAAGATGTTTTATAAGTATATTAAGGGTAAGAGGATAACTAGGGAAAAAATAGGGCCCATTAGGGACAAAAGTGGCAATCTGTGTGTGGAGCCGGAAGATGTAGGTGGGGTTCTAAATGAATTTTTTGCATCTGTTTTCACTATGGAGAAGGACAATGCAGACTTAAAATTAGGGCAGGGGGACTGTGATATACTCGAACATTTTAACATCGAGAGGGAGGAGGTATTGGCGGTTTTAGCAGGTCTAAAAATGGATAAATACCCAGGTCCAGACGAAATGTATCCCAGGCTGCTGTGTGAGGCAAAGGAGGAGACTGCGGGGGCTCTAACACATATATTCAGAACCTCTCTGGCCAGAGGGGATGTGCCAGAGCACTGGAGAACCGCTAATGTAGTACCATTAATCAAGAAAGGGAGTAGGGAAAAACCGGGGAACTACAGGCCAGTGAGCCTAACATCAGTGGTAGGAAAATTATTGGAAAAAATTCTGAGGGAAAAAATTAGTCTCCACTTGGAGAGGCAAGGATTAATCATGGTTAGCCAACATGGCTTTGTCAAGGGAAGATCATGTCTGACTAATTTGATTGAATTTTTTGAGGGTGTGACTAGGTGTGAGGATGAGGGTAACGCAGTGGATGTGGTATACATGGATTTCAGTAAGGCCTTCGATATAGTCCCGCACAGGAGACTGGTCAAGAAGGTAAGAGCCCATGGAATCCAGGGTGCCTTGGCACATTGGATACAAAACTGACTCAGTGGCAGAAGGCAGAGGGTGATGGTCGAAGGTTGTTTTTGTGACTGGAAGCCTGAGGCCAGTGGGGTACCACAGGGATCGGTGCTGGGTCCATTGCTGTTTGTGGTCGACATTAACAACTTGGATATGAATGTAAAAGGTATGATCAGTAAGTTCGCGGATGATACAAAAATTGGTAGGGTGGTAAATAGCGAGGAGGGTAGCCTCAGTCTGCAGGACGATATAGATGGGTTGGTCAGATGGGCAGAACAGTGGCAAATGGAATTTAAACCGGAAAAGTGCGAGGTGATGCACTTTGGAGGGACTAACAAGGCAAGGGAATACACAATGAATGGTAAGACCCTAGGCAAGACGGAGGGTCAGAGGGATCTTGGCGTGCAAGTAGACAGATCCCTGAAGGCGGCGGAACAGGTGGATAAGGTGGTAAAAAAGGCATTCATTAGCCGAGGCATAGAATATAAGAGCAAGGAGGTTATGATGGAGCTGTATAAAACACTGGTTAGGCCACATCTGGAATACTGTGTGCAGTTCTGGTCGCCACACTACAGGAAGGATGTGATCGCTTTGGAGAGGGTGCAGAGGAGATTCACCAGAATGTTACCCGGGCTGGAGTGCTTCACCTATGAAGAGAGGCTGGGCAGATTGGGTTTGTTTTCCTTGGAGCAGAGGAGGCTGAGGGGGGACATGATTGAGGTGTACAAAATTATGAGGGGCATAGATAGGATGGATACTAAGGAGCTTTTTCCCTTAGTAGAGGGGTCTATAACAAGGGGGCATAGATTCAAGGTAAAGGGCGGGAGGTTTAGAAGGGATTTGAGAAAGAACTTTTTCATCCAGAGGGTGGTTGGAGTCTGGAACTCACTGCCTGAATGGGTTGTGGAGGCAGGAACCCTCACAACATTCAAGAAGCATTTGGATGAGCACTTGAAATGCCATAGCATACAAGGTGTCGGACCAAATGCTGGAATATTGGATTAGATTGGACAGGGCTTGATGGCCGGCGCGGACACGATGGGCCGAAGGGCCTCTATCCGTGCTGTATAACTCTATGACTCTATGACTCTACCTCACCCAGAGTACATTCTGTGCCCTAGTGACCATCAGTTCTTCTTCAAAGTGGTGTTCAACATGGAGGAATACTGATTCATCAGCTGAGGGAAGGCGGTAGGTGGTAATCAGCATAAAGTTTCCTTGCCCATGTTTGACCTGAAGCCATGAGACTTCATGAGGTCCAGAGTCAATGTTGAGGACTCCCAGGGACGCTCCCTCCCGACTGTATACCACTGTGCCGCCACCTCTGGTGGGTCTGTCCTGTTGGTGGGACAGGACATACCCAAGGATGGTGATGGAGGAGTCTGGGACATTGGCTGAAAGATAGGATTCTGTGAGTATGACTATGTCAGCTGTTGCTTGACAAGTCTGTGGAACAGGTCTCCCAATTTTGGCACAAGGCCCCAGATGTTCGTGAGGAGGACTTTGCAGGGTCCAGATCACATGTTTTTATTGATAAATGTTGATCAGGACACTGGGGAGAACACTTCTTTGAATAGTGTCACGGGATCTTTTACGTCCACCTGAGAGCGCAGACAGGGCCTCGGTTTAACATGTCATGCAAAAGATGGCACCTCCAAACAGTGCAGCACTCCCCTAGTACTGCCACCCCGACAGTGCAGCACTTCCTCAGTAATGCCCCCCAACAGTGCAGCATTTCCCTGCTACTACCCCTCCGACAGGTCAGCGCTCCCTTAGTACTGCAGTAAATTGTCTGCCTGGATTACGTGCTTTGTGATGAAGAAAGTTGCATTGATATAACAGTTAACTGATCTTTATTTTTTTTTAGACGCACCACGGAATCTCTCAATTACTTCCCTTGATACGATTAAAGATTCATCGATCAATATAAAAGAAGGGAATTCTGCAGTGATACTCTGCTCAGTCAGAAGCATCCCAGCTTCTAACCTGACGTGGCGACATCTTGGTCTCACAATGAACAGAACAACATCCAACAATGAGCTGTGGTTGGAGTTTGCTAATGTTACATCCAGGATCACTGGAGACTATCAGTGTGTGGCGGAGAATGAACATGGAGCAGTGGAGAGGACCATAACCATCACTGTGGAACGTGAGTGTACAGATACTTCCACATCTCTCTAAATACAAAAAAAATAATCGCCCGTAACTTCCGACAGGAGACTTCCTGCGTGCGGATGCCTCCTATCGGAAAAAATCTACGCTCTTACCTGAGGGCTCCCGAGGTCCAGACACTTCCGATCCTGGGCCTGTCCACAGTCGAAATGCGCAGGACCCACGTATCCCAGGGGTGCAGGCGGTTCACAATTGTCCCTGGGATCACGTGGGCCAGGCCAGCCAATAGGAGAAGGGAATCTCCCTTCATACATTTGACAGACAGACCCGTCAAAAGTATGAATGGAGATCACCCCAAAAAGAAACTAAAACATTAAATAAATTAAAAAAAAAACATCATGTTTTTAAAATGAGTTAAAATTACATTAAATTAAATATTTTAAACAAAAATTTTATTTTTTGAAAAAAATAATTAAAGTTTTTTACGGGGCTAAAACTAAACTTACCTTTTTTAAAAGTATTTTAAAATTATAAATGAGTGAAATTTTTTTTAACTTCTTTTCAACTCTTATGCTGGTAAAAGCAGGCCTTACACTTTTTTCACGCATAAGATTTCTAAGGGTTTTCTGTGGGCAGAGTTTCTGCAGAAAGCGGAACTCTCCCCCCGCAGAGGCCCTTCTCCAGGGCAGGCATCCGATCTGTCTAGAGCATTCTTGACAGATCGGAAATGCTGGTTTTCAGCGCATCCGCTTCGCATGCCTGAAACCGACATTTCCGATGTCCCTACGGGTGTGTACACAGCACGTACACACCCTTATGCGACGGAAAATACGGGCCAATATCTAATGGAGACTGTGGAACTTACCAAGCCTATGACACACACTCACACGCATATAAACACACTCATACACTTTCTGTCTCTCCTCTCTCTCCTTCTTTAAGATGACCTTTGAAACCTACTTCTTTAACCAAGCTTTCGGTCACCTGTCTTAATATCTCCTTATGTGGCTCGGTGTCAATTTTTGACTGAGCGTCTGAAAGGAGGAGAGAAAGGCGGAGAGGCTTAGGGAGGGAATTCCAGAGCTTAAGGCCTAGACGGCTGAAGGCACAGCCGTCAATGGTGGAGCGAAGGGAATCGGGGATGCACAACAGGCCGGAATTGGAGGAATGCAGAGATCTCGGAAGGTTGTCGGACCGGAGGAGATTAAAGAGATAGGAAGGGGGCGAGGGCCATGGAGGGAACTGAACACGAGGGACATTATGTGGGACTTTATCAAAGGCCTTATGAAAATCAAAATGCACCACATCTACTGGTTTTCCCTTATCTATTATACCAGTTACATCCTCAAAAAACTCCAGTAGGTTTGTCAAACACGATTTCCCTTTCATAAATCCATGTTGACTTTGTCTAATCCCGTTGATATTTTTGAAGTGTCCTGTTATCACATCCTTTATAATAGACTCTAGCATTTTCCCTACTACTGATGTTAGTCTGTAGTTCCCTGTTTTCTCTCTCCCTCCTTTTTAAATAGTGGGGTTACATTTGCCACCCTCCAATCTGCAGGAACTGTTCCATAATCTATAGAATTTTGGAAGATGACAAACAATGCATCCACTATTTCCATGGCTACCTCTTTTGGTACTCTGGGATGCGGATTATCCGGCCCTGGGGATTTATCAGCTTGCAGTCCCATTAATTTCTCCAGCACTATTTTTTTACTAATACTAATTTCCTATAATTCCTCCTTCTCACTAGACCCTTGTTTCCCTAGCATTTCTGGGAAGTTATTTGTGTCCTCTTCCGTGAAGACAGAACCAAAGTATTTGTTTAATTGCTCCATCATTTCCTTGTTCCCCATTATAAATACTCCCACAACTGACTGTGAGGGACCTACATTTGTCTTCACTAATCTTTTTCTTTTTCCATTTGAAGCTTTTTACATTCCGCTTTTATGTCCCTTGCAAGTCCCCAATATTAACTGGGATAGTCAGAGTGTGAATGGCTTAGAGGGTTCAAAATTCTTAAAGTGCATCCAGGAGAGCTTTTTGAGCCAGCATGTAGAAAGTCCTACAAGAGAGGGGGCGGTACTGGACCTAATTCTAGGGAATGTGGCCGGCCAAGTGGAAGAAGTGCTAGTAGGTGAGCACTTTGGTGACAGTGACCATAATACGGTGAGATTTAAGGTGGTCATGGAAAAGGACAGGGATGGGCCGGAATAAAGGTTCTAAATTGGGGGAAGGCCGATTTTAATAGGATAAGGCAGGATCTGGCCAAAATTGACTGGGATCAGCTGCTTGTAGGAAAATCCGCATCGGAGCAATGGGATTCTTTCAGAAGGGAGATTGAGATCATACAATGGCATCATGTTCCCGAAACGGTCAAGGGTGGTTCCAAAAACCCCAGGGAACCTTGGATGTCAGGGGATATACGAGAATGGATCAGGAAAAAAAGGAGGGCTTTTGGCAGATACAAAATGCTAAAGACGGAGGAAGCCCTAGAGGAGTACAAAAAGTGCAGGGGGATACTTAAAAAAGAAATTAGGAGATCAAGGAGGGGCCATGAAATAACACTGGCGAGCAAAATAAAGGAAAATCCTAAGATGTTTTATAAGTATATAAAGGGTAAGAGGATAACTCGGAAAAAAATAGGGCCCATTAGGGACAAAAGTGGCAATCTGTGTGTGGAGCCGGAAGATGTAGGTGGGGTTCTAAATTAATTTTTTGCATCTGTTTTCACTATGGAGAAGGACGATGCAGACTTAAAATTAGGGCAGGGGGACTGTGATATACTCGAACATTTTAACATCGAGAGGGAGGAGGTATTGGTGGTTTTAGCAGGTCTAAAAATGGATAAATCCCCAGGTCCGGACGAAATGTATCCCAGGCTGCTGTGTGAGGCAAAGGAGGAGATTGCGGGGGCTCTAACACATATATTCAGAACCTCTCTGGCCAGAGGGGATGTGCCAGAGCACTGGAGAACCGCTAATGTAGTACCATTATTCAAGAAAGGGAGTAGGGAAAAACCGGGGAACTACAGGCCAGTGAGCCTAACATCAGTGGTAGGAAAATTATTTGAAAAAATTCTGAGGGACAAAATTAGTCTCCACTTGGAGAGGCAAGGATTAATCATGGTTAGCCAACATGGCTTTGTCAAGGGAAGATCATGTCTGACTAATTTGATTGAATTTTTTGAGGGGGTGACTAGGTGTGTGGATGAGGGTAACGCAGTGGATGTGGTATACATGGATTTCAGTAAGGCCTTCGATATAGTCCCGCACAGGAGACTGGTCAAGAAGGTAAGAGCCCATGGAGTCCAGGGTGCCTTGGCACATTGGATACAAAACTGGCTCAGTGGCAGAAGGCAGAGGGTGATGGTCGAAGGTTGTTTTTGTGACTGGAAGGCTGTGGCCAATGGGATACCACAGGGATCGGTGCGGGGTCCATTGCTGTTTGTGGTCGACATTAACAACTTGGATATGAATGTAAAAGGTATGATCAGTAAGTTCGCGGATGATACAAAAATTGGTAGGGTGGTAAATAGCGAGGAGGGTAGCCTCAGTCTACAGGACGATATAGATGGGTTGGTCAGATGGGCGGAACAGTGGCAAATGGAATTTAAACCGGAAAAGTGCGAGGTGATGCACTTTGGAGGGACTAACAAGGCAAGGGAATACACAATGAATGGTAAGACCCTAGGCACGACGGAGGGTCAGAGGGATCTTGGCGTGCAAGTACACAGATCCCTGAAGGCGGCGGAACAGGTGGATAAGGTGGTAAAAAAGGCATATGGGATACTTGCATTCATTAGCCGAGGCATAGAATATAAGAGCAAGGAGGTTATGATGGAGCTGTATAAAACACTGGTTAGGCCACATCTGGAATACTGTGTGCAGTTCTGGTCGCCACACTACAGGAAGGATGTGATCGCTTTGGAGAGGGTGCAGAGGAGATTCACCAGAATGTTACCCAGGCTGGAGTGCTTCAGTTATGAAGAGAGACTGGGCAGATTGGGTTTGTTTTCCTTGGAGCAGAGGAGGCTGAGGGGGGACATGATTGAGGTGTACAAAATTATGAGGGGCATAGATAGGATGGATACTAAGGAACTTTTTCCCTTAGTAGAGGGGTCTATAACAAGGAGGCATAGATTCCAGGTAAAGGGCGGGAGGTTTAGAAGGGATTTGAGAAAGAACTTTTTCATCCAGAGGGTGGTTGGAGTCTGGAACTCACTGCCTGAATGGGTTGTGGAGGCAGGAACCCTCACAACATTCAAGAAGCATTTGGATGAGCACTTGAAATGCCATAGCATACAAGGCTACGGACCAAATGCTGGAATATGGGATTAGATTAGACAGGGCTTGATGGCCGGTGCGGACACGATGGGCCGAAGGGCCTCTATCCGTGCTGTATAACTCTATGACTCTATGACTCTACCTCACCCAGAGTACATTCTGTGCCCTAGTGACCATCAGTTCTTCTTCAAAGTGGTGTTCAACATGGAGGAATACTGATTCATCAGCTGAGGGAAGGCGGTAGGTGGTAATCAGCATAAAGTTTCCTTGCCCATGTTTGACCTGAAGCCATGAGACTTCATGAGGTCCGGAGTCAATGTTGAGAATTCCCAGGGACACTCCCTCCCGACTGTATACCACTGTGCTGCCACCTCTGGTGGGTCTGTCCTGTTACTGGGATAGGACATTCCCAAGGATGGTGATGGAGGAGTCTGGGACATTGGCTGAAAGATATGATTCTGTGAGTATGACTATGTCAGCTGTTGCTTGACAAGTCTGTTGGACAGGTCTCCCAATTTTGGCACAAGACCCCAGATGTTAGTGAGGAGGACTTTGCAGGGTCCAGATCATGTGTTTTTATTGATAAATGTTGATCAGGATACTGGGGAGAACACTTCTTTGAATAGTGTCATGGGATCATTTATGTCCATCTGAGAGCGCAGACGGGGCCTCAGTTTAACATGTCATGCGAAAGATGGCACCTCCAAACAGTGCAGCACTCCCTTAGTACTGCCCCCCGACAGTGCAGCATTTCACTGGTACTACCCCTCCAACAGCTCAGCGCTCCCTTAGTACTGCAGTAAATTGTCTGCCTGGATTACGTGCTTTGTGATGAAGAAAGTTGCATTGATATAACAGTTATCTGATCTTTAATTTTTTTAGACGCACCACGGAATCTCTCAATTACTTCCCTTGATACGATTAAAGATTCATTGATCAATATAAAAGAAGGGAATTCTGCAGTGATACTCTGCTCGGTCAGAAGCATCCCAGCTTCTAACCTGATGTGGCGACATCTTGGTCTCACAATGAACAGAACAACATCCAACAATGAGCTGTGGTTGGAGTTTGCTAATGTTACATCCAGGATCACTGGAGACTATCAGTGTGTGGCGGAGAATGAACATGGAGCAGTGGAGAGGACCATAACCATCACTGTGGAACATGAGTGTACAGATACTTCCACATCTCTCTAAATACAAAAAAAATAATGGCCCGTAATTTCCGACAGGAGACTTCCTGCGTGCGGATACCTCCTATCGGAAAAAAATCTACGCTGTTACCTGAGGGCTCCCGAGGTCCAGACACTTCCGATCCTGGGCCTCTCCACAGTCGAAATGCGCAGGGCCCACGTATCCCAGGGGCACAGGCGGTTCACAATCGTCCCTGGGATCACGTGGGCCAGGCCAGCCAATAGGAGAAGGGAATCTCCCTTCATACATTTGACAGATAGACCCGTCAAAAGTATGAATTGAGATCACCCCAAAAAGAAACTAAAACATTAAATATATTTTAAAAAAACCATCACGTTTTTAAAATGAGTTAAAATTACATTAAATTAAATATTTTAAACAAAAATTTAATTTTTTGAAAAAAATAATTGAAGTTTTTTACGGGGCTAAAACTGAACTTACCTTTTTTAAAAGTATTTTAAAATTATAAATGAGTGAAATTTTTTTTTTTAACTTCTTTTCAACTCTTATGCTGGTAAAAGCAGGCCTTACACTTTTTTTACGCATAAGATTTCTAAGGGTTTTCTGTGGGCGGAGTTTCTGCAGAAAGCGGAACTCTCCCCCCGCAGAGGCCCTTCTCCAGGGCAGGCGTCCGATCTGTCTAGAGCATTCTTGACAGATCGGAAATGCTGGTTTTCAGTGCATCCGCTTCGCATGCCTGAAACCGGCATTTCCGATGTCCCTACGGGTGTGAACACAGCACGTACACACCCTTAGGCGACGGAAAATACGGGCCAATATCGAATGGAGACTGTGGAATTTACCAAGCCTATGACACACTCTCACACGCATATAAACACACTCATACACTCTCTGTCTCTCCTCTCTCTCCTTCTTTAAGATGACCTTTGAAACCTACCTCTTTAACCAAGCTTTCGGTCACCTGTCTTAATATCTCCTTATGTGGCTCGGTGTCAATTTTTGACTGAGCGTCTTAAAGGAGGAGAGAGAGGCGGAGAGGCGGAGAGGCTTAGGGAGGGAATTCCAGAGCTTAAGGCCTAGACGGCTGAAGGCACAGCCGTCAATGGTGGAGCGAAGGGAATCGGAGATGAACAACAGGCCAGAATTGGAGGAATGCAGAGATCTCGGAAGGTTGTCGGACCGGAGGAGATTAAAGAGATAGGAAGGGGGCGAGGGCCATGGAGGGAACTGAACACGCGGATGAGAATTTTAAATTCGAAGTGTTTCCGGACTGGGAGCCAATGTAGGTCAGCGAGCAACAGAGGGTAATGGGTGAATGGAACTTAGGACATGTTGCAGCAGAGTTTTCAGATTAACTGTAGTTTACAGAGGGTTGAAGATGGGAGAGCCGTCCAGGAGAGAGTTGGAATTACCTGCTGACTCACCTCTGGTCTTGTTCCAGATCCACCCAAAGAGACGACAGTGGCCATAAGCGGAGCCACGGGCGGAATAAGAGAGGGAGACAACATCATGTTAACCTGCTCCAGTGAAAGCGTCCCTCCGGCATCTAGTTACGCCTGGTTCAGGGTCGACAGAAACATGATCACCCAGTTAAACACAAGTGCTCGGTCCATCTACTCCGGTCACCTAACACGGGCGAATGATGCCAGTTTCTATTGCACAGCGAGGAACCCATTGGGTAACGGCACGTCGACCATTGTACACCTGAGTGTGGAATGTAAGTAGTTTACTCTATCTGACTCTTATTTAAACTCAGGCACTTCCTGTCTGTGAAAAGCTTACTTCTTGTCGTCACATTTCCAGTATGCACTTTTCCCGTTGTGTCCGGTTTCCACAGTTATAATGGTAACTGCCTATGTTAATGTCACACTTAATTCTTGCGTGCTGGACCGGTTCCTGATTGGGCCAGGGATCCTAGAATCATAACATGATACAGCACAATCGGAAGCCATTCTTTGAAAGAGCTATCCAATTAGTTCCACTCTCTTTCCTCATAACCCTGCAAAATTTTGTCACTTCTAATATTTATCCAATTACCTTTTGAAAGTTACAATTGGATCTGCTTTCACTGCTTTTTCAGGCAGTGCATTCGAGATCTTAACAACTGCCGAAAAAAAAATTCTTCTCATCTCACCACTGGTTCTTTTGCCAACTACCTAAAATTTCTGTCCTTTGGTTAAAACCCTTCTGCCATTGGAAACAGTTTCTCCTTATTTACTCTGTTAAAACCCTTCATGATTTAAACACCTCTATTAAATCTCCCCTTAACCGTCTCTGCTGTAAGGGGAACAACCCCAGCTTCTCCAGTTTCTCCACGTACCGGCACTCCCTCATCCCTGGTACCATAGAGTCATAGAATCATAGAAATTTACGGCAGAGAGGAGGCCATTCGGCCTATACTGTCTGCGCCGGCCTAAAAAGAGCTATCTAGTCTAATCCCACTTTCTAGCTCTGGGTCCGTAGCCTTGTAGGTTACAGCAGTTCAGGTGCATATCCAAGTTCTTTTTAAATGTGATGAGGGTTTCTGCCTCTACCACCCTTTCAGTCAGTGAGTTCCAGACCCCCACCACCCTCTCGGTGAAAAGAATTCTCCTCAACTCCCCTCTATTACTTTAAATCTATGCCCCATGGTTATTGACCTCGCTGCTAAGGGAAATAAGTCCTTCCTATCCACTCTATCTGGGTCCCTCATAATTTTATACACTACAATTAAATCTCCCCTCAGCTTTCTCTGTTCCAAAGATAACAACCCCAGCCTATCCAATCTTTCCTCATAGCTAAAATTCTCCAGTTCTGGCAACATCCTCTTCAATTTCCTCTGTACCTTCTCTAGTGTAATCACATTGTTCCTGTATTGTGGTGACCAGAACTGTACGCAGTACTATAGCTGTGGCCTAAATCGTGTTTTATACGTTTCTAGCATAACCTCCCTGCTCTTATATTCGATGCCTCGGTTAGTAAATCTCTTCTGCACCCTCTCTAAGGCCTTCCTAAAGCATGTGGTGACCAGAATTGGACACAATATTCCAGCTGAGGCCGAACCAATGATTTACCAGAGGTTTAGCAATAATGTCCTTGCTTCTGTACTTTCTGCCTCTATTTATAAAGCCAAGTATCTCATCATATAGAGATGAAGTGGATTAACAGATAATGCACGGTCCTTGCGATCTCCTGTACTGGCTTTCGATCGCCTGAGGGTGTTAGAGAGGAGTTTTCGAGCGTATTTTCTTTCCCTTATTGGCCCTGGGATTTTATCTCTGAATTTTAAGTCTCTCCCAGGAGATTACATGTCTGTGGGGGGAACGAGGAGGATGAAGTGTCTAGACATGCGGCTCCAGACATCATGAGCATCTGGGGGTGGGGGTCGGTGGGGTGGGGGAAACTGATGGACCAGCTGGGGTCTCGCTGCCCACCCCACCTCCCCGGTCATTATCGTACGAAACGCGCTGATGCTGGGTGAGGTGCCCGCATCGTTACAACAGCAACAACTTGCATTTATATAGCGCCTTTAACATACTAAAATGTCCCACGGCACTTCACAGAAGCGTTATCAGACAAAATTTGATAGCAAACCACATAAGGAGATATTAGGGCAGATGACCAAAAGCTTGGTCAAAGAGATAGGTTTTAAGGAGCGTCTAAAAGGAAAGAGAGAAAGACGCAGCGAGGTTTAGGGAGGGAATTCCAGAGCTTAGTGCCTAGGTAGCTGAAGGCACGGCCGCCAATGGTGGAGCGGTTAAAATCGGGGATGAGCAGAAGGCCAGAACTGGAGGACCGCAGAGATCTCGGAGAGTTGTAGAACTGGATGATGTTACAGAGATAGGGAGGGGCGAGGCCATGGAGGGATTTGAAAACAAGATTGAGAATTTTAATATCGAGGCGTAGCTGGACCGGGAGCCAATGTAGGGCAGCAAGCACAGGGGTGATGGGTGAATGAAATTTGCTGCGAGTTAGGATACAGGGCAGCAGAATTTTGGATGAGCTCAAGTTTACGGAGGGCGGAAGATATGAGGCCGGCCAGGATTGCATTGGAATAGTCAAGTCTAGAGGTAACAAGAGGGTTTCAGTGTTAGGATTCTATCTTACAGTCTTACAGTGCTACGACATTGTCTAATTTGTTATTCTTACTCCCTCAGATAAGCCAGAGATTTCCCGGGAGTCGGAATGCACACGGACGGCCAAGGGTGTCACCTGCGTCTGCGTGGCCAGATCCAACCCACCCGGAGACCTCACCTGGCACCTTCCCCTCGCTAACGTCAGCGGCAACCAAACAAGCGGCCATTTCGTGACGTGGCGGGTCAGCGACGGGCAGCTGGTGACTGGCTCCCTGACCCTGACGGGTCGCGAGGGTGAGGAGGGAGCGACGGTCTTCTGCTCAGTTAGAAACCAGCACGGAGAAGCAATGTTCAAGGTGTACCTGTGGGCCAAAGGTAAGAGCACTTTTCGGGATCGCTGTCAATTCAGGTGCCTAGATCCTTAAGCTCTGGAATTCCCTCCCTCAACCTCTCCGCCTCTCTCTCTCCACTTCCTTTAAGACGCTCCTTAAAACTTATCTCTTTGACCAAGGTTTTGGTCATCTGTCCTAATGTGATATGTGATAAGGGCATCTTGATGAAAGTTGATAGGGTAGATAGAGAGAAACCATTTACCCTGTTGGGGGGAGTCCAGAACTAGGGGGCATAACCTTAAAATTAGAGCTAGGCCATTCATGGGTGATGTCAGAAGCACTTCTTCACACAAAGGTTAGTGGAAATCTGGAACGCTCTCCCCCAAAGAGATCTTGATCTCGGGGGTCAATTGAAAATGAAAATAAGTTGCACAAACTCGGGTTATATTGAAGTACTGTGTTCAGTTCTGAGCACCACAATTTAGGAAGGATATATTGGCCTTGGAGGGAGTGCAGTGTAGATTTACCAGAATGAAACCCGGAATCAAAGGGTTATCTTACGAGGATAGGTTACACAAACTAGGGTTGTATTCCCTGGAATTTAGATGGTTAGGGGTAATTTGATTGAAGTTTTCAAGATATTCTGGGGAACAGACAGGGTAGATAGAGAGAAACTATTTCCGCTGGTTGGGGAGTCCAGGACTAGAGGACATAGCCTAAAAATTAGAGCCAGGCCTTCAAGGAGTGAAGTTAGGAAACACTTTAACACACACAAAGGGTGGTAGAAGTTTGGAACTCTCTTCTGCAAATGGTCAATTGTTATTTTTAAATCTGAGATTGATAGAATTTTGTTAACCCAAGGTATTAAAGATATAGGGCAAGGCAGGTATATGGAGGTAGGGCACAGATCAGCCATGATCTCGTTGAATGGCAAAAAAAGCTCAAGGGGATGAATGACCTGCTCCTGTTCCTATGTTCCTTCCTATGGTCCTATGTGGCTCGGTGTCAAATTTTGTCTGATTTATGCTCCAGTGAAGCACCTTGGGAAGTTTTACTATGTTAAAGGTGCTATATAAATGCAAGTTGTTGTTGTCTGATACAAGTCAGCTGATTGTTGCATCACTTAGAGCAGAATTGTCCCAGGGATGAGGGACTTCAGTTACAGGGAGAGACTGGAGAAGATGGGGTTGTTCTCTTTAGAGCAAAGAAGATTAGGGGAGATTTAATAGAGGTGTTCAAAATCATGAAGGGTTTTGATAGAGTAGATAGAGAGAAACTGGAAGCTGACTAATATTACATCTTTAGATATTACATATATAGATATTACATAAATTGATTTTATACATAAATGTTTCACAGTAAAGGAAGACTTACATTTATATAATGCTTATATAGTCCCAAAACACTTTACAGCCAATGAAGTACTTCTGAAGTGTAGTCACTGTTGTAGTGTAGGAAACATGATCGCAAATTTACGCACAGCAAGATCCCACAAACAGCAACGTGATAATCACCAAATAATCTGTTATTTTAGTAATGTTATATATATAAACATATATAGATATTACATATATAAAATGGTTCACTAATATTCCTTTAGAGAATGTACCTTGCTGTCATTACCCCGTCTGGGCCTATATGTGACTCCAGTCCCACACCAACGTGGTTGACTCTTAACTACCCTCTGAAGTGGCCACTCAGTTTGTATCAAACCAACTACCAGCACCTCATGGAATCATAGAATCATAGAATCGTTACAGCACAGTAAGAGGTCATTCGGCCCATCGAGCCAGTGTCTGCTCTCTGCAAGAGCACTTCAGCTAGTCCCCATCCTCCGTCCTCTCCCGTAGCTCTGCAAATTTTTTTCCTTCATTTACTTACCTAATTCCCTTTTGAAAACCATGATTGAATTTGCTTCCACCACCCTTTCAGGCAGTGCATTCCAGATCATAACCACTCACTGCGTCAAAAAGTTTTTTCTCATATCACCTTTGGATCTTCTGCCAATCGCCTTAAATCTATGTCCTCTGGTTCTCGACCCTTCCGCCAATGGGAACAGTTTCTGTCTCTCTACTCTGTCCCACCCCCTCATGATTTTGAACACCTCTATCAAACTCCTCTCAACCTTCTCTGCTCTAAGGAGAGCAACCCCAGCTTCAAGAAGATGTCCCACCACCACCTTCTCAAGGGACAGCTAGAGTAGGGCAATAAATGTCGGCCTTGCCAGCGGTGCCCACATCCTGAGAATGAATTGCCAAAAATTGAGCGAGTGCTTCACTTCTCGAGGTACATTGGAGCATTGTTCTAAAACTGTACTGCAGTAATTAATGGCTGTTTTTACAGGTAGAGACTCCAATAAATGGCAAGTAGGATTGCTTGTAGCTGGGATCACGTTGAGTGTTGAACTGGCTGGATTCTTAACCTTCAAGTGCATGAGAAAGTAAGTGCGAAGGTTTAACTTTTTTTTATCAAAGTCTTTACTTCAATCTTCCCTCCTTAAGTCAGTGATTGGTTAAGCACCAGACGCCACTCCCATAAGTGATCCCTGTGTCCCCTGCAATCTGGAGTGTGTCTTTCACGGCCCAGTATCCAGGTGAACGCTAACAAGACCCAGAGATCCCTCACTATGCACGCTAGCTGCTGGATTGTATCAGGTCATCTTGTGATTCGACAACACCACAGTGACTACACCTCGATAAACAATCGATTGTCTGTGAAGCACTTTGGGATGTCCCGAGGATGTGAATAAATTCCTGCACATTCGTATGTTCTATCTCTCTCTGATTTAGATTCACAAGGATGATACCAGAACTGAGAGGTTATAACGATCAGGAAAGACTGAACAGGCTGGGGCACTTTTCTTTAAAAAAGAGAAGAGTGACCTGATAGAGGTCTTTATGATTATGAAGGGGTTTGATAGGGTAGATGTAGAGAAGATGTTTCCACTTGTGGGGTAGACTAAAACTAGGGATCATCAATATAGGATAGTCACTAATAAATCCAATCGGGAATTCAGGAGAAACTCTTTACCTAGAGAGTGGTGAGAATGTGGAACACATGGAGTGGTTGAGGCTAATAGCGTAGATGCATTTAAGGGGAAGCTAGATAAGTACATGAGGGAAACATAAATAGAAGGATATGTTGATAGGGTTAAATGAAGAGGGATGGGAGGAGGCTCTTGTGGAGGATAAATCCGGCATGGACCAGTTGAGCCAGTTAAGGGGAGATTCAACAGAGGCGTTCAAAATCATGAGGGGTTTTGATAGAGTAAATAAGGAGAAACTGTTTCCACTGGCCGAAGGGTCGGTAACCAGAGGACACAGATTTACCGTCACTGGCAAAAAAGCCAGAGAGGTAGATGAGGAGAAATATTTTTACACAGCGAGTTGTTCTGATCTGGAATGCACTGCCTGAAAGGGCGGTGGACGCTGATTCAATAGCAACTTTCAAAAAGGGATTTGGATAAATACTTGAAAAGGAAACATTTTCTGGGCTATGGGGAAAGAGCAGGGGGCAGTGGGATTAATTGGAGAGCTCCTTCAAAGACCCAGCACAGGCACGATGGGCCGAATGGCCTCTTTCTGTGCTGTGTGATTCTATGATTCAATGTATGTGGACAGAAGCGATTTAAAGAAACAGCCCAGTAGTTGCTGTAATGTTACAGTGGGGTCTGGGTCTGTCCTGCACTGACACGCTGATATATGATAACCACAGTGCGATATTCTGCTATTTCAGGAGAAAGGCAGCGACTGAGGGGAGAGATTCACAGACCAGTGACATTGCAATGACCGACAGTCCACTCTCCGCGCAGCACCAGGTACAGGAATTGTTTCCGTTTAGACCGAAGCCTCAATCTCAGCGTGTAGACAACACGTGTCGGAGATTCCCAGTTGGGTTGTCCATTAATTTCTGCCTATGGTGTCAGCCGTGGCTCAGTGGGTTTAGCACTCTCTCTCTCGCCTCTGAGTCAGAAGGTCGTGGGTTCGAAGTCCCACTCATTAGAAATTAAGAACGTAAGAATTAGGAGCAGGAGTTGGCCATTCGGCCCCTCGTTCCTGCACTGCCATTCAATAAGACCATGGCTCATCTTCGACCTCAACTCCAGTTCCCCACCCGATCCCCATATCCCTTGGTTCCCCTAGAGTCCAAAAATCTATCTCTCTCAGCCTTGAATATACTCAATGACTCAGCATCCACAGCCCTTTGGGTTAGAGAATTCCAAAGATTCACAACCCTCTGAATGAACAAATTCCTCCTCATTTCTGTCTTAAATAGCCGACCCTTTATACTGAGACTATGCCCACTAGTTCTAGACTCTCCAGCCAGGGGAAACAACCTCTCAGCATCTATCCTGTCAATCCCCCTCAGAATCTTATATGTTTCAATGAGATCACCTCTCATTCTTCTCAGCTCCAGAGAGTATAGGCCCAATCTACTCAATCTCTCCTCATAAGACAACCCTCTCATCCCAGGGATCAATCTAGTGAACCTACGCTGCATCACCTCTAAGGCATTTGTGTATGTCCTTTCTCAGATAAGGAGACCAAATTGTGCACAGTACTCCAGGTGTGGTCTCACCAAAGCCCTGCACAATTGTACTAAGACTTCCTCACTCTTGTACTCCAACTCCCTTGCAATAAAGGCCAAAATGCCATTTGCCTTCCTAATTGCTTGCTGGAACTGCATGCTAACTTTCTGTGTTTCCTGTACGACAACACCTAAATCTCTCTGAACACCAACATTTAATAGTTTCTCACCATTAAAAAAATTCTGTTTTTCTATTCTTCCTACCAAAGTGAATAACCCAACATTTCCACACATTATACTCCATCTGCCACCTTATTGCCCACTCACTTAAACTGTCTATACCCCTTTGCAGGCTCTTTGTGTCCTCCTCACTGCTTACTTTCCCACCTAGCTTTGTATCATCAGCAAACTTGGATACATTGCACTTGGTCCCTTCATCTAAGTCATTAATATAGATTGTAAATAGCTGAGGCCCAAGCACTGATCCTTGCGGCACACCACCAGTTACAGCCTGCCAACCTGAAAATGACCCATTTATCCCTACTCTCTGTTTTCTGTCCTTTCACCAATCCTCTATGCTTACTAATATATTATCCCCAACCGCATGAGCCCTTATCTTGCATAGCAACCTTTTATGTGGCACCTTATTGAATGCCTTTTGGAAATTCAAATATACTACATCCACTGGTTCCCATTTATCTACCCTGCTAGTTACATCCTCAAAAAACTCGATTAAACTTGTTAAACACAATTTCCCTTTCATAAAACCATGTTGACTCTGCCTAATCATATTATGATTTTCTATGTGCCCTGTTACCACATCCTTAATAATGGATTCCAGCATTTTCCCGACGACTGATGTCAGGCTAAGTGGCCTATAATTCCCTGATTTTTCTTTCCCTCCTTTCTTGAATAGCAGGGTTTCATTTTCTACTTTCAAATCCGCTGGGACCGTTCTAGAATCTAGGGAATTTTGGAAGATCACAAGCAATGCATCCACTATCTCTGCAACCACCTCTTTTAGAACCCTTGTATGTAGGCCATCAGGTCCATGGGATTTGGTGGCTTTCAGTCCCATTAGTTTCTCAAGTACCTTTTCTTAGCTACGTTAAGTTCCTCACTCTTATTAGCCCCTTGGTTCCCCACTATTTTTGGTAAGCTTTTTGTGTTTTCTACTGTGAAGACAGATACAAAATATTTGTTCAAAGTCTCTGCCATTTTCTTATTCCCCATTATAATTTCACCTGTCTCACCCACTAAGAGACCAACGCTTACTTTTGCTACTCTCTTCCTTTTTACATACTTGTAGAAGCTCTTAGAATCTGTTTTTATATTTCTTGCTAGTTTACTCGCATATTCTATTTTCTCCCTTTTTATCAAATTTTTGGCCATCCCTTGCTGGTTTCCCAAGCTTTCCCAATCCTCAGGCTTACTATTACTGGTTGAGTGTCCTGAATCCAGCAACCTCGGGACCGAGGCCGAGCTGGTTTTCGTGTTTTTCCGGACTTCGGAACGTATTTCTGATATCTGAAGTCTGGAAATATCGCAACCTGAACTCGGGCATTTCCGGACTTCGGACGTCAGAAACATGTTCCGAGTCCGGAAATGCCTGGGCCTGGCTGACGGCGGAAACAGGGTGTCCGGATTCTGGAACATTTTACGGATTCCGGACGACCCTGCCACCAATCGTCCCGGAGTCCGGATTCCGGATTCCGGAACTCCGGGTTTTGGGCTCTCAAACTGCATTCCAAAGACTTGAGCCCCATAAGCCAGGCCGACACTCTCAGTGCCAGTACTGAGGGAGCGCTGCCCTGTCGTAGGGGCTGTACTGAGGGAGCGCTGCCCTGTCGTAGGGGCTGTACTGAGGGACTGCTGTCCTGTCATAGGAGCTGTACTGAGGGAGTGCTGTCCTGTCGTAGGAGCTGTACTGAGGGAGTGCTGCCCTGTCGTAGGGGCTGTACTGAGGGAGCGCTGCCCTGTCGTAGGGGCTGTACTGAGGGAGTGCTGTCCTGTCGTAGGAGCTGTACCGAGGGAGTGCTGCCCTGTCACAGGAGCTGTATTGAGGGAGTGCTGTCCTGTTGTAGGAGCTGTACTGAGGGAGTGCTGTCCTGTCGTAGGAGCTGTACTGAGGGAGTGCTGTCCTTCGTAGGAGCTGTACTGAGGGAGTGCTGTCCTGTCGTAGGAGCTGTACTGAGGGAGTGCTGTCCTGTCGTAGGAGCTGTACTGAGGGAGTGCTGTCCTGTCGTAGGAGCTGTACCGAGGGAGTGCTGCCCTGTTGTAGGAGCTGTACTGAGGGAGTGCTGTCCTGTCGTAGGAGCTGTACTGAGGGAGTGCTGTCCTGTCATAGGAGCTGTACTGAGGGAGTGCTGTCCTGTCATAGGAGCTGTACTGAGGGAGTGCTGCCCTGTCGTAGGAGCTGTACTGAGGGAGTGCTGTCCTGTCGTAAGAGATGTACTGAGGGAGTGCTGTCCTGTCGTAGGAGCTGTACTGAGGGAGTACTGTCCTGTCATAGGGGCAGTACTGAGGGAGTGCTGCACTGTCGGAGGGGCAGTACTGAGGGAGTGCTGCACTGTCAGAGGGGCAGTACTGAGGGAGCGCCGCACTATTGGAGGGGCAGTACTGAGGGAGTGCTGCTCTGTCGGAGGGGCAGTACTGAGGGAGTGCTGCACTGTCGGAGGGGCAGTACTGAGGGAGCGCTGCACTGTCGGAGGGGCAGTACTGAGGGAGTGCTGCACTGTCGGAGGGGCAGTACTGGGGGAGCGCCGCACTGTCAGAGGGGCAGTACTGAGGGAGTGCTGTCCTGTCGTAGGAGCTGTACTGAGGGAGTGCTGCCCTGTCGCAGGAGCTGTACTGAGGGAGTGCTGTCCTGTCGTTGGGGCAGTACTGAGGGAGTGCTGCACTGTCGGAGGGGCAGTACTGAGGGAGTGCGGCACTGTCGGAGGGGCAGTACTGAGGGAGCGCCGCACTGTTGGAGGGGCAGTACTGAGGGAGTGCTGCTCTGTCGGAGGGGCAGTACTGAGGGAGTGCTGCACTGTCGGAGGGGCAGTACTGAGGGAGTGCTGCACTGTCGGAGGGGCAGTACTGAGGGAGCGCCGCACTGTCGGAGGGGCAGTACTGAGGGAGCGCTGCACTGTCGGAGGGGCAGTACTGAGGGAGTGCTGCACTGTCGGAGGGGCAGTACTGAGGGAGTGCTGCACTGTCAGAGGGGCAGTACTGAGGGAGCGCTGCACTGTCGGAGGGGCAGTACTGAGGGAGTGCTGCACTGTCGGAGGGGCAGTACTGAGGGAGCGCCGCACTGTCAGAGGGGCAGTACTGAGGGAGTGCTGCCCTGTCGTAGGAGCTGTACTGAGGGAGTGCTGTCCTGTCGTTGGGGCAGTACTGAGGGAGTGCTGCACTGTCGGAGGGGCAGTACTGAGGGAGTGCTGCACTGTCGGAGGGGCAGTACTGAGGGAGCGCCGCACTGTTGGAGGGGCAGTACTGAGGGAGTGCTGCTCTGTCGGAGGGGCAGTACTGAGGGAGTGCTGCACTGTGGGAGGGGCAGTACTGAGGGAGTGCTGCACTGTCGGAGGGGCAGTACTGAGGGAGCGCCTCACTGTCGGAGGGGCAGTACTGAGGGAGCGCTGCACTGTCGGAGGGGCAGTACTGAGGGAGTGCTGCACTGTCGGAGGGGCTGTACTGAGGGAGTGCTGCACTGTCAGAGGGGCAGTACTGAGGGAGTGCTGCACTGTCGGAGGGGCAATACTGAGGGAGTGCTGCGCTGTTGGAGGGGCAGTAATGAGTGAACGCTGCAGTGTTTTAGGGGCAGTACTGGGGGAGCACTGCAGTTTTGTAGGGGCAGTACTGGGGGACCACTGCACGGTTGGAGGGGCAGTACTGGGGGACCACTGCACGGTTGGAGGGGCAGTACTGAGTGAGCGCTGCAGTGTTGGCGAGGCTGTATTAAGGGAGTGCTGCACTGTTGGAGGGGCTGTAGTAAGGGAGTGCTGCACTGTCAGAGGTGCCTTGTTCACATGAGACGTTAAACCGAGGGCTTTATCTGCCCTATCAGATGGATGCAAAAGGTGCCACGGCCACTATTTCAAAGAAGAGCAGGGGAGTTCTCCCCGATGTCCTATGTCAAATATTTTTCCCTGAAACAAGATCAGTAAAAAAAAAACAAATGATCTGGTCATCATCACATTGCTGTTTTTGAGAACTTGCTGTGCGCAAATTTTCTGCCATGTTTCCTCAATTACAACAGTGACTACACTTCAAAAGTGCTTTGGTACGTCTTGAGGGTGTGAATTATGGGTCTCAAGTCTCTGGAGTTGGACTCGAACCCTTGGGCTGGAATTTCCCCCCAGAAAAATGGGTGGGTTCGGAGCGTGGGTGCAGTTAAATTGTTAAAAATGGGATTCCAGACCTGATCCGGCCTCCATCCGCCCACTTCCGGTTTTGACGGAGGCGGGAAGGGGGTGGGACGGGCTGCGGGTGACCAATCTGCTCCCAGGGGGTGGTACGTCAATTTAAATATTATAATGAGGCTGGAAGCCTCTTTTTTAACCGCCATTTTGTGTTCAACTGCTTGTGGATGGGTGAAACCCGGCAGTAAAACCGAGGCGGGGACTGCTGCATCCAGGAGGGAAATGGCTTTATACCGACCTCCTGAACCCAAGGTCCCTACCTACCCCACCCAGCACGATCGGAGACCCCCTCACGAGGCCTCTGATCGCCTTCCCAGGCCTCCGATCCCCACCCCCACTGGCAATGCTGAGGCCAGCCCCGATCCTCTCTCCCGCCCTGCCGAACCCCCTTTCCCCCACCGACTGCCGATCCCTGACACCAGCCCCTCCACCCCGCGATGCCTGCCCTGCATCTGAGGCCTACCCGCCCGCTACCGATCCCCAATCCCCCGCCCCCCGTCGACCCCTCGACCCCTCTCCCACCAATCCACGATCCCTGACTGCCGCCCGCCCCCTCAATCCCTGACCATGCCAATCCCCGACAATCCTTCCGCAATCCTCGACCATGTTGATCCCCGACCCCCCATTCTCCCCCATCCGCGATTCCCCGATTGCCGACTGCTGACCCCCGCTCCCCTCGCGATCCCCGACTACGGACCCCCCCTGCCCCCACTGATTCCCGACTGCCGATTCCCCGACCGCCCCGGGGCAATTCTACCCCAGGACCGACCGCTCGCTCCTTCTCTGCATCTGAGGCCTACCCGCCTGCAGCCAGCCAGCCTCTCAAGCTGGCTGGCTGCGGGCGGGATTCCGAGGCCTCACATGCAAACCAGGCCCTGCCATTAAAGTCGGCAGAGCCTGTGGGAAACCCAGGCCTCCTGGGTTTCCCGCCTACCTCGGAGGTCCCCCGCCCCCAACACGCCTACCTGGAGAAATTTCCGTCCATGATCTTCTGGCTCAGAAGTGAGAGAGAGAGAGAGAGAGAGAGTGCTGCCCACTGATCCATGGCTAACACTAGTGAGACACTGGAATAATTTAACCCTCTCAGCCCCGTTCTTTCATCGCCGCTGGGTCAAAATCCTGGAACTCCCTCCCTACCAGCACTGTGGGAGTACCTTCACCACAGGGACTGCAGCGGTTCAAGAAGGCAGCTCACCACCACCTTCTCGAGGGCAATAAGGGATGGGCAATAAATGCTGGCCTTGCCAGCGACGCCCACATCCCATGAACAAATACAAAAAATTGATGTGAGACTATCTTATGCTTCCATTTTCTTTGTAGGGTACGCAGAGCACAGTGGTTGTTGACCCCTGGAACACAACCAGTGACGCAAATAGCGAGGCAAAGAAACCAGTTCCCCAAGATTTCTCTGAAGGTCCGGTGGGAAAAGATGCTGGACATGGACAACCAGATAAGCACGAGGACCTTCTGTACGCCAACATCAACTTCTTGAAGCTGCCCAGTGGTGATGGGACGGTCCACCGGGGCGAAGTCACGGAATACGCACGGATCAGATTCCAGTGAAACTGAGCACGAAACGGGGTGAGGGGGGAGGGGTGAGGGGTGAGGGGTGAGGGGTGAGGAGGGAGGGGTGAGGGGTGAGGGGTGAGGGGTGAGGGGGGAGGGGTGAGGGGTGAGGGGTGAGGGGTGAGAGGTGAGGGTTAGGGTTCGTAGAGTTTGATATTCCTGGTAACACCAGACAACCTGCTGGGGGAGATATTGGGCACGGGGAAGTGTCAACCGTGGCTCAGTTGGTAGCACTCTTGCTTCTGAGTCAGGAGGTTGTGGGTTCATATTCCAACTCCAGAGACTTGAACACATAATCCAGGCTAATATTCCACTGCAGTACTGAGGGATTGCTGCACTGTCAGAGGTGGCGTCTTTAGGATGAGATGTTAAACGAAAGCCCAGTCTGCCCTCTCAGTTGGACAGAAAATATCCAATGGCAGTATTTTGAAGAAGAGCAGGGGAGTTAGCCGTAGTGTCCTGTCCAATATTTATCCCTCAAACAACATCACAAAAACACATTATCTGGTCATTATCACATTGCTGTTTGTGGGAGCTTGCTGTGTGCAAATTGGCTGCCGGGTTTCCTACATTACAACAGTGACTTCATTGGCTGTAAAGCGCCTTGGGACCTCCTGAGGTTGTGAACAGCGCTGTATAAATGCAAGTCTTTCTTTTTCTTGACTGAAAGCTTTTGTACTTGGCGTGATTGGGATGAAATGCTTGACCACAGACAACTTGATGCTGACCCATTGGGACAAGAGATTAGAAGATCCGCCTCTCTCTGCACAAACACTTCTCAGGGAATTCTATAACACAGGAGGAGGCCATTTGGCCCATCAAGCCTGAAAGAGCTGTCCCCTTAATTCAGTTCCCCCACCCTTTCCCCCATTTGCCCATCGCCCCCGTGCTAGCTCTCTGAAAGAAATCTCCCCGTAGTCCCAATCCCGTGCCCTATCCCCATACTTTTAAAAAAGTTTCCTATTTCAAATATTTCTCCACTTCCCTTTTTAAATCTATTCTGGATTCTGCTTCCCCCAGTGTTCCTGGCCGGACATTCCATGACTCAACAAAAGACACTCTCTCTGAACATCTGGACAGTGTGCATTCCACAAAGGGAAGAACAGCTGAGAGAGGCCATTCGACCCATCGAGCTAAACACTCCACATAACCCCGGGACTCTCCGTCACACCATCCCTCCGCCTCGTGCACGAGGCCAAGGTTTTTGACCCCACTCCCCGACCTGGATCCAATCCCAGGTTTCGATCGCTCTCCATGAATTACTTCAGTCCTGAACTCCACATTTTCCTTCGCCCCACCATTGATGGCCGTGCCTTCAGGTGCCTAGGTCCTGAGTTCCGGAATTCCCTCCCTAAACCACTCCACCACTCTCTCCTCTCCTTTAAGACGCTCCTTAAAACCTAACTCTTTGACCAAGCTTTTGGTCACCTGTCCGGACATCTCCTTCCGTGCTCGGTGTCAATTTTTTTCTGGTTATGCTCCTGAAAAGTGCCTTGGGACATTTTACTACATTTTTTAAAATTTGTTTTATGGGATGTGGGCGTCGCTGGCAAGGCCAGCATTTACTGCCCATCCCTAGTTGCCCTTGAGAAGGTGGTGGTGAGCCACCTTCTTGAACCGCTACAGTCCGTGTGGTGAAGGTACTTCCACAGTGCTGTTAGGGAGGGAGTTCCAGGATTTTGACCCAGCGACGATGAAGGATCGGCGATATACTTCTAAGTCAGGATGGTGTGTGACTTGGAGGGGAACTTGGAGGTGGTGGTGTTCCCATGTGCCTGCTGCCCTTGTCCTTCTAGGTGGAAGATGTCACGGGTTTGGGAGGTGCTGCCGAAGTAGCCTTGGCGAGTTGCTGCTGTGCATCTTGTAGATGGTACACACTGCAGCCACGGTACGTCGGTGGTGAATGTTTAAGGTGGTGGATGGGGTGCCAATCAAGTGAGCTGCTTTGTCCTGGATGGTGTTGAGCTTCTTGAGTGTTGTTGGAGCTGCATTCATCCAGGAAAGTGGAGAGTATTCCATCACACTCCTTACTTGTGCCTTGTAGATGGTGGAAAGGCTTTGGGGAGTCAGGAGGTGAGACGCTCGCCACAGAATACCCAGCCTCTGACCTGCTCGTGTTGCCACAGTATTTATGTGGCTGATCCAGTTCAGTTTCTCGTCAATGGTGACCCCCAGAATGTTGATGGTGGGGGATTCAGTGATGGTAATACCGTTGAATGTCAAGGGGAGGTGGTTAGACTCTCACTTGCTGGAGATAGTCATTGCCTGGCACTTCTGTGGCGTGACTGTTACCTGCCACTTATCAGCCCAAGCCTGAACGTCGTCCAGGTCTTGTTGCATTTGGGCATGGACTGCTTCATCATCTGTGGAGCTGTGAATTGCGCTGAACACTGTGCAGTCATCAGCAAACATCCCCATTTCTGACCTTATGTTGGAGGGAAGCAGCTGAAGATGGTTGGGCCTAGGACAGTGCCCTGAGGAACTCCTGCAGCGATGTCCTGGGGCTGTGATGATTGACCTTCAACCACCATCTTCCTTTGTGCTAGGTATGACTCCAGCCAGTGGAGAGTTTTCCCCCCAGTTCTCATTGACTTCAGTTTTACTAGGGCTGCTTGATGCCACACTTGCTCAACTGCTGCCTTGATGTCAAAGGTAATCACTCTCACCTCACCTCTGGAATTCAGCTCCTTTGTCCATGTTTGGACCAAGGCTGCAATGAGGTCGGGAGCTGAGTGGTCTTGGCGGAACCCAAACTGGGCATTAGTGAGCAGATTATTGGTGAGTAAGTGCCGCTTGATAGCACTTTCGATGACACCTTCCATCACTTTGCTGATGATTGAGATTAGACTGATGGGGTGGTAATTGGCTGGGTTGGATTTGTCCTGCTTTTTTGGACAGGACATACCTGAGCAGTTTTCCACATTGTCGGATAGATGCCAGTGTTGTTGCTGTACCGGAACAGCTTGGCTAGAGGCATGGCTAGTTCTGGAGCACAAGTCTTCAGCACGATAGCTGGGATGTTTTCGGGACCCATAGCCTATGCTGTATCCAGTGCGCTCAGCCGTTTCTTGATATCACGTGGAGTGAATTGAATTGGCTGAAGACTGTCTTCTGTGATGGTGGGGACCTCAGGAGGAGGCCGATATGGGAGGCGCTATATAAATACAGGTTGTTTTTGTTGTAACATTGATTTGTGCAGTGTCCTAATGGAACCAAGAGGGTCTTTCATCAAGGCGTGCAGTGTGTGGGCAATAAATGCGTTGCATGCCAACAAATAAACATGCCCTTTGAACCTGGTACACCCCAGCCCTTCTGTGTTGCCACATCATAACTGAGGTACTGCCTTACTGCATGCAGCCATCATGGTAGAAAAGTAATGAACAGACATGTAGCGCCACTCAACTTTGATATCAGATCTGAACGTTCTTTTTGATTGTTGCACCTTTTTTATGCTGTGAAAGTTTGCAAGAAGCATATGGGTTATGCATAATATTACATTTATTAACACAAGGCATTAAAATGCTCAAACTGTTATGTACATTTATATCTATATTAAACATCTTACATCTGTGCACAATTCGTGTCTTCATAACCTTATTTCCTGTTGTCGCATTTCCCCACATTGTGTAAATTCTAGTGGCCACATTTATAATGGAAACGCCTATGTAAACATGTCACACTGTATTTACACCGTCCTGCCAGAGGTGGCGCTGTAGTGTCGCAGTTTTGTATCTGAGAGGAAATCTTCCCACTGTGTTTATGATATTATTAGCACACAGGGAGTGGGGGAATCTTCCCACTCTGTTTACGCTGCTGTTAAGACAGGTACCAGGGGGCTCTTTCTGTTGTGTTTACATGGTTGTTAAGACAGAGGACTGGGGAAATCTTCCCTCCTCCTCTCAACTTGAGCGCAGGGCCAGGCCTAGCGGTGAGGGCAACCCCCGCTCCCCCACCCCCACCGCCACCTCCCCCCCCCCCCCCGTTCGTTTGGTCGGCCCTGCTCAAACTTACCGGTCTTACACATAAAGAGTGGACACATAGCACAACTATCAAAGGGCTGCCCAGTGTCGTTCGAACAGAAAACCCCCTGATTATCAATAACCTGGTGAAACCTTTCAGTTCAGTCCTAAAGCAAACATCTAATATTCACTTTATTATAAATGATTAGATGTCTTGACTGTGTCCATCAACGTTATCAGGTTATCGACTCCTATCTATCTCGTGAATCGTATTTAAAAGTCTTACATACAGAAAAAAAAGAGTGAAAGTGCATTAAGCGCAGTGACAGACATTCCGCCAAGCTTGAAAATAGGAAAGTACTTTCCCTTACATAGTTAAGTAGATTTACACAGGGTTACACAGAGTTACATTGAGTTACACAGAGTTACATTGAGTTACACAGACTGACATAGTGTTACACAGAGTTACATTGAGTTACATGGAACCCACAGCACAGAAACAGGCCATTCAGCTCAACTGATCACTGTCGGTGTTTATGCTCCACACGAGCCTTCTCCCACCACTCTTCATCTCACCCGATCAGCATAACCTTCTAACCTTTTCTCCCTCATGTGTTTATCTAGCTTCCCCTGAAATGTATCAGTGCCATTTGCCTCAACCACTCCACATTCTCACCACTCTCTGGGTAAAGAAGTTTCTCCTGAATTCCCTATTGGATTTATTAAAGATTATGGGCTAGAAATTTGGCTCCTTTGTGCCTGCCGGTAGCACCTCTGGGGGGCGCTAACAGGGCGCAAAAGGCTTATCACCCGGTGGGGGGGGGAGGAGAAAAAAGCGCCTCCTGAGAAATTCGGGGAATGTTGCGGAGGCGCTGCCCAATAGCGCTGCGCCAATGCTGTTAGCGCCCCGGGCCGCTGTGCAGCCAGCGATGACGTCATCGCCGTGTGAGGCTACCTCTTTGCGCCCTGCTGTGTCCACTCACCGACCCGCAGCAGGAATTTGACTGCCCGGCGAGGCTGCCACGGGCGATGTCAGCGCCAGCCTCACTGGTGGCGAACAGGGCCGACCTCCGCTGGCAGGGTGGTATTTAAAGGGAGGGTGCAGCCGCGACCTGCGTCGCCTTTTTTTTGGGCCGAGGTCCGGGTCGGCCCTCCGTGGTGGGCTGTGGCGTGCTCCTGGCCACGTCTCAGTGCTGGGCTGCGGCCGCGGCACCATGCCAGCCTGGTGGCCTAGTGTGGGCCATCGGAGGCCCTGCAGAGTGCGCAGCGTCCCTCCCCTTTAACTGAAGTGGAGGGGCGTTGAAACACAGAGCCTCTGCGGGGCACTGTCGATCGCGCCCCGACATCGCCTCCGTTACCGCCCCACCAGAAAGTGGAGCGCACAGGATTGGGCTCCACTACCTGTGCAGGCGGTAAACCGAATTTAGTGGCCGGGGCGGTACTTCCTTGCCAGGCGCCAAACGGGGCGTAACCGAATTTCGCACCCTATTTTATAATCATGGCCACTGGATTTGGACTCCACCACAAGTGGAAACATCTTCTCTATGTCTATTGTATCGAACTCTTTCATAATTTTGGAGACTTCTATCAGGTCATCCCTCAGCCTTCTCTTTTCTGCGTTTCCTACATTACAACAGTGACTACACTTCAAAAAATAGTACTTCATTGGCTGTAAAGCGCTTTGGGACGTCCGGTGGTTGTGAAAGGTGCTATATAGATGCAAGTCTTTTTTTTAAAGATTAAATTTGGGTCATGTAGAGCAGAGCATCAGAGAGCTCTCTTTCAACAACAACAACTACTTACATTTATATCATGACTTTAATGTAGTAAAATGCCCCAAGGCACTTTATAGGAGCGTTATCAATACAAATTTTGACACCGAGCCATTTAAGGAGATGACCAAAAGCTTGGTCAAAGAGGTAAGTTTTAAGGAGAGTCTTAAAGGAGGAAAGAGAAATGGAGAGGCAGAGAGGTTTAGGGGGGGATTTCCAGAGCTTAGGACCAAGGCAGCTGAAGGCATGGCCACCAATGGTGGAGCAATTAAAATCGGGGATGTTCAAGAGGCCAGAATTGGTGGAGCGCAGGGATCTCGGGGGGTTTGTGGGGCTGGAGGAGATTACACAGCTAGGGAGGGGCGTGGCCATGGAGGGATTTGAAAACAAGGATGAGGATTTTGAAATCGAGATCTTGCTTAACTGGGAGCCAATGTAGGTCAGCGAGCACAGGGGTGATGGGTGAGATGTACTTAGAGCGAGTTAGGACACAGGCGGCAGAGTTTTGGATGACCTCAAGTTTATGTAGGGTAGAACTAGGGAGGCGAGCCAGGAGTGCATTAGAATAGTCAAGTCTAGAGGTAACAAAGTTATGGATGAGGCTTTCAGCAGCAGATGAGCTGAGGCAAGGGCGGAGACGGGCGATGTTACGGAGGTGGAAACGGGCGGTCTTAGTGATGGAGCGGATATGAGGTAGGAAGCTCAACTCGTGCTCAAATATGACACCAAGGTTGCGAACGGACTAGGACAGCCTCAGACAGCTGCCAGGGAGAGGGATGGAATCGGTGACCGAAGACAATGGCTTTGGTCTTCCCAATGTTTAATTGGAGGAAATTGCCGCTCATCCAGTGCTGGATGTCGGACAAGCAGTCTGACAGTATAGAGGTAGCGGAGGGTTCGAGAGAGGTGGAGGAGAGGTAGAGCTGGGTATCATCAGCGTACGTGTGAAAACTCCAGCTGTGTCATCGGATGATGTCACCGAGGGGCAGCATGTAGATGAGAAATAGGAGAGGGCTACGGATAGATCCTCGGGGGACACCAGAGGTGACGGTGCGGGAGCGGGAAGAGAAGCTGTTGCAGGTGATTCTATGGCTATAACTGGATAGATAAGAATGGAACCAAGCGAGGGCAGTCCCATCCAGCTGGACGACGGTGGAGAGGCATTGGAGCAGAATATTGTGGTCAACTGTGTCAAAGGCTGCAGACAGGTCGAAAAGGACCAGGAGCGATAGCTTACCATTGTCACCGTCAATTAAGATGTCATTTGTGACCTTGGTAAGAGCCGTTTTGGTACCGTGGCAGGGGCAGAAACCTGATTGTAGTGATTCAAACAAAGAGCTCCGGGAAAGACGGGTATGGATATGGGGGGGTGGCAACACGTTCAAGAACGAACTTTGGAGAGGAAAGGGAGGTTGGGGATAGGGAGGTTGGAGATGGGGCGGTAGTTTGCAAGGACAGAGGGGTCAAGGGTTGGCTTTTTGAGGAGAGGGGTGATGATGGCAGATTTGAAGGAGAGGGGGACAGTACCTGAGGAGAGAGAACCATTAACAATATCAACTAATATGGGAGCCAGGAAGGGAAGTTGGGTGGTCAGCAATTTAATAGGAATAGGGTCGAGAGAGCAGGAGGTCGGTCTCATTGACATGATGAGCTTTGAGAGGGCATGAGGGGAGATAGGAGAGAAACCCAGTGGGCTAGGGGAAGGGAGGGAATTAGCAGAGGCAGTTGAATGGATATTCTCGATCATTTTGACAAAAAAGTCCATGAGCTCCTCGCATTTATTGTTGGAGGGGAGGGAGGTGGAAGCAGGGGAGGGTGGTTTGAGAAAAAGGTTTGTGGTGGAGGAGAGAAGCCGGGTGTTATCTTTGTCTACCCGGATGATCTTAGAACTATCTGTTCTTCCCTTAGGACTGTCTGTTCAAAGTTCGAAGCTGACTCCATTTTGGTAACAGTTATGATTTTATTTAAGCATAAGTGAGATTCAATGCACTCAGTATTTGAGCAGCAGTTTACAAAGTACAATTAAGAATCATATTACCCACTGTAACTGTCCTAGCTGTCCTTTGGGTAGAAGGCGTGGCCCATTCCTCGTTCCTTCTACCCACATATGCATTTGCACCAGTTAGGATCAGTGCCCTTCCTGACCCTTCCAACTGAGAATGACCCAAACCTGCTAGGATATACCCCAAGAACTGGAACTACAGAAAGCTCTATCCAATCATGTATCTCCCATACCCCCCATTCGACCCAATCAGGAGCTGGTAAATTCTGTGGCCAGCACAGGCCTTAGGCATCCTTTGTCAGAGCCTTAGTGCAATCTTTTTCTGTTTCCATGGTGATGACATAACCCAGGAC
Organism: Squalus acanthias; assembly: GCA_030390025.1. NCBI lineage: Eukaryota > Metazoa > Chordata > Chondrichthyes > Squaliformes > Squalidae > Squalus > Squalus acanthias. Next base: position 63,758,976 of record CM059441.1, read on the forward strand.
CTTGCTTTAACCTAATTCTAACAGGAAAAAGACCAAATTAATACTAACTTAACAACAACTATAAACTGGCAATCTTAGAATTAAACTATGGTCTGGCAACGCTCAATACTAAAAATTAGTAAAAGGAATTTAGCTGGTTATGTTACTATTGCTCACTTTCCCACATACAAGAACCAGATAAGAGATAAGGCTGAGATAGACCGGAGCCTCCCTCTTCTCTTCCCGAGCATTTCTAGCAAAAGCAAGGGCAATTCAGCCATAAACATGGCCATCCTTAACACATACCAAAACCTGCAATTTGAAAGTGGTGGATTTTTCAGAATATCTGTTCTAACAAAAAGCTTTGGGGTCATTGAACTCTTTGCAATGCCTGATCCCGCAAAATACCATATTCTTGACCCCTCACTCAATCTTATTTCCCATCCTTCTGCAGGAGGGCAGCCAATTCTAAGTTATTAGCATGTCGGCTAAGTACATATATTTCAAGCAACAGATCATGGTAAAGAAAAAGAAAATCATAATACATTGTACAGAAAGCTACAGTTTACCATATGATCAATAAATCATGAAATTAAAAGATTCTCCGGCTCACTCTTTACCCATATCCATCTTGTTGATAATTCTTACTAACTATTATTTCTCCCTAACCCTCAATTGTCCCAATCCAAATTCTATGTCCCTCTCCACTTCAAGTTCAATTTCGATTTCTCTGACAGGTGCCAGTGTGTTTAACTCTATCCTGATTGTTTCATTAATTAGATAGTTTCTCCATAGAGCATGTGTCAGTGCCTTGGTGATTTAGAAAGTTGTCTCACTCTCCTGAGTCACATTAATCATTTCATGCTGTTCTGTTGTCAAGTGCCTGAGCATGTCTGAGACCCATTCTTCAGTGCAAATTCTGCATGCTAGTTGCTTCATAGGTAATAAATCACATTTGCCACACATGACACCTGATACAAGCCATTCTTGGGTTTCAGGTGATGTTATCAAAAGATCGTGGGGTGACTGGAGATCTTTGCTCATCTCCTCCTGTATAGTCCCATTGTTCCGGGTAGTGGCCAGGCTATCAAATGCAGTTTTCTTAAAAAGTTCATAGGGAAGGCCACAAACATCTGCAAGAGAAAGCTATCAATTCACTATTCTCACCTACACTTTCCTGACTTTCACTAGATTATACATTGCTACCAGATTGACAACTTTTGGTGAATTGTGCCCAGTTGATGTATTCCAATTTAGCCAAGAAAATTATTTTAGAAAAATTCCCATTTGGTGTAACTGTTCTGTTTCTATCTTCCATCCTAAGTGGGGCATAGAAACATAGAAGATTGGAGCAGGAGTAGGCCATTCGGCCCCTCGAGCCTGTTCCGCCATTTAATGAGATCATGGCTGATCATCCAAATTCAGTTCACCCTCTCCCTTCTTTCTCCCCATATCCCTTGATCCCTTTAGCTTGAAGAAATATATCTAACTCCTTCTTGAATATATTTAATGAATTGGCCTCAACTGCCTTCTGTGGTAGAGAATTCCACAGGTTCACCACTCTCTGGGTGAAGAAATTCCTCCTCATCTCAGTCCTAAATAGCTTACCCCTTATCCTTAGACTGTGACCCCTGGTTCTGGACTCCCCCGCAATCGGGAACATCCTTCCTGCATCTAGTCTGTTTAGTCCTGTTAGAATTTTATAAGTTTCAATAAGATCCCCTCTCATTCTTCTAAACTCTAGCGAATATAAGCCTAATCGACCCAATCTCTCTTCATACGTCATTCCTGCCATCCCAGGTATCAGTCTGGTGAATCTTCGCTGCACTCCCTCCATGGCAAGAACATCCTTCCTCAGATAAGGCGACCAAAACTGCACACAGTACTCAAGGTGTGGTCTCACCAAGGCCCGCAGATCATGAAGTCAGTCGAGCGTGCAACGCCCTGGTGGCGCCCCGGACTGGATATTGAGTGGCGCCCCCTCCTTTCCGCCTGGTGCAAGCAACGACAGGGAGACTGGAACGTTTCCCAGTCGGTGAGGGGCTGGGGGGACACTATTTAAAGGCGCCCTCTTCCTGGCTTTTTCTGTGGTAGACATTTTTGCACCTCTCATTCTGACAGAGAGAGAGATTCTGAGAGAGAGAGAGAGAGACTTCTGCATAGAGGCAGCGTTGTGTGGAGTAGTTTTGGCTACTGAGCATCACTTTGCAGGTACTTTTGGATTTGACCTTCATTACTCGATTGCCAAGAGACTTTGGGGGCTGCACTGATTCGGGGCATCGTCCTGCACCTGCAGAATCGGAGGCAACAGAGACTCAGAGAGAGAGAGGTAATCATGGCCAGACAGAGGAAGGCCAACAGGCCTCTGCACAGGAGACCTTACCCTCCCAGGGTATTCCGGGAACAATTCTCCGACATTAATTTGTCTGAGGAGCAGTGTTTGCGCAGGCTGCGCTTCAGCAAGGAGGTGGTCACTGAGCTCTGCCACCTGCCGCATCCAGATCTGCAGCCTCAACTGAGGACCAGGACATCTCTGTCGGTGGCAGTGAAGGTCACAGTGGCTCTGAATTTTTAAGCCACTGGCTCCTTTCAAGCAGCTACTGGGGACATCGCCAATATCTCCCAGTTCACGGTCCATTGCTGCATCCGTCAGTTCACAAATGCCTTCTATAAAAGGAGACGCCAGTATATCTCTTCCCCGATGACCCGGGCCAAACAGCATGAACGCGCATTGGGCTTTGCGAGGATAGCGGGCTTCCCCATGGTGCAGGGCACCATTGACAGCACGCATGTGGCATTGCGGGCACCGCATGAGAATACAGAGGTTTTCCGAAACCGCAAGGGGTTCCACTCCTTAAACGTCCAGTTAGTCTGTGACCACAGACAGCTGATACTCGCTGTCAATGCCTGCTATCCTGGCAGCAGCCATGATGCTTTCATCCTGTGCTAGACTGGTGTGCCAGAACTTTTCCAGGCACCGCATCAGCCAAGTGGTTGGCTCCTCGGGGACAAGGGTTATCCATTCTGCACCTGGCTGATGACACCGCTCCGTAACCCCAACACCCCTGCTGAGCCGCGGTACAATGAGAGCCATCTTGCCACCAGGAACATTATTGAGCAGATGATCGACGTGCTCAAGCAACGGTTCCGCTGTCTGGACCACTCTGGAGGAGCCCTGCAGTACTCGCCTGAGTGAGTCTCCCTCTTCATAGTTGTGTGCTGCATTCTTCATAACCTGGCAATCCTCAGGACCCAGCCAATGCCACCAGGCCTTGGAGCACCACCAGAGGAGGAGGAAGAGGAGGAGGAAGAGGAGGAGGATGATCAGCAGCAGCACCAAGGTGGGAGGGAGGCCCACAATGTTGAAACTGGAAGGGCCGTCCGTCAACGTCTGATAGCAAGCTGCTTCTAGGCCCCTGCTGAGGAAATGGCTTCTGGCATGGAGAACAACATAAATGAAAGCAACCCGCAACCCCAAAGCCAGCCAAGACAGCAATGATTCAAAAGGCCAAACCTGTACATTTTGAATACAAAAACGTTTTTATTTTACAAACTCTGTGTGTCATTTCTTCATGACAAACTAATAGAAACAAACACAAAAAATCATTAATTAACATAACTGGTTCTCACAACCTGGAGATAATGTCCAAAACACTAAACAAAAGTTTGAACACGAACCTCGGCCTTTAATAAAAAAATTCCCAACATTTCGTCACACCTCCTACTTTTTGCCCTTCGAGGGTGATCTCCATCTCTTGCCCACTTGCCCCTTTCCCACCCTACTGCTCCTCCGTAATGGGGCCCCAGTGGCTGCAGCAAGGCTGGTAGAAGGCTGCTGATTGTTAAGAACCTGAGACTACAGATGCCCTTGAAGGACGGCCTCGACCAGCTCTGGGCCTGGAAGGCCCGGCTGCAGACTGCACCAACTCTGCATGGGCGGCAGCAGTCTGGGCTACAGGTGGTGGCAAGTGCAATGGGGAAGTGACATTGGTGGCAGCAGGAATGCTGTCATCTTCAGAGAGGACAGCAACTAAATGCTCGACTGATACACTGGCATTCCCATGAGGCAGCACCTCAGCATCCGGAGCAATCTGCTGGAGCACAGATTGCTGTCCAAACCAGCGACAATGGCAGCAGTCAGTGCTTGCATGGCCTCAATCTGAGTCTGCATGAGACCAGTCTGAGATTGGATCACGGCAGCCAGTGACTGAATTGCAGCACTAAGTATTTGTGTGGCATCCGCCTGTGCTACAGCGACGTGCTCCACACTCCTTGCCAGTGCATCGATGCAATCGGGCACCCTTCCGACTGCACCCATGAGCTGAGTGTGCATGTCCACCACCTGGGTGTTCATTTCAGCGATGAGCCGCTCCTCCTCTGCATCCAGTGCAGCAGGACTCGCTGACCTACTCTCCCTCCGGGGAGAAGGCCCCCGAGCTTCCCTAGCCACATCGCGTTGCTGCAGCCCGCTGGGTCCCAGAGCTTCACCCTCATCAGACCCTTCCCCCCTGCTCCCCTCCAGGAAAGACGTGGTCCCAGTGTGGGCATGGGCTTCCTCGGGAGAGGTTGTCACTGATGCTCCGGCTTCCTCTTCCTCCTCGCCTGCGGCTTCGCTCCCACTGGCAGCTTGAGGGCACGTCTCCTCAGCTGGTGAATCACCATCTGAAAGCAGGGAGGTACAAGTGTGGCTTTAGCATCAGGACAGGGGGGCAGTAAGGGAGGAAGGAGTGGAGCGATTTAGTAAGTTGGATTGAAAGTGTCAAAGGCTGGTGTTGTGAGGGACAAGTGGAATGAGAGAGAGAAAGCTGATGACCTTACCATTGCTGTCCCAAACGGGGTCGACCTCTCCAGGGGCGACGGGACCGATCACCTGGCTTGCCACAATCCTGTGGACGCGCGCCTCAAGATCGCTGAGGTGTTGCAGCTGAGGCCGCCCTCCACCCGTCCGTTGCTGCTGTCTCCTGTTATGAGATAGCTTGGCCTGCAAGAAAAAGGATGGCATCTGAGTAAATATACAGCCATGGTCTTGCCTGATGTGCCTCCCATAGGTGAATAGCCCTTACTGTATGCAAAGTGTGGAATGTGTGTGTGTGTTTCATGAGAGGGCCAAAGGTGTTGGATGAGTGTTGGGCATTGGGGTTTTATGACCCTCTGGCCATAGAGTGAGGTTGAAATGGAGGGTTGGAGAGGTATTGAAAAAAAGCCACTCACCCTGACGACCCGAGTGAGGTCGTTGAACTTTTTGCGACATTAAGTATGGGTCCTGGGCACCATGCTCCTGGAGGAGACATGCTGAGCCACCTCCCTCCACACTCTTCTGTAATCGCGCGGCAAAGGCCTCCTGCCGCTCTCAGGGAAGAGTATAGATCTTCTGCGCTCCACCGCGCCAACCAAAGCCTCCAAGGCCCGCTCGCTGAAGCGCTGAGCTCGTTCTCTCACCCTCTCCATAGTCCTTGGCTGGAAAATGTAGTCACAGGTCTCTCCAGGCCGAGATTCAAGGCTCCAATGAGCAGGGTGTGGCTGGAGAGCAAGATCGACCCTCCCCTTTAAGAACTGGCCGGCATCAGTGTGTCTGTGTTCCATCGCTAACTGACATCACCTGCGCTGCGCCCGCGCTCTGAGTTAGCGCCTTGCACCTCGGCCTTTGCGTCTTAAGACAGGTGTGCAGCACCTGATTTAGCGCTCCAATCACCTCCAGGGGCGATAAAAGCCAAGTTTGCAGTCGGAGGCGATAATTAGCGCCAGGCTCTAAACTTTGCGCCCGGCCGATAATTGCGCCCCAAACGGGGTGATACCGAATTTCTCCCCAAAGCTTTACTCTTATATTCTAATCCCTTTGTAACAAAAGCTAACATACCATTTGCTTTCCTAATTGCTTGCTGTACCTGCATGTTAACTTTCTGTGATTCATGTACAAGGACACCCAGGTCCCTCTGAATGCAAACATTTCCCAGTCTCTCATCATTCAAAAAATATTCTGCTTTTTTGTTTTTCCTACCAAAGTGGATAGCTTCACACCTCTCCACATTGTATTCCATTTGCCATGTTCTTGTCCAATCTTGGAGGGTTGTAGAGCTGGAGGAGGTTACAGGGAGGTGCACTCGGCCACAGAGGGATTTGAACACGAAGATGTGGATTTTTAATTTGAGATGCTGCCAGACCGGGAACCAATATAAGTCAGCGAGCACTGGGGTGATGGGTGAACGGGACTTGGTGCGAGTTAGTACACTGGGTCACTGCTGAATTTGGTCCCCAATCATAGCTCAATAAGAATGATCGTCTGCAAAGACTATTAACCATGGATATGTCTGAGCTGATGATGATATTTCCTTGGAGAAGTGACAGAAGAAGTAAGATTTGCTGCTCCTAAATATTTCATCAACTTCTCACTCTCAAGCTCTGAAAGAGAAAGGAGTTAATGAGACCTCACTTCTTGCCCGACAGCTCTCGAGAGATCAAAACGACTTTTACACAATGGGCCAGAAATTCGGCTCTTGTCGGGTGAGTACGCGCTGTGTACTCACCCGTAAGGCCACCTGAAGTGCCGGTTTCCTGCATGCACTGCGCATGCGCGGGAAACCGGAACTTCCGTTCCCCTGAAGGGAGGGGTTCAGAAGTCGAACGCGTGCGCGGGAGAGGCTGCGCACACGCAGCAAACTTCGGGGTTTTTTTTTCAGGTTTCTCCGGGAAGGTAAGTATGGAGAAGCTGCACTTTTAAAAAGGAGGCACAAGGCCTGTTTTTAACAAGGTAAGTGGTTAATTAATTACAATTTAAACATTTTTTCAACAGGTTTATCTTTTTTAGATACTGTAAAGAAAGATAAGTTTATTTTTAGCACCGTTAAAAAGTATAATTAATTTTTTCAAAAATTAAAATTTTTGTTTAAAGTAGTTAATTTATGTAACTTATAGTTATTTTAAAAATGTGATTTAAAAAAAAATTTATTTGACGTTTAAGTGTGGTTTTGGGGCCGATCTCTATTCATAGATTTGACAGGTCTTCCTGTCAAATCTATGAATGAAAATGCCCTGCTAGGATTGGCTCTCCATGGCCCACGTGATCCCAGGGGACGCTTCGAACTAACTGCGCCCCTGGGACACGCAGGCACTGCGTGCCGGCAGCTGCAGGAGGCCCAGGACCCGAAGTCCTCGTGGGCCCAAAGCACAACTGCAGGCGCGGTAGGCAAGTACGCGCATGATGCTTGCAACCGCAGGAAGCCGGAAAGCCGAATTTCTGGCCCAATGTCTTCATGCTCCAATTTGATTCTCTGTGGGATGATAGGTGCTCTGCAGTGAGTTACAAAGCTTTAAGAAAGAAAGGAAATACTTGTATTTTTATTGTGTCTTTCACAACCTCAGGACGTCCCATAGCGTTTTACAGCCAATGAAGCACTTTTGAAGTGTAGACAATGTTGTAATGTAGGAAACGCGGCAGCCTATTTGTACACAGCAAACTCCCACAAACAGCAATGTGTCAATGACCAGGGATAAATATTGGCCCTAGGACACAGGTGAGAACTCCCCTGCTCTTCTGCCAATAGTGGCCGTGGGAACTTTTACTTCTAACTGAGAGGGCAGACGGGGCCTCATTTTAACATCTCATCTTAAAGAAGGCACCTCCAAAAGTGCAGCAACTCTCTCAGTACTGCCCCTCCGACAGTGCAGCCCTCCCTCAGTACTGGCACTGGGAGCGTGCGCCTGGATTACAGGCTCAAGTTCTTGGACTTCCCTTGTCCCTTGAACGAGAAAGATGTCCTGTATGACAGACTTGAGCCCTAAGCCCAGATCTCAATAATATGTAGAAATCTTTAGAAGGTATGAATCACTGGAATCTGTCTTTATAAAGTCAGAACACCAACAAAGGACGACGTTGGTCGTGGAAGTGAATTACAATCGTTCCATTACTTTCCCAGGGCCTGTCCGACTGCTCGCCTGGAGAGTAATTGCTGACACGCAGTGCTGGGCACCAATGGCCTCTTCCTGTGCTGCTTCCTCTGTGTATTTACTTAGAATCGGTTGAAGTGTCACTGTGAGTCAAATCAGGAAATGGGGAACTAGTGAGAAAACATCACTTTGTCCTGCCGTGTTGGCAAATTTTTAACTCTTTGAATCCTGAAACTGTGACGATATTTCTGGGCAAAGCACAGTTTCGAGCATGGCTCAATGGTTTTAGCAATCTCTCTCTTGCCTCTGAGGGAGAAGGTCATGGGTTCAAGTCCCCACTCCAGAGACGTTTGATTGATGTTGGTTGGGGCATAAATATTTGCCCCAGGACACCGCAGAGAACTCCCCTGCTCTTCTTTGAAATAGTGGCCGTGGGATATTTTATGTCCACATGAGAGGGCAGATGGCCACTCGGGTTTAACGTCTCATCTGAAAGACAACACCCCCGACATTGCAGCACTCCCTCAGTACTGCCCCTCCGACAGTGCAGCGCTCCCTCAGTACTGTCCCTCCGACAGTGCAGCGCTCCCTCAGTACTGCCCCTCCGACAGTGCAGCGCTCCCTCAGTACTGCCCTCTGACAGTGCAGCGCTCCCTCAGTACTGTCCCTCCGACAGTGCAGCGCTCCCTCAGTACTGCCCCTCCGACAGTGCAGCGCTCCCTCAGTACTGCCCTCCGACAGTGCAGCGCTCCCTCAGTACTGCCCTCCGACAGTGCAGTGCTCCCTCAGTACTGTCCCTCTGACAGTGCAGTGGAGCCTCACTCAGTAATGCCCCGCTGATAGTGCACCGCTCCCTCAGTACTGCCACTGGGGAGTGTCGGGCTAGATTATCGGTTCAAGTCTCTGGAGTAGGAGTTGAACCCACGACCTTCTGGCTCAGAGACGAGAGACAGAGTGCTAAATCCATGAACCACAACTGCCGCAGCACTGATTGACGGTTAAGTTGACAAAGGGAAGTCTTTCAATTATAGTTGATTTTTAACTACAGAAAATATCTAAAATGGAATATTTTATCATTTATATTTACATTTATATTTATATTCCTTTGTAATAGTCTTGAGGGGCTGAATAGGCCTCCTCCTCGTCCTATATAAAAGGCTCGAGCGGCTGAATGACCTCACACTCTTCCTATGTTACAGGCTCAAGGCACTGAGTGGCCTCCTCCTGTTCCTTTTTAACAGTCTCGAAGGGGCTGGATGGGCCTCCTCCTGTTCCTATGCAACAGGCTCGATGGGCTGAATGCCCTTCTTCTGTTCCAATATAAAAGGCTCGAGTTGGCTGACTGACCTCCTCCTGATCTTATGCAACCGGCTCGAGGGACTGAACAACCGCCTCCTGTTCCTATGTTGCAGGCTTGAGGAGCTGAATGGTCCTCCTTCTGTTCTTATGCAACAGGTTCAAGAGGGCTGAATGACCTTCTCCTGTTTCTATGTAATGGGTTCGAGGGGCTGAATTGACCTACTCCTCTTCCTATATAACTGGCTCGATGGGCTGAATACCCTCCTCCTGTTCCTATACAACTGGCTCGATGGGCTGAATACCCTCCTCCTGTTCCGATGTAAAAGGCGCAAGGGGACTGAATGGCCTCCCCCTGTTTCTATTTAACTAGCTCGAGGAACTGAATGGGCTTAACTCCTGATCCTATGGAACTGGATCAAGGGACTGAATGGCCTCCTCCTATTCATTTGTAACAGCCTCGTGGGGCTGAAGGGGTCTCCTCCTGTTCTTATGCAGCAGGCTCGAGGTGGCTGAATGGCCTCCTCCTGTTCCTATGTAACAGGCTCGAGGTGGCTGAATGGCCTCCTCCTGTTTCTATGTAACGGGGTTGAGGGGCTGAATGGCCTCCTCCTGTTTCTATGTAATGGGGTTGAGGGGCTGAATGGCCTCCTCCTGTTTCTATGTAATGGGGTTGAGGGGCTGAATGGCCTCCTCCTGTTCCTATGTAACCGGCTCGAGGCGGCTGAACGGTCTCCTCCTGTTTCTATGTAACGGGGTTGAGGGGCTGAATGGACCTACTCCTGTACCTATGCAACATGCTTGAGATGCTTAATGGGCCAACTCCTGTTCATATACAACAGGCTCGATGGGCTGAATGCCCTCCTCCTGTTCCGATCTAAAAGGCTCGAGGGGCTGAATGGCCTCCTCCTGTTCCTATGTAACAGGCTCGAGGGGCTGAATGGCCTCCTCCTGTTCCTATGTAACGGGGTTGAGGGGCTGAATGGCTTCCTCCTGTTTCTATGTAACGGGGTTGAGGGGCTGAATGGAGCTACTCCTGTACCTATGCAACATGCTTAAGATGCTTAATGGGCCAACTCCTGTTCATATACAACAGGCTCAATGGTCTGAATGCCCTCCTCCTGTTCCTTTGTAACAGACTCAAGGGGCTGAATGGCCTCCTCCTGTTCCTATGTAACAGGCTCGAGGGGTTGAATGGCCTCCTCCTGTTCCTATGTAACAGCCTCAAGGGGCTGAATGGCCTCCTCCTGTTCCTATGTAACAGCCTCAAGGGGCTGAATGGCCTCCTCCTGTTCCTATGTAACAGACTCAAGGGGCTGAATGTGGCACCTCCTGGTCTTATGCAACAGGCTGGAAGTTCTGATTCACCTCCTCCTGTTCCTATGTAATAAGCTTGAGGGGCTGAATGGCCTCCTCCTGTTGCTATGCAACAGGCTCGCGGGTGAATTGGCCTCCTCCAGTTCCTATGTAACAAGCTCAAGGGGCTGAATGGCCTTCTCCTGTTCCTATGTAACAGGCTCAAGATGGTGAATGGCCTCCTCCTTTTCATCTGTAGCAGACTCAAGGGGGCGGAAAGGGCCTCCTCCTGTTCCTATGTAACATCCTCGAGGGGGCTGAGCGGTCCTCCTCCAGATCCTATGCAACAGGCTCGAGGGGCTGAACGGCCTCCTCCTGTTCCTATGTAGCAGACTCAAGGGGCTAAATGACCTTTTTGTTCCTATTAAACAGATTCGAGGGGCTGAATGCCTAATCATGTTCCTTTGCAACATTCTTGAGATGCTTATTGGGCCTCCTCTTGTTCCTTTGTAATAGTTTCGAGTTGCTGAATGGTCTCCTGTTCCTATGTAACAGGCTTGAGAGGCTGTATGTGGCCTCCTCCTCTTCCTTTGTAACATTCTCGAGGGGTTGAATTGGCCTCCTCCTGTACATATGCAACAGGCCCAAAGGGCTGAATGGCCTGTGTAACATGCTCAATTGCATAAATGGCCACCTCCTGTTCCTATGTAAAAGGCTCAAGGGGCTGAATGGCCTCCTCCTGTTCTTCTGTAACAGTCTCAAGGGGCTGAATTGCCTTTTCCTGTTCTTATGCAACAGCCTCGAGGGGCTGAATGGCCTCCTCCTGTTCCTATGCAACAGGTTTGGGTGTCTGAATGGCCTCTTCTTTTTCCTATGTAGTAAGTTCAAGGGGTTAAATGGCCTCCTCCTGTTCCTATGCAACAGGTTCGAAGGGCTGAATGGGCCTGCTCCAGTTCCTATGCAGTAGGCTCAAGAGGCTGAATGACATCCTGTTCCTATGTAACACGCTCAAGATGGCTGAATGGCCTCCTCCTGTTTCTACGTAACGTGCTTGAGGGGCTGAAAGGCCTCCTCCTGTTCCTATGCAACAGGTCCAAAGGGCTGAATGGCCTACTCCTGTTCCATGTAACAGGCTCGATGGGCCTGAATGGCCTCCTCTTGTTCCTATGTAACAGGTCCAAAGGGCTGAATCGGTGTCTCCCTGTTCCTATGTAACAGGTTTGAGGGGCTGAATCACCTAATCATGTAGGCTCGAGCTCTGAATGGCTTCCTCTTGTTCCTTTGTAACTAGCTCAAGGGGCTGAATGGCCTAAACATGTTCCTATACAACAGGCTCGAGGGGCTGAATGGCCTCCTCCTGTTCCTTTGTAACAGTTTCAAGATGTTTATTGGGCTTACTCCTGTTCCTATACAACTGGCTCGAGAGGCTTAATGGCCTCCTCCTGTTCTTATGCAACAGGCTCAAGGGCCTGAATGGCATCCTCCTGTGCCTTTGTAACAGTCTTGAGGGGCTGAATGGCCTCCTCCTGTTCCTGTGTAACAGGTTCGAGGGGCTGAATGGGCCTTCTCCTGTTCCTATGTAACAGGCTCAAGGGGCTGAATGACCTTCTGTTCCTATGCAACAGGCTCAAGATGCCTATTGGGCCTACTCCAGTTCCTATACAACTGGCTCGAGAGGCTTAATGGCCTCCTCCTGCTCCTATGTAACAGTCTCGAAGGGCTGAATGACCTAATCATGTTCCTATGTAACAGGCTCGAGGGGGCTGAGTGGGCCTACTCCTGTTCCTATGCACCTGGCTCTCGGGGCTGAATGGCCTCCTCCTATCCCTTTGTAACAACCTCAACAGGCTGGATGGGCCTCCTCCTTTTACTAATAACTGGCTCGAGGAGGCTGAATGGCTGCCTCCTGTTTCAATGTAACTGGCTCGAGGGGCTGAAAGAGCCTACTGCTGTTCCTTTGCAACAGGCTCGAGATGCTTATTTGGCCTACTCCTGTTCCTGTACAACTGGCTCAAGAGGCTGAATGGGCCTCCTCCTGTTCCTAAGTAAAGAAAGACTTGCATTCATATAGAACCTTTTACGACCACCGGACGTCCCAAAGCGCTTTACAGCCAATTAAGAACTTTTTGAAGTACTGTTGTAATGTAGGAAACGTGGCAGCCAATTTACACACAGCAAGCTCCCACAAACAGCAATGTGATAATGACCAGCTATCTGTTTTAGTGATGTTGATTGAGGGATAAATACTGGCCCGGACAACGGGGATAACTTCCCTGCTGTTCATTGAAATAGTGCCATAGGATCTTTTACCTCCACCTCAGAGAGCATACGAGGCCTCAGTTTAACGTCTTAATGCAGACAGCACCTTTGACTGTACAGCACTCACTCAGTACTGCACTGGAGTGTCAGCCTGGATTTTTGTGCTCAAGTCCCTGGAGTGAGACTCGACCCCACAACCTTCTGATTCAGAGGTGAGGGTGCTACCAACTGAGGCAGGGCTGGAACAGGCTCGAGGGTCGAAGTGGCTTCCTCCTGTTCCTATGAGGCAACTAAAGTGCAGACAAAAGCCAGAAATATGTGAGGAACTCAAGTTTGCAGGATGTTCAATGCAGAAATAGACAACGTAAACCCACAGATCTCAACAACAGGTGAAACAATAACAGCCCGTGTGATGAGGTCACTGTGCTCATTTCACAGATTGTAAAATTCCTCTCCTCCGTTTTACACCCTTGCCTCCAACCAGTGAGGCTCCTTGTCTCTGGTGGAACCTCCAAACATTTGCCTCCCAGTGCACTTCCAGATTACTTATGTGCAAGTGGCCAGATCGGGAGTAAAGCTCTTACTATTCTGCTTCAGGAATGTTCCTTAACCTCACCCAACCGAGAAGGACAAGGCAGCAGGCGCATGGGAAGACCATCACCTCCAAGTTCCCCTCCGAGTTGCACACACACCATCCCAACTTGGTGATATACCAGCCGTTCCTTCATCGCTGGGTCAAAATCCCGGAACTCCCTACCTAACGGCTCTATGGGAGCACCTTCCCCACACGGACTGCAGCGGTTCAAGAAGAAGGCCCACCAGCACCACCTTCTCAACTAGGGATGGGCAATAAATGCCGGCCTTGCCAGCGATGTCCACATCCCGAGAATGAATTGAAGAAAAATCCAGGAAGAGCAATCTTGTCTTGTGCCAACCCAATTGTATTGGCGTCACAGTCAATCTTTGTGACCTCTCGGAGGCAAGTCGCCAATTGCTGCCACTCGATGCCCAAATGGGGGTTGTTGTGTATGGATTTAATGTCATCAGTAACCTCGTGGATAGAAATTCTGCTGCACCAGTCCTGGTGCACTCCAGGAGTGCTCTGTTTCCAATGTCACGCACACGTAGCAAACAGAGAAGGTTCTCCCCTGAGCCTTATTCTCAACTCGATTGGACATGTATCCATTCCCGTGATATTCTGCTGTAATAGCCACCCTGTTTCTGTGTACATCTTAGTTACATTAGTATTCTCCTGCTCTTAAGGCAGTGACTGATACTTGGGTCAGTTCCACAGGTGCAGCAGCGCATGATGCCTAAACCAGGTAGCCATTCTGCACGTGTCAGTGGACAAATGGGCTGTTTGACCATGGAGGGCAGCACGCCCGAATCCAAATCTGTCTTCACTCAATCCGAGCTTAACAGACGGAGTCAATGGTTACAGATTAAGAGCGGGAGGGTTACTTAATTCTCACTCCTTGACCCAAGCACCTGGTTGAGATCTTTTAACCTAACACAGACCAGAACCAGGATCTAGGACCATGGCCTCTGTATTCTGTGTCATACAACATGGTTCCACCCAACCAATGAGCCATCAGGGGTGGCTGCTAATTGTACTTTCAAAGACTGAAATACTAAAATAGTTGTTTATTGTAGCTGTAGTTCATTATGTAATCAAAGCTGTTTCATTCATCTATGACATATCAAAAAATCTTACATCTGCAAGCAACTTTTCCCATCATAATTTCCTCCATCCATATTTACAATGGGAACTGCCGATGCAAGCATGTTATGCTGTAATTACACCCTCCCAGCAGTGGTGTCGCTGTAGCGCCTCTGTTTCACGTCACCCCGTTCCTCAGTCTGTGCTGCAGAGAATCTCCCAATTCTCCAACTCTGTTTCCCTGCTTCCCAGATTGCTGTTAGTTTTGCTGTTTAACTATGAATGATAATATAAAATCAAAGTATTACATGAAAATAAGTGGAAGAATGCATGACTGTAAAATAGCGAGTAAATTATACTGATCTGCCCTGGTCCAATAATCCTCTAACCCTGCTTCCCCTGGAGTCTACACTTGGTTAGGACCATGCTGTAAATATTCACAGACAAGAGAGTTAATCACAAAATTAAAATTGCCTCAAACACACACACACGGGATTGAATCCACCACTATCCTGGTGGATTGTCTATCAATACCTAAAGACATTTATAATCACAATGGAGAGAAGGATGACTCCAACAGTGAGGGGCAATCCTGAAGGAGGGCATACGCAATTAAACCCAGTGAGAATGATCTGGGCTGTATCATCATTCAACTTTGTGAGATAACATCAGCTCTACAAAACTGCATCAGATTAGAACTTTTTTTTGTGTGGTGAAGTCCTGCGGTTTCTGGGGAGGTGATGTGGAGTTTCGAATTGATTCTCTTCTTCTGTGCTGTTCCCAGAGTGCGTGTTTTTCATTCTTGTTCAGATTATACATTCCCATATACAGAACTTTCGTCAATCGTACAGTTTTCGTAAAAATCATGATCTTGATATTGATTGATGCGGCGATTAGATTTGATTTCCAGGTCCTCCTCCTCTTTCTTCTGTAATAGAAAAGGAAATGAGCAGAGTGACAATCAGCATGATCTGCATTTGGTATCTTCGAATCCAATTAGGAAATTCCACCCGCAATTGCAACCAATGATTATTGATGGTGAACAGTGTTGGGTTTGATTATTGATACTGAACTGTGTTGGGTTTGATTATTGATATTGAACAGTGTTGGGTTTGATTATTGATATTGAACAGTGTTGGCTTTGATTATTGATAGTGAACAGTGTTGGGTTTGATTATTGATAGTGAACAGTGTTGGGTTTGATTATTGATAGTGAACAGTGTTGGGTTTGATTATTGATATTGAACAGTGTTGGGTTTGATTATTGATATTGAACAGTGTTGGGTCTGATTATTGATAGTGAACAGTGTTGGGTTTGATTATTGATAGTGAACAGTGTTGGGTTTGATTATTGATAGTGAACAGTGTTGGGTTTGATTATTGATAGTGAACAGTGTTGGGTTTGATTATGTGATTTATCTGTGGTTTTAGCTCTCTCTCTCAACTCCGAATCAGAATGTGGTGAATTCAGGTTCCACTCCAGAGGCTTGAACACAAAAGTCTAGGCTGCCACTCCCGTGTAGTACTGAGGGAGTGCTGCACTGTCGGATGGTGCCGTCTTTTGGATGAGACGTCTGCTCTCTCAGGTGGACGTAAAAGATCCTATGGCACTACATCGAAGAAGAGCAGGAGAGCTCTCCCCGTGTCCTGGGCCAATATTTATCCTACATCACAATCGTGACTACACTCCAAAAGCACTTCATTGGCTGTGAAGCGCTTTGGGATGTCCAAAGGTGGTGAAAGGAGCAGTGTATAAATGGGAGTTCTTTCTCTCGGTTTCTGATGGTACCAAGCAGTGTCAGGTTCGATTACGTGTGTTTAACGTGTTTGTGTTGTTTATCGGACTGGAGGAAGTTATACAGTCTACTAGGACCACTGCTTTTCTTCACATATATTAATGACTTAGACTTGGGAGTAAAGGGCACAATTTCAAAATTTGCAGATGACACAGAACTTTTAAGTATAGTGAACAGTGAGGAGGATAGTGATAGACTTCAAGAGGACATAGGCAGGCTGGTGAAATGGGCGGGCACGTGGCAGATGTAATTTGACGCGGAAAAGTGTGAAGTGATACATTTTGGTAGAAAGAACAAGGAGAGGCAATATAAACTAAAGGGTAAATCCTAAAGGGGGTGCATAAACAGAGAGACCTGGGGGTATATGTGCACAAAGCGTTGAAGGTGGCAGGGCAGGTTGATAAAGCGGTTAAAAAAGCATTCGGGATCCTGGGCTTTATAAATAAGAACATAAGAACATAAGAAATAGGAGCAGGAGTAGGCCATTCAGCCCTTCGAGCCTGCTCCGCCATTCAATGAGATCATGGCTGATCTTCTGCCTCAACTCCATTTACCGGCCCTATCGCCATATCCCTTGATGCCCTTACCAGTCAGAAATAGAGGCATAGAGTACAAAAGCAAGGAAGTTATGATGAACCTTTATAAAACACTGGTTCGGCCTCAACTGGAGTATTGAAACATAGAAACATAGAAGATAGGAGCAGGAGTAGGCCATTCGGCCCCTCGAGCCTGTTCCGCCGTTTAATGACATCATGGCTGATCATCCAAATTCAGTACCCTGTCCCTGCTTTCTCCCCATATCCCTTGATCCCTTTAGCCTTAATAAATTTATATAACTCCTTCTTGAATATATTTAATGAATTGGCCTCAACTGCCTTGTGTGGTAGAGAATTCCACAGGTTCACCACTCTCTGGGTGAAGAAATTCCTCCTCATCTCAGTCCTAAATGGCTTACCCCTTATCCTTAGACTGTGACCCCTGGTTCTGGACTCCCCCGCCATCGGGAACATCCTTCCTGCATCCTGTTAGAATTTTATCAGTTTCAATGAGATCCCCTCTCATTCTTCTAAACTCTAGCGAATATAAGCCTAATCGACCCAATCTCTCCTCATACGTCATTCCTGCCATCCCAGGTATCAGTCTGGTGAATCTTCCCTGCACTCTCTCCACGGCAAGAACATCCTTCCTCATATAAGGTGACCAAAACTGCACACAATACTCAAGGTGTGGTCTCACCAAGGCCCTGTACAACTGCAGCAAGACATCCTTGCTCCTGTACTCAAATCCTCTCACTATGAAGGCCAACATACCATTTGCCTTCTTAACCACCTGCTGCACCTGCATGCTTAACTTCAGTGACTGGTGCACAAGGACACCCAGGTCTCGTTGCACTTCCCCTTTTCCCAATCTATTGCCGTTCAGATAATAATCTGTCTTTCTGTTTTTGCCACCGAAGTGGATAGCCTCGCATTTATCCACATTATACTGCATTTGCCATGCATCTGCCCAATCACCCAACCTATCCAAATCATACTGGAGTTTCTCTGCATCCTCCTCACAGCACACACGCCCACCCAGCTTTGTGTTATCTGCAAAGTTGGAGATATTACATCTAGTTCCCTCGTTTAGATCATATATATATATTGTGAATAGCTGGGGTCCTAGCACCGATCCCTACGGTACCCCACTAGTCACTGCCTGCCACTCGGAAAAAGATCCGTTTATTCCAACTCTTTGCTTCCTGTCTGCCAACCAGTTCTCTATCCAAGACAGTACCTTACCCCCAATCCCGTGTGCTTTAACTTTGCACGCTAATCTCTTATGCGGGACCTTATCGAAAGCCTTCTGAAAGTCCAAATACACCACATCCACTGGTTCTCCCTTATCTATTCTACCAGTTACATCCTCAAAAAATTCCAGTAGATTAGTCAAGCATGATTTACCTTTTGTAAATCCATGTTGACTCTGTCCGATCCTGTCACTGTTTTCCAAGTGCTCTGCTATTACATCTTTTCTAATGGACTCTAGCATTTTCCCCACTACCGATGTCAGACTTACCAGTCTATAATTCCCCGTTTTCTTTCTACCACCTTTTTTAAGTAGTGGGGTTACATTAGCTATCTTCCAATCCATGTCCAATTCTGTGCACCGCACTTTAGGAAGGATGTGAAATCCTTCAAGAGGGTGCAGAAAAGATTTACGAGAATGATTCCAGGGATGAGGGACTTCAGTTATGTGGATAGACTGGAGAAGCTGGGGTTGCTCTCCTTAGAGCAGAGAAGGTTGAGAGGAGATTTGATAGAGATATTCAAACTCATGAGGAGTCTAGACAGAGTAGATAGAGAGAAACTGTTCCCATTGGCGGAAGGGTCAAGAACCAGAGGACACAGATTCAAGGTGATCGGCAAAAGAACCAAAGGCGACATGAAGTAAAACGTTTTGACGCAGCAAGTGGCTAGGATCTGGAATGCACTGCCTGAAAGGGTGGTGGAGGCAGATTCAATCATAGCTTTCAAAAGGGAATTGGATAAGTACCTAAAGGAAAAAGATTTGCAGGGCTACGGAGAAAGGGCGGGGGAGTGGGACTAGCCGAAGTGCTCTTGCAGAGAGCTGGCATGTATTTGACGGGCCGAATGGCCTCCTTCTGTGCTGTAACCATTCTATGGTTGTATGATAATGTGTGATTTCTGATGCCGTATCTAGAGAGTTGGGATGGCGCCATACAATCGTACATCTTTCTTTGGCTGTAAAGTGCTTTGGGACGTCCTGAGGTGGTGAAAGGGTGGTGTATAAATGGGAGTTAGGGCCTTGTACTCTGTGTGTATGTGACCAAGGAATAACTGCAACGCTATGAAAAACAATAATCAGAATAAAACTGGACGGACCACCCGGCATCGACCTCGGCACCGACACGACAAAGGCACACCCAGCCCAGTTGACACTGCGAAGTCCTCCTCACTAACATCTGGGGACTGTGCCAAAATTGGGAGAGCTGTCCCACAGACTAGTCAAGCAACAGCCTGACATAGTCATACTCACAGAATCATACCTTTCAGCCAGCATCCCAGACTCCTCCATCACCATCCCATAGAAACATAGAAGATAGGAGCAGGAGTAGGCCATTCGGCCCCTCGAGCCTGCTCCGCCATTCGATGAGATCATGGCTGATCATCCAAACTCAGTACCCTGTACCTGCCTTCTCCCATATCCCTTGATATCTTTAGCTTTAAGAAATATATCTAACTCATTCTTGAATATATTTAATGACTTGGCCTCAACTACCTTCTGTGGTAGAGAATTCCACAGGTTCACCACTCGCTGGGTGAAGAAATTCTTCCTCATTTCTGTCCTAAATGGCTTACCCCTTATCCTTAGATTATGACCCCTGGTTCTGGACTCTCCGACCATCGGGAACATTCTTCCTGCATCTAGTTTGTCCAGACCTGTCAGAATTTTATATGTTTCGATGAGATCCCCTCTCATTCTTCTATACTCCAGCGAGTATAAGCCCAATCGACCCAATCTCTCCTCATATGTCATTCCTGCCATCCCAGGTATCAGCCTTGTGAATCTTCGCTGAACTCCTTCCATGGCAAGAACATCCTTCCTCAGATAAGGTGACCAAAACTGCACACAGTACTCAAGGTGTGGTCTCACCAAGGCCCTGTACAACTGCAGCAGGACATCCCTGTTCCGATACTCAAACCCTTTCGCTATGAAGGCCAACATACCACCGGCAGGTCAGACCCACCAGAGGTGGCAGCACAGTGGTATTAAGTTGGGAGGGAGTGGCCCTGGGAATACTCAACACTGACTCAGGACCCCATGAAGTCTCATGGCATCAGGTCAAACATGGGCAAGGAAACCTCCTGCTGATTACAACCTACCGCCCTCCCTCAGCTGATGAATCAGTACTCCTCCATGTTGAACACCACTTGGAAGAAGCACTGAGTGTAGCAAGGGTACAGAATGTACTCTGGGTGAGGGACTTCAATGTCCATTACCAAGAGTGGCTCGGTAACACCACTACTGACCGAGCTGGCCGAGTCCTGATGGACATAACTGCCAGTCTGGGTTGCGACAGGTGTTGAGAGAACCAACTCGAGGGAAAAACCTACTTGACCTCGTCCTCACCAATCTACCTATCGCAGATGCATCTGTCCATGATAGTATTGGTAGGAGTGACCACAGCACAGTCCTCACACTGAGGAGACCCTCCATCATGTTGTGTGGCACTACCACCGTGCTAAATGGGATAGATTCAGAACAGATCTAGGAGCTCAAAACTGGGTATCCATGAGATGCCGTGGACCATAAGCAGCAGCAGAACTATATTCCACCACAATCTGTAACCTCATGGCCTGGCATAACTCTTACTCTACCATTCCTATCAAGGCAGGGGACCAACCCTGGTTTAATAAGGAGTGTAGAAGAGCATGTCAGGAGCAGCACCAGGCATACCTAAAAATGAAGTGCCAAAATGGGGAAGCTGCACACAGGATTACATACATGCTAAACAGCAGAAACAGCATGCTATAGACAGAGCTAATCAATCCCACAACCAACAGATCATGTCAAAGCTCTGCAGTCCTGCCACATCCAGTCATGAAAGGTGGTGGACAATTAAGCAACTAATGGGAGGAGGAGGCTCCATGAAAATCCCCATCCTCAATGATGGTGGAGCCCAGCACGTGAGTGCAGAAGACAAGGCTGAAGCGTTCGCAGCCATCTTCAGCCAGAAGTGCCGAGTGGATGATCCATCTCGACCTCCTCCTGAGATCCCGACCATCATAGAAGCCAGTCTTCAGCCAATTCGATTCATTCCACGTGATATCAAGAAACGGCTGAGTGCACTGGATACAGCAAAGTCTGTGGGCAACATCCCGGCTGCCGTGCTGAAGATTTGTGCTCCAGAACTAGCCGCGCCTCTAGCAAAGCTGTTTCAGTACAGCTACAACACTGGGATCTACCCGACAATGTGGAAAACTGCCCAGGTATGTCCTGTCCACAAAAATCAGGGGTAATTTTTGATAAAGCAGTTCGGGAGCATTTAAACTAGTATGGCAGGGGGCTAGAAACCTATGTAGTGAAATAGAGGAAAGTGAAAGGCAGACAGAAATAAATGGTAAAAGGGTGAGGAACAAAAAACAAAGGGCCAAACTAATTCATAAAAAATGTGAGCATAAAAAAAGCCTGAGGGTTTTATACCTTAATGCGAGAAGCATCAGGAACAAGGTAGATGAATTAGCTGTGGAAATAGAGGTTAATAATTATGATCTAATTGGGATTACGGAAACATGGTTGCAGGGTGAGCAGGGCTGGGAGCTTAACATACAGGGGTATTCAGTATTTAGGAAGGATCGACAAAAAAGAAAGGGAGGAGGGGTAGCATTGCTGGTAAAAGAAGGGATAAATGCAATTGAAAGGAAGGATATTAACTCAGTTAATACAGAATCTATATGGGTGGAGCTAAGAAATAGCGAGGGGCGAAAAACATTAATAGGAGTGGTATATAGGCCTCCAAATAGTAAAATAGAGGTTGGGGAGGGCATCACGAGGGAAATTAGAGAAGCGTGCAATAAGAGCACAGCTGTCATCATAGGTGACTTTAACTTACATATAGATTGGAATAGCCTAATCAGTAAAAATAATGAGGAGGAGGAATTCCTTGAGTGTTTAAGGGATGGTTATCTGGATCAATATGTCGAGGAACCAACTCGGGAACAGGCTATATTGGACTGGGTACTGTGCAATGAGAAGGGACTAATTAGTAATCTTGTTGTACGGGGACCCTTGGGTCAGAGCGATCATAACATGATCGATTTCTCACTCGAAATGGAGAGCGAAGAAATTGACTCAGATACTAAGGTCCTGAATTTAAACAAGGGGAATTATGATGCCATTAGACGGGAACTGAGTAGGTCTGATTGGACAACGTTCCTGGGAGGACTGGAGGTAGATAAACAATGGCAAGCATTTAAAGATAGAATGACAAAATTGCAAAAATTGTTTATACCAATCTGGCATAAAAGGAAATCTAAAAAGGTGACTCAACCGTGGATAACAGGGGAAATTAGAGACAGCATAAAATCCAAAGATAGGGCGTATAAAATAGCCAAAAAAAGCGCCAGAGCGGAAGATTGGGAACAGTTTAAGATAGAGCAAAGGAGGACAAAGGGCTTAATCAAGAGGGGCAAAATAGCTTACGAAAGCAAGCTGGCGGAAAATATAAAAACTAACTCCAAAAGCTTTTATAAGTATATCAAGAGGAAAAGACTGGTGAAAACCAAAGTTGGCCCATTGCAGTCAGATACGGGGGAATATATAACGGGAAATAAAGAAATGGCAGACCAACTAAATGCATACTTTGGGTCAGTCTTTACGAAGGAAGACACAAAAAACCTCCCTGGGATATCGGGAAAAATAGGGACATTTGCAAAGGAGGAAATGACGCAAGTCAATATCTCTAAGGATATGGTGTTAAGGAAGCTAAAGGGATTGAAGGCGGACAAATCCCCAGGGCCTGATAACATGCATCCTAGGGTGCTGAAGGAGGTGGCCCTAGAGATAGCGGATGCACTAAGTATGATTTTTCAGAATTCATTAGACTCGGGAACAGTGCCCATGGATTGGAGGGTAGCTAACGTTACCCCACTATTCAAAAAGGGGGGTAGGGAAAAAGCAGGTAATTACAGACCTGTAAGCCTTACATCAGTTGTGGGCAAAATGCTGGAGTCCATCATTAAGGATGAAATAGCGGAGCACTTAGCAAATGGGGACAGGATAGGACAGAGTCAACATGGATTTACAAAGGGTAAATCGTGCTTGACTAATCTATTGGAATTTTTTGAGGGAGTAACTGGTAAAATAGATGGGGGAGAGCCAGTAGATGTGGTGTACCTGGACTTCCAAAAGGCCTTCGATAAGGTCCCACATAAAAGATTAGCAGGGAAAATTGAAGCTCATGGGATAAAGGGGAAAGTATTGACGTGGATAGAGAACTGGCTGTCAGATAGAAAACAGAGAGTTGGAATAAACGGCTCATTTTCTGAATGGCAGGCAGTAACAAGTGGGGTACCACAGGGATCTGTCCTGGGTCCCCAGCTGTTCACAATTTACATTAATGACCTGGATCAGGGAGTCGGATGCAGCATTTCCAAATTTGCAGACGACACTAAACTAGGAGGGGGGGTGGGCTCAGAGGAGGAGACCAGGAAGCTCCAGAGCGATTTGGACAGACTGGGTGATTGGGCGGATAAATGGCAGATGCACTATAATGTGGACAAGTGCGAAGTTATCCACCTTGGGTGCAGGAACGGGAGGGCAAATTATTATTTAAATGGCAATAAATTGGGAGAGGGGGAAGTACAGAGAGACCTGGGTGTTCTTGTACACCAGTCACTGAAGGCGAGCATGCAGGTGCAACAGGCGATCAAGAAGGCAAACGGTATGCTGGCCTTCATAGCAAAAGGGTTGGAATACAGGAACAGGGATACCTTGCTGCAGCTGTACAGGGCACTGGTGAGACCACACCTCGAGTACTGTGTACAGTTTTGGTCGCCTCATCTGAGGAAAGATGTTCTTGCCATGGAGGGGGTGCAGCGGCGATTCACCAGGCTGATACCAGGAATGGCGGGATTGACCTATGAGGAGAGACTATGTAGTTTAGGGATGTACACACTGGAGTTTAGAAGATTGAGAGGGGACCTCATAGAAGTGTATAAAATTCTGACAGGTCTAGACAGACTAGATGCAGAAGGAATGTTTCCCTTGGCGGGTGAGAACAGAACTAGAGGACATAATTTAAGGATAAGGGCTAAACCATTTAGGACAGAAATGAGGGGGAATTTCTTCACTCAGAGGGTGGTGAACCTGTGGAACTCATTGCCACAGAGGGCAGTGTACGCCAGCTCATTAAATATATTTAAGAGGGAATTAGATATATTTCTACAGGCAAAAGGGGTTAAGGGTTACGGAGAGAAGGCGGGGACGGGATACTGAATTGGAGGATCAGCCATGATCTCATTAAATGGCGGAGCAGGCTCGAAGGGCCGGATGGCCTACTCCTGCTCCTATCTTCTATGTATCTATGTATCTATGTATAATTCCAATCCGGCCAATTACCACCCTGTGAGTCTACTCTCAATCATCAGCAAAGTGATGGAAGGTGTCATCGACAGTGGTCTCAAGCGGCACTTACTCACCAATAGCCTGCTCACCGATGCTCAGTTTAGGTTTGGGTTTGGCTCTCGACCTCATTTAAACCTTGGTCCAAACATGGACAAAAGATCTGAATTCCAGAGCTCAGGTGAGAGTGACTGCCCTTGACATAAAGCAGCATTTGACCAAGTGTGGTATCAAGAAGCCCGAGTAAATAGCTCTTTTCATGACCTCAGGATGTCCCAAAGCACTTTACAGCCAATGAAGTACTTTTGAAGTGTAGTCACTATTGTTCTGTAGGAAATTTCAAGTCTTTTTTTTGTAAAATTGAAGTCAATTTGAATCAGGGGGAAAACTCTCCACTGACTGGAGGCATACCTAGCACAAAGGAAGATGGTTGTGGTTTTTGGAGGCCAATCATCTCAGCCCCAGGACATCGCTGCAGGAATTCCTCAGGGCAGTGTCCAAGGCCCAACCATCTTCAGTAGCTTCATCAATTACCTTCTCTCCATCATAAGGTCAGAAGTGGGGAGGTTGGCTGATGATTGCACAGTGTTTAGTTCCATTTGCAGCACCTCAGATAATGAAGCAGTCTGTGCCCGCATGCAGCAAGACGCGAACGACATTCAGGCTTGGGCTGACATGTGGCAAGTAATATTCGTGCCCCACAAGTACCAGGCAATTACTATTTCCAACAAGAGAGAGTCTAACCCCCCGCCCCTTGACATTCAACGGCATTACCATTGCCAAATCCCCCACCATCAACATCCTGGGGGTCACCATTAACCAGAAACTTAACTGGACCAGCCACATAGATATAAGGGCCCAGAAATTTGACTCGGAGGCTTGCCGCGGGGGTAAGGATCGCGCGCGATATCACACTCCGCGCTGGCCATTGTGTTTTGGGCCCACAGGAACTTCAGGTCCTGGGTCTCTCCCTAGTGCCGGCGCGCAGTGTGTGCGTGTCCCAGGGGCGCAGTTAGTGCGATGCGACCTCTGGGATCACGTGGGCCATGGAGAGCCAATGGCAGCAGACTATCTTTCATTCATAGATTTGACAGGAGACATGTCAAATCTGTGAATTGAAAGAGACCCCAAAATAATTTTTTTTTAAAAACCATTACATTAATAAAATAACTATAGTTAAATAAATTAACCACTTTAAACAAAAATTTAAATTTTTGAAAAAATTAAAAAAATTTTTTAAAGTTATAAAAATAAACTTACCTTTCTTTAAAGTCTCTAAAAAAGATAAACCTGTTGAAAAAAATTAACAATTATACTTAATTAACTACTAACCTTGTTCAAAAGGGGTCTTACGCCTCCTTTTTACATGTGTATAATCTTCCATACTTACCCTCGCGTTGAAACCTGAAAAAAAACCTAAGTGTGCTGCGTGCGCACAGCCTGTAGTGCGCACGCGGTTCACCTAGGAACCGCCCCCTTCGCCATACCGGAAGTGCCGGTTTCCCGCGCATGCGCAGTGCATGCAGGAAACCGGCACTTCAGGATCTAATACGGGTGAGTACGCAGTGCGTACTCTCCCGTATTAGGCCGAATTTTTGGGCCAATGACTATAAGAGCAAGTCAGAGGTTGGGTATTCTGCGATGAGTGACTCACCTCCTGACTCCCCAAAGCCTTTCCACCATCTACAAGGCACAAGTCAGGAGTGTGATGGAATACTCTCCACTTGCCTGGATGAGTGCAGCTCCAACAACACTCAAGAAGCTCGACATCATCCAGGATAAAGCAGCCCACTTGATTGGCACCCCATCCACCACCGTAAACATTCACTCCCTCCACCACCGGCGCACCGTGGCTGCAGTGTGTACCATCTACAAGATGCACTGCAGCAACTCGCCAAGGCTTCTTCGACAGCACCTCCCAAACCCGCGACCTCTACCACCTAGAAGGACAAGGTCGACAGGCGCATGGGAACACCACCACCTCCAAGTTCCCCTCCACGTCACACACCATCCTAACTTGGAACTATATCACCGTTCCTTCATTGTTGCTGTGTTAAAATCCTGGAACGCCTTCCCTAACAGCACTGTGGGAGTACCTTCACCACGCGGACTGCAGCGATTCAGGAAGGCGGCTCACCACCAGCTTCTCAAGGGCAATTAGGGATGGGCAATAAATGCTGGCCCTGCCAGTGATGCCCACATCCAAGGAATTAAAAGAAAACGTCACTCAAGTAGACAGTTGTTACCTGGGCCATTTTGATCAGTGCAGGGAGAATTTTAGCGTATTTCTCCCTCTTCTGTTTTGGACTCATGGACTTCATTTCGGACTGGTCCTCTGACACCGGCACTTCCTTCTGGTCTAAAAACATATTTTAAGACAAGCTTATAAGCACCGGAAATAATAAGAGAGATTCTGGTTGGAATGACTGGGATTGACGGCTGATTATAATATTTGGACCGCATTTTAACCAATGCACCTGACACAGTGTCTGAAATCTAACCAATTTTATCACTTCAAAAGCGAGCTGAGGATAAGGAACATGGTTAACTGTGAAGAGGGCTATTGGGACTTCAGAGGGACAGAGACAGACTGGGAGATTGGGCAGAGGGATGATATTTAATGCAGAGAAATGTGAGATTATACACTTTAGGAGGAGTAATAAGGAGAGGAAACAGGGGCTAAATCATAGTATCTTACAGCCCATCGTGCCTGTGCCGGCTCTTTGAAAGAGCCATCCAATTAGTCCCACCCCCCTGCTCTTTCCCCATAGCCCTTCAAATGTCTTCTCTTCAAGTATTTGTCTAATTCTCTTTTGAAAGCTCCCATTGAATCTGCTTCCACCACCCTTTCATTCCAGATCACAACTTGTGTGAATAAAAATTCTCCTCATCTTCCCCCCTGGTTCTTTAGCCAATTATCATAAATAGTGTCCTCTGGTTACCGACCCTCCTGCCAGTGGAAACAGTTTCTCCTTATTTACTCTATCAAAACCATTCAGGATTTTGAACGCCTCGATGAAATCTCCCCTTAACCATCTCTGCTCTAAGGAGAACAATCCCAACTTCTCCAAGTCTCTCCACATAACTGAAGTCCCTCAGCCCTGGAACCATTCTGGTAAATCTCCTCTGCACCCTCTCCAAAGCCTTGATGTCCTTCCTAAAGTGTAATGGTTTAAAAGAAGTAGAGGAGCAGAGAAACACAGTGATTCAGATATACGCAAATATTCAAAAGTGGGAGGACGAGCTGAAGGAGAAAAACTTATGGTGGCAGATATATAACTTGCCACATCGAGAATCGCTCGCCGTTGTTTTAAACGGAAATGTAAATCAGGCGGTTTCCATAATGGGCAACTGATCCCAATGCCCATTTCACGGCAGGTTGCAAGTTGAATTTCCGAGCTGTGCTCTCCTACAATGTATAAACAAGGGGGCCTAAAAAGCCAAGAGGTCGCATTAAACCGGCACAAATCGCTCTCCTGGCCGGCCTCCCATCTTCCACCCTTCATAAACTAGAGCTTATCCAAAGCTCTGCTGACCCGTATCATAACTAGCACCAAGTCCCGTTCACCCATCACCCCGCTGTTGTTCACTGACCTACAACATTGGCTGCTGGTCCGCCAACGCCTCGATTTAAAAATTCTCATCCTTGTTTTCAAATCCTCCACGGCCCTCTCCCCCTCCCTATCTCTGTAACCTCCTCCAGCCCTACAACTCTCCGAAATCTCCGCGCTCCTCCAATTCTGGCCTCTTGCACATCCCCGATTGCCATCACTCCACCACTGGCGGCCGTGCCTTCAGCTGACTAGGCCCTAAACTCTGCAAATTGTTATTGTTGGTGTTGGGTAGATTCCTGTGTCCAGTTTTAGACATCTTACTTTAGGGAGGGTGTCTCGGCCATGGAGAGGGTACAACGAACTTACAATTATATAGTGCCTTTCACAATCTCAGGAAGTCCCAAAGCATTGTTCGCTTTCTGCATCCATAATTCAATAACAACTTGCATTTATACAGTGCCTTAACAGGAAAGATTATCAAACAAAGATTTGACACCGAACCACATAAGGAGATATTAAGAAAGGTGACCAAAAGCTCGGTCAAAGAGGTAGATTTTAAGGAGCATCTTAAAGGAAGAGAGTGAGGAGGAGAGGTTTAGGGAGGGAGTTCCAGAGCTTGGGGTCTAGGCAGCTGAAGGCACGGCCGGTGATGGTGGAATGATGGAACACGGGGGATGCGCAAGAGGCCAGAGTTGGAGGAGCGCAGAGATCTCGGAGGGTTGTGGGGCTGGAGGAGGTCACAGAGATAGGGAGGGACGAGGCCGTAGTTGCTTTCATACTCACTTGTTGGTTCTTCTGCGGGCCTTGACAATTAAGCAAATTACGGCCGTAGAGATGATTAGAAGCAAAGCCCCTCCTGCAGCAGCCAATGGGATTGTTGGTATCTTCTCCAACCTTCTCCCAGCTAAGGTATAAAAGGAAAAAAAGAGGACAATATAAGTGCTAATGTACTTTGTTCCATTAATCTCTTGCGCACCTTCAAAAGACGAACCCCGCGAATCACTGAGCAGCAAACTGCGTCCCATTTGTGTAAGTGTCAGCCTTTTTGGCTGGCTATCCAACTATAGGAGCAGGTGTTGCAATTGAGCCCAATCCTCTCAAGCCCTCTTGGGTGGACGTACAAGATCCCGCGGTGTCAATGGGGCGATATATGTCCCTCAACCAACATCGATCCAAAAAAAATGAGCATTGCTGATTGTGCGATCTTGCTATGCACAAATGTGGCTGCCCCGTTACAACAGTGACCATCCTTCAAAAAAAAAGTACTTAGTTTGCTGCGAAGTGTCAGCCGTGGCTCAGTGGGTAGCACTCTCGCCTCTGAGTCAGAAGGTTTGTGGGTTCAAGTCCCACTCCAGAGACTTGAGCACCAAAATCTAAGCTGACACTCCCAGTGCAGTACTGAGGGACGCTGCACTGTCGGAGGGGCAGTACTGAGGGAGAGCTGCACTGTCAGAGGGGCAGTACTGAGGGTGTGCTGCACTGTCAGAGGGGCAGTACTGAGGGTGTGCTGCACTGTCGGAGGGGCAGTACTGAGGGTGTGCTGCACTGTTGGAGGGGCAGTACTGAGGGTGTGCTGCACTGTCGGAGCGGCAGTACTGAAATAATGCTGCACTGTCAGAGGGGCAGTACTGAGGGTGTGCTGCACTGTCAGAGGGGTATTACTGAAATAATGCTGCACTGTCAGAGGGGCAATACGGAGGGTGTGCTGCACTGTCAGAGGGGCAGTACTGAGGGTGTGCTGCACTGTCAGAGGGGCAGTACTGAAACAATGCTGCACTGTCAGAGGGGCAATACGGAGGGTGTGCTGCACTGTCAGAGGGGCAGTACGGAGGGTGTGCTGCACTGACAGAGGGGCAGTACTGAGGGTGTGCTGCACTGTCAGAGGGGCAGTACTGAGGGTGTGCTGCACTGTCAGAGGGGCAGTACTGAGGGTGTGCTGCACTGTCAGAGGGGCAGTGCTGACGGAGTGCTGCACTGTCAGAGGGGCAGTACTGAGGGAGCGCTGCACTTTCGGAGGGGCAGTGCTGATCGGAGTGCTGCACTGTCAGAGGGGCAGTACTGAGGGAGCGCTGCACTGTTGGAGGGGCAGTACTGAGGGAGCGCTGCATTGGCTTTCAGATGAGACATTAAACCGAGGCCCTGTCTGCACTTTCAGATGGATGTAAAAGATCCCATGGCCACTATTTCGAAGAAGAGCAGGGGAGTTCTCCCCGGTGCCCTGGCAATATTTATCCCTCAACCAACATCACTAAAACAGAATATCTGGTCATTATCACATTGCTGTTCAAGGGAGCTTGCTGTGCACATATTGGCTGCTGCATTTCAACAGTGACTACACTTTTAAAGTACTTCATTGGCTGTGAAGCGCTATGGGATGTCCTGAGGTTGTGAAAGGCGCTATAGAAACACATGTTCATTTTTTCCATTCAACATTATTGCTGATGATGGTTTGACATTTTAGTCAGGACTTCGTAGTTCAGTCTTTCCGCTAAACTCAACACCTCTTCTATTTTTTGCTGTTACTTTTAACAGGCTGAATGTGGTCCACTTAATCAGCAGGGCAATCAGCACAAATACTGCAGAACAGTTCAGACCGGAGCTGAGGAGTATAAATAAACGTGAGCTGATCCCACAGTTAGTCCGCAGTGTGACGCACAGCTGTGATGTCTGGTGTAAGCGCCTTCTGATCTCGGGGCAGCCGAGCGCAGCAGAGAAGCTGGGGGTTGGAGCCCACTGACGGGAGAAAGATAGAGCTTACATTACTATAGCACTTCTCAGGAGGTCCCAAAACGCTTCACAGCCAATGAAGTACTTTTTAGTCACTGTTGTACTGTAGGGAAATGTGGCAGCCCAATTGCGCACAGCAAGCTCCCACAAACAGCAATGTGACAATGACCAGATAATCTCTCTTTTGGTGATGTTGGTTGAGGGATAAATATTGGCCAGGACACCGGGGAGAACTCCCCTGCTCTTCTTTGAAATAGTGGCCGCGGGATCTTTTTCGTTCACCGGAAAGTGCAGACAGGGCCTCGGTTTAATGTCTCATCTGAAAGTGCAGCACTCCCTAAGTACTGCCCCTACGACAATGCAGCACTCCCTCAGTACTGACCCCCCAACAGTGCAGCGTTCCCTCAGAACCGCGCCTCCGACAATGCAGCACTCCCTCAGTACTGACCCCCCAACAGTGCAGCGTTCCCTCAGTACCGTGCCTCCGACAATGCAGCACTCCCTCAGTACTGACCCCCCAACAATACAGTGCTCCATCAGTACTACCTCTCTGTCATTGCAGCGCTCCTTCAGTACTGCCCCTCCGACAGTACAGCGCTCCCTCAGTACTGCTCCTCCGACAGTGCAGCGCTCCCTCAGTACTGTCCCTCCGACAGTGCAGCACTCCCTCAGTACTGCCCCTCCGACAGTGTAGCGCTCCCTCAGTACTGTCCCACCGACCGTGCAGCGCTCCCTCAGTACTGCCCCTCTGACAGTGCAGCTCTCCCGCAGTACTGCCTCTCCCACAGTGCGGTGCTCCCTCAGTACTGACCCTCAGAAAGTGCAGCGCTCCCTCAGTACTGCCCCTCCGACAGTGCAGCACTCCCTCAGTACTGCCTCTCCCACAGTGCAGCTCTCCTGCAGTACTCGCACCGGGGAGTTTTAGACTGGATTATGGGGCTCAACTCTCTGGTATGGGGTCTCAAACCCACTACCTTCTGACTCAGTGGCGAGAGAGAGAGTGCTGACCAACTGAGCCATGGCTAAGAACATTAAACGTATAAATGATGGAAGGGGTATTTGGGACGTCCTGAGGTCGTGCTATATAAAGGCAAGTTCCTTCTTTCTGTTTCATTTGCACTTTGTGCATAAAGGACAGGTTTCCAAAATCCCTAGCAATTGCTGTCTGTCTACTGCACATTGTTGAATCTCTTTCAAATTAGCGTTATAATAGCCATGGGCAGACGCTCACCTTTTCCATTGACAGACTGTATTTCCAACTGCATCTGTGATGGTGGGCGACCTTGAGAATTCGCCACAGTGCAGTTTATCATCTCCATGGTCAGGTTGGTCCCATTGATGGTGAGTGTGTTAGTTACCAAGGGTCCGGACCTGATGCACTGTGTCTCGTTGACCCCGCCTGATCCAGTCACCCCAATGCTCCTTCCAGGCAAATGCCAGTTGACCTCAACAGATGAGTTGGATTGGACGACACAAAGGCAGGTCACGTTGGTCAGGTACCGCGTGCATTTCGACTCTGACAGTATGACTGCATCATCTGTAAGATCTGATTTGAGAAAAAGCCCATTAAATTATCCAGTTCAGTGGACAGGTACACGAAAGCGATCGAACATGGGCCTTTATCTCGAGGGTTGGAATACAAAGGGGAGGAAGTTATGCTGAGCCTTGTACAGAGCCTTGGTCAGACCGTATCTGGAGTATTGCCTTCAGTTCTGGGCACCGTACCTCAGGAAGGATATATTGGCCTTGGAGGAGTTGCAGCACAGATTCATCACAATGATACCAGGGCTTAAATTATGAGGGCAGGATGCATAGACTAGGCTTGCATTTTCTCAAGAATAGAAGATTAATGGGTTATCTAATCGAGGTGTTTAAGATGTTTAAAGGATTTGATAAGGTAGATAGAGAAAAACTATTTCCTCTGTTGGGGTGAGTTCAGAACAAGGGGACACAATCTTAAAATTCGAGCTAGGCTGTTCAGGAGTGATGTCAGGAGGCACTTCTTCACACAAAGGGTAGTGGGAATCTGGAAATCTCCCCAAAATGCTGTGGATCAATTGGAGCTTTCAAGATTGAGATCGATAGATTTGTTGGGTAAGGGTATCAAGGGATATGGAGCAAAGGCAGGTAAATGGAGTTGAGGTACAGATCAGCCATGATCTAATTGAATGGCTTGACTGACTGGCTAATTGACTGACTGGGAGTGTGGCCTGAATTATAGGGCTCCATTCTCTGGATTGGGAGATCTCCCGAGGTCGTAAAAGGCGCTATATTCATGCAAATTCTTTCTTTCTTCTAGTTGAACTTAAAGTTTTGTCATTTGAGAGTGTCTTAAGAACTCTGAATTATGGAACAAAACATTCGGTTCATTTTGGATCAACGTCAAAATGCAGGAATTTAAAAAAATCAAAATTAAAAGTACTCACTTTCGGTGGGAATTCTAACGGGCGGAGACCGTGAGCTGCCCAGGGCACTTGTTGCTTTGCAGTAGTAGGAGATTTCCTCTCCGATGTCAAAGGGAACAGTAATAGTTTGAGCAACTTTTCTCAGATCAGTATCTTTTCCGTTGGAGACCTTGGACCAGGAGAAACTGTGGACTGCTGGGTTACCCTCACTGGAACAACTCAGGGAAATCATATTTCCTTTTATGAATGTCATTCTGACGAGAGTGTTTTGAGGAAAGTCTTGGAAATACAAAAGTTATCAACACATTAAAGTACTGAGCTAAAGTCAGGAGTGTGATGGGGTGCTCACCACTTGCCTGGAGGGGTGCATTCTGAAAAAACGCTCAAGAAGCTCGACACCATGCCGGACAAAGCAGTCCACTTGATCAGCAGCCCATCCACCACCTTAAACATTCACTCCCTCCACCACCGGCGCACCGTGGCTACAGTGTGTACCACCTACAAGATGCACTGCAGCAACTCGCCAAGGGTCCTTCAGCAGCACCTCCCAAACCTGCGATCTCCACACCCAGAAGGACAAGGGCAACAGGCGCATGGGAACACCATCGCCTCCAAATTCCCCTCCGAGTCACGCACACACCATCCCAATTTGGAGATATATCGGCTGTTCCTTCATCGTCGCTGGGTCAAAAACCTGGAACTCTCAACCTAACAGCACTGAGGGAGCACCTTTGCCATCGGAACTGCAGCGGTTCAAGAAGGCAGCTCACCACCACCTTCTCAAGAGGCAACTGGGGATGGGCAATAAATGCCAGCCTTGCCAGTGATGCCCACATCCCGAGAATAAATTTAAAAAGAGTGAACCCAAGGGAGTTTAACATCTAATATGTGAGTCTCGGACTTTGGCTGGGGAGGCATACAAGTTGGGACTGGATAGAGCTCCAACACTAGCATGTGTACAAACTGCACTGTGTTCCTGTTTAGAGACTGATTTTACATAGAATTACATAGAATGTACAGCACAGAAACAGGCACAACTGGTCCATGCCGATGTTTATGCTCCACACGAGTCTCCTCACACCCTACTTCCTCTCACCCTATCAGCATATCCTTCTATTCCTTTCTCCCTCATGTGTTTATCTAGCTTCCCCTTAAATGTATCTGTGCCATTCGCCTCAACCACTCCATGCAGTAACGAGTTCCACAATTTCATCAGTCTCTGGGTAAAGCAATTAGTGACTAACCTATATTTATGGCCCCTAGTTTTGGACTCCCCCCACAAGTGGAAACATCTTCTCAACGTCGACCCTATCGAAATGCTTCATAATTTTAAAGAGCTCTATCAGGTAACCCATTAACCTTCTCTTTTCTAGAGAAAAGAGCCCCAGCTTATTCAGTCTTTCCTGATAATAACCTTTCAGTTCTGGTACCATCCTTGTGAATCTTTTTTTGCACCTTCTCGAGTGCCTAATTTAATATGTGACCAACTGCACCTGTAACGCAAACAAGACTTGATAGCCAATACTTACATTTTACACTTAAGGTGACGGAGTTCACCAGTTGATGGCTGGTTTCAGGGTAGTCGGACGTACAGAGAACAGTTAGCCCGTGATGCTTGAACGAAGGGTTAAAGGTCAGCACAGTGGAAACCTCGCCACTGTTCTTGGTGATGGTGTTGACAGTGGAATCTGGCAAATCACTCCAGGTTAGAATGGGACGATTATCAGGGCAGGCGTAGAGGGATCTGCAGATTATATTCGTGGGTGTCCCTTCGCTTATATCCTCTGGGAGTGATATGTCGGGTCTATCCGGATCATCTGAACAATAAGAAAGATACAGAGGTTGGCAGTCAAACAGAACAGAGCTGTCGATCCAATGATTCGCTTGGGCTTGTCCTATGATTTTTCAAAGAATCATAGAAACTTACAGCACAGAAGGAGGCCATTCGGCCCGTCGTGCCTGTGCTGGCTCTTTGAAAGAGCAGTCGTGTTTAGTCCCACATCTTCGCTTTTTGTCCGTAACCCTGTGAGTTCCTCATCCTCAATACCTGTCCAACTCCCTTTAAAATTATTTATGGAATCAGCTTCCACCACCTTTTCAGGTAGAGGGTTCCAGATCCTGACAACTCTCTGAGTGAAAACATTTATCCTTATCTTCCCTTGAGATCTTTCTCCAATGATTTTGAATCTATGACCTCTGGTTATTGACCCACGCACCAGAGGGAATAATTTTTCTACATCTACTCTATCAAAACCTAGTGAGTATTTCTACAGTCCAGTCTTTAAAGTAAAAGTAAGGTCTCTAGTTTAGAGTAAGTAGTGTTTAATGGGAAGTAATGTCCCTAGTGTATTTAATATTCTTTAATTTAAAGGAAGTAAAGGCAGTAAATTAAGGGTAGGACATCGCAGGGCAGCTCGGCAGCGTGGAGTGCTCCTCCTGTGCTATGTGGGAAGTTAGGGACACTTTTGGTGTCCAGGGCGAACACATGTGCAGGAAGTGTCTCCAGCTGCAGCTACTCGAAATCCACGTTTCGACGCTGGAGCTGCGGCTGGAGTCACTGTGGCGCATCCGCGAAGCTGAGATCTTCGTGGATAGCACGTTTAACGAGGTGGTCACATTGCAGGTAAAGAGTGCACAGGCAGACAGGGAATGGGTGACCACCAGACAGAGTAAAAGAACTAGGAAGGTAGTGCAGGAGTCCCCTGGGTCCATCTCCCTCTCCAACAGATTTTGCTTTTTGGATACTGCTGGGGGAGATGGTTTCTCAGGGGAATGCAGCAAGAGCCAAGTCCGTGGCACTACGAGTGGCTCAGCTGCACAAGAGGGGAGGAAAAAGAGTGGGAGAGCAATAGTGATAGGGGATTCTATCGTAAGGGGAACAGATAGACGTTTCTGTGGCCGCAGACGTGACTCCAGGATGGTATGTTGCCTCCCTGGTGCCAGGGTCAAGGATGTCACTGAACGGCTGCAGGGCATTCTGAAGAGGGAGGGCGAATAGTCAGAGGTCGTGGTTCACATTGGTACCAACGACATGGGTGGAAAGAGGGATGAGGTCCTGCAACAAGAATTTAGGGAGCTAGGTAGCAGATTAAAAAGCAGGACCTCAAAGGTTGTAATCTCTGGATTACTCCCGGTGCCATGTGCTAGTGAGCATAGGAATAGGAGGATAGAGCAGATGAATGCGTGGCTAAAGAGTTGGTGCAGGAGGGAGGGTTTTAGTTTCCTGGATCACTGGGTCTGCTTCTGGGGAAGATGGGATCTGTACAAGTAGGACGGGTTGAACCTGAACCGGAACGGGACCAACATCCTTGCGGGGAGGTTTGCTTGCACCCCCTCCCTATCTCTGTAACCTCCTCCAACCCTACAATCCTCTGAGATCTCTACCTTCCACCAACTCTGGTCTCTTGTGCCTTCCCGAATTCATCGCTCCACCAATGGCAGCCATGCCTTCAGCCATCTAGTCCCTAAGCTCTGGAACTCCCTTCCTAA
The DNA here is from genome assembly GCA_030390025.1 of Squalus acanthias. NCBI lineage: Eukaryota > Metazoa > Chordata > Chondrichthyes > Squaliformes > Squalidae > Squalus > Squalus acanthias. The sequence continues at coordinate 63,795,448 of CM059441.1, forward strand.
CGCTTGGGGTTGGAAAAGAGGTCAGAATTGGTAGAGCACAGAGATCCTAATTTTAGTGAGAAGTCACCATAACCACAACACAGCAGCACTTAGAACAGACAAACAGTTGAGCCTTCACCCTTTCTGCCCATTCTCACCATGATAGCAAACATGATAAAGGTGCAACATATGTTAAAAATAAAAAGCGACAAGCCAGGAAGTCTATAAAAGAGACATAAATACAGAGTTGCACTGTTTGCCTCTGATCTGCTGTGCAGTTAAATTTCACAGAATCTATGGGCTAGAAATTCATTATAGCCAAGGAATGGGCGGTGTCAGTAGAAAGGTTGGCGAATCAGCGCCAGGCGCAATTGCTTTAGACTGCACGCAAAATTCGTGCTCACTGCTGGGGGTTTAAACTAACTTGGCAGGGGGATGGGATACGGAGTGGAGCTATAGTAGGGGGTGATGCACAGCCAAATATAGAGGAAAAAACAAGGCAGCCTGGAAGGCAGAGCAAATATGTAATGGCACAAGGGAGTATGGCAAGGCTGGATGGCATTTATTTTAATGCAAGGAGTCTTGCGAGTAAGGCAGATGAATTGAAGGTGTTGATGAACACATGGGAGTATGATATTGTTGCTATCACAGAGACATGGTTGAGGGAGGGGCAGGACTGGCAGCTCAATATTCCAGGGTATAGAATCTTCAAGCGAGACAGAGGGGGGTGTAAAAGATAAGGGGGTGTCGCAATATTAATCAAGGAATCAATTACTGCTGTAAGGAGGCATGATATCTTAGCAGGTTCCTCTAATGAGGCCATATGGGTAGAACTTAAAAACAAAAAGGGGGCAAGCACTTTGCTGGGAGTGTACTAGAGGCCCCAAAACAGTCAGGGGGAGATAGAGGAACAGGTATGTAGGCAAATCTCAGAGAAGTGTAGTAATAATAGGGTAATAATAGTAGGGGATTTCAACTTCCCCAATATTAATTGGGATAGTCAGAGTGTGAAAGGCTTAGAGGGTGCGGAATTCTTAAAGTGCATCCAGGAGAGCTTTTTGAGCCAGCATGTAGAAAGTCCTGCAAGAGAGGGGGCGGTTCTGGACCTAATTCTAGGGAATGTAGCTGGGCAAGTGGTAGAAGTGTCAGTAGGAGAGCATTTTGGTGACAGTGACCATAATTCGGTGAGATTTAAGGTAGTCATGGAAAAGGACAAAGACGGACCGGAAATAAAGGTTCTAAATTGGGGGAAGGCCGATTTTAATATGATAAGGCAGGATCTGGCCAAAGTGGACTGGGATCAGCTACTTGTAGGAAAATCCACATCAGTGCAGTGGGAGTCTTTCAGAAAGGAAATAGAGAGAGTACAATGCCAACATGTTCCCGTAAAGGTCAAGGGTGGGACCAACATGCCCAGGGAACCCTGGATGTCAAAGGATATACAAGAATGGATTAGGGAAAAAAGGGAGGCTTTTGGCAGATACAAAGGACTAAAACCAGTGGAAGCCCTAGAGGAATATAGAAAGTGCAGGGGGGTACTTAAAAAAGAAATTAGGAGAGCGAAGAGGGGGCATGAAAAAACACTGGCGTGCAAAATAAAGGAAAATCCCAAGGTGTTTTATAAGTATATTAAGGGCAAGAGGATAAGCCGGGAAAGAGTAGGGCCCATTAGGAACCAAAGTGGCAATCTGTGTGTAGAGCCGGAAGATGTAGGTGAGGTTTTAAATGAATATTTTGCATCTGTGTTCACTATGGAGAAGGACGATATAGGCATAGAATCAGGCAGGGGGATTGTGATATACTTGAACAAATTAGTATTGAGAGGGAGGAGGTACTAGCGGTTTTAGCGGGCTTAAAAGTGGATAAATCCCCAGGCCCAGACGAGATGTATCCCAGGCTGCTGTGTGAGGCAAGGGAGGAGATTGCAGGGGCTCTGACACAAATTTTCAGAACCTCTCTGGCCACAGGGGATGTGCCAGAGGACTGGAGGACAGCTAACATAGTATCATTATGCAAGAAGTGTAGTAGGGATAAACCAGGGAATTACAGGCCAGTGAGCCTAACATCAGTGGTAGGGAAATTATTGGAAAAATTCAGAGGGACAGAATTAGTCTCCACTTGGAGAGGCAAGGATTAATCAAGGATAGTCAGCATGGCTTTGTCAGGGGGAGATCATGTCTAACCAATTTGATTGAATTTTTCGAGGTGGTGACTAGGTGTGTGGATGAGGGTAGTGCAGTTGATGTAGTCTACATGGACTTCAGTAAGGCTTTTGACAAAGTCCCACATGGGAGACTGGTCAAAAAGGTAAGAGCCCATGGGATCCAGGGCAATTTGGCACATTGGATCCAAAATTGGCTTAGGTGGCAGGAGGCAGAGGGTGATGGTCGAAGGTTGTTTTTGTGACTGGAAGCCTGTGTCCAGTGGTGTACCGCAGGGATCGGTGCTGGGTCCTTTGCTGTTTGTAGTGTACATTAATGATTTAGATATGGATGTAGGAGGTATGATCAGTAAATTCGCAGATGACACGAAAATTGGTGGAGTGGTAAATAGCGAGGAGGGAAGCCTCAGGCTGCAGGACGATATAGATGGGTTGGTCAGATGGGCAGAACAGTGGCAAATGGAATTTAACCCTGAAAAGTGTGGGGTGATGCATTTTGGGAGGGCTAACAAGGCAAGGGAATAAACAATGAATGGTAGGACCCTAGGAAGGACAGTGGATCAGAGGGACCTTGGTGTGCATGTACATAGATCCCTGAAGGCAGCAGGACAGGTAGATAAGGTGGTTAAAAAGGCATATGGGATACTTGCTTTCATTAGCCGAGGCATAGAATATAAGAGCAGGGAGGTTATGATGGAGCTGTACAAAACGCTAGTTAGGCCACAGCTGGAATACTGTGTGCAGTTCTGGTCGCCACACGAGAGGAAGGATGTAATTGCATTGGAGAGGGTGCAGAGGAGATTCACCAGGATGTTATCTGGGCTGGAGCGCTTCAGCTATGAAGAGAGACTGGACAGGCTGGGGTTGTTTTCCTTAGAGTTGAGAAGGCTGAGGGGGGACCTGATTGAGGTGCACAAAATTATGAGGGCCATAGATAGGGTAGATAGAAAGGAATTTTCCCCTTAGTGGAGAGGTCAATAACCAGGGAGCATAGTTTCAAGGTAAGGGGCAGGAGGTTTAGAGGGGATTTGCGGAAAAACATTTTCACCCAGAGGGTGGTTGGAATCTGGAACTCACTGCCTGAAAGGGTGGTAGAGGCAGGAAACCTCACAACATTCAAGAAGCATTTAGATGAGCACTTGTAACGCCATAGCATACAAGGCTATGGACCAAGTGCTGGAAAATGGGATTAGAATAGACAGGGCTTGATGGCTGGCGCGGACACGATGGGCCGAAGGGCCTCTTTCGGTGCTGTATAACTCTATGACTATGACTCTCATTATCTTGAAAACCTCTATTAGGTCACCTCTTAACCTTCTCTGTTCCAAGGAGAACAGTCCTAACTTTTCCAACCTCTCCACATAACTGAAGTCCCTCATCCCATGTAACATCCTGGTAAACCTCCTTTGTACCATTTCTAAGGCCTTTACATCTTTCCTGATGTGTGGGGCCCAGAATTGTCCACAATACTCCAGCTGAGGCCGAACCTGTGATTTATAAAGTTCGAGCATGACCTCCTTGCTTTTGTACTCTGTGCCTCCTCGATCTCTGAAGCCCAAGGAGCTTTATATGCTTATCTCATCTTCTGGTCAATCTTGAACCTCGGGCTTCTCAAAAAGGGAAGGACTGTTCCTGACACAGTTGCTGAGGGCAATGTTTTGCAAACGGTTTTGCATTCCCCGCGTTGACATCCCACAACCTGTTCCAGCAAAGTGACCGAACTAAAAAGAAGTCTTACATTTCTATAGCACCTTTCACAACCTCAGTATGTCCCAAAGTGCGTTACAGCCAATTAAGTAGTTTTGAAGTGTAGTTACTGTTGTAATGTAGGCAACGCAGTAGCCCATTTGCACAGAGCAAGCTCCCACAAACACCAATGTGACAATGACTGGATCATTTTTTTTTAGTGATATTGGTTGAGGGACAAATATTGGCCCAGGACACGAGGGAGAACTTCCCTGCTCTTCTTCCAATCAACCTGAGAGGGCAGACGATGCCTCAGTTTAACATCTCATCTGAAAGAGTGTCAGCCTGGATTTTGAGCTCAAGTCTCCTCGAGTGGGACTTGAACCCACGACCTCACAGGCGAGAGAGCGAGAATGCTAAACCCATTGAGCTACGGTTGACACTGACAAACTAAGTGTCAAAGGAACTGAGACTTACGGATAACCTGTAGCTGGACGGGTTCTGTGAAAGTATGATCCTTGAAGCCCTCCAAATCCACATAGAAGTAATACATGCCACTGTCATCGGGTCTGAGATTATTGATCCTCAGGGAGCAATTCTTCTGCTTCAGGTCTCCAACTATTTTGGCTCGTCCCACGAATTTGTCCATCGCATATTTGGGATCTTTGGTGTAGTAGACTGTATACTTCCAGTAATACCAGTAGTTAAACCAGGCTCCATGCAGGGCTGTGTAACGGTGTGAAGGAAAGTCGAAAGTACAGGGTATAACCACACAAGATCTGCTCACGGCCCTCCTCGGCAGAGCTCGGATGGACCATTCCTCCGACAACACGCCTGAAAAGGAACAAGGTGGGGGGGAAGAAGTGAATGAAACAGGGCACAACAAACAACATCAGATCTGCTTCTCCTTCTAACTGGCAACTGCCTGAGGCTGAACCAAACCTTGGTGTCGTATTTGACCCTGAGATGAGCTTCCGACCACATATCCCCTCCATCACCAAGACTGCCTACTTCCACCTCTGTAACATCGCCCGTCTCCACCCCTGACTCAGCTCATCTGCTGCTGAAACCATCATCCATGCCTTTGTTATCTCTAGATTCAACTCCTCCAAAGCTCTCCTGGCCGGCCTCCCATCTTCCACCCTCCGTAAACTTAAGGTCATCCAAAATTCTGCTGCCAGTATAATAACTCGCCCCAAATCCCATTCAACTCTGTGCTCGCTGGCCTACATTGGCTCCCAGTTGATCAACGCCTCGATTTTAGAATTCTCATCCTTGTTTTCAAATCCCTCCATGGTCTCACCCCCTCCCTAGCTCTGTCACCTCCTCCTGCCCGACAACCGCCTCCCCCCGAGATCTCTGTGCTTCTCCAATTCTGGCCTCTTGCGCATACCCCAATTTCCATCACTCCACCATTGGCGGCCATGCTTTCATCTGCCTTGGCACTAAACTCTTGAATTTGCTCTCTAAACCTCTCCGCCTCTCTACCTCCTCCTCCTCCTTTAAGGCGCTTCTTAAAACCTATCTCTTTGAGCAAGCTTTTTCGTCACCTATCCTAATATCTCCTTATGTGGCTCGGCATCAATTGTTGTTTGATAACGCTCCTGTGAAGCGCCTTGGGACGTTTTACTACATTGAAGGCACTTCATGAATACAAGGTTTTGTTGTTGTTGTTGTTGAAAGAGAGTTCTCTGATGCTTTGCTCTACCTGATCATTTGCGAATCGGCTGCCTCTTTTAGACACCCACTGCCCAAGATCAATTTCACAGCCCCCAAAGTCTCTTCATAATTCACTGGCTGCATCCTCCGCTGCATTATTGTGGCCAATTCTGAGCGCCACACTTTAGGAAGGATGTAAGGCTTTGGAGAGGGTACAGAGTAGATTTACTAGAATGGTACCAGGGATGAGGGACTTCAGTCAAGTGGAGAGGCTGGAGAAGCTGGTGTTGTTCTCCTTAGAGCAGAGAAGCTTAAGGGGAGATTTGATAGAGATGTTTAAAATTATGAGTGATTTTGATAGAGTAAATTAGGAGAAACTGTTTCCACGAGGGTCGGTAACCAGAGGACACAGATTTAAGGTAATTGCCAAAAGAACCAGTGCAGAGATGAGGAAACATTTTTGGCGCAGCGAGTTGTTATGATCTGGAATGGGCAGTGGAAGCAGATTCAATAGTAACTTTCCAAAAGGGAAGAGGATAAATACTTGAAGGAGAAGTATTCGCAGGGCTATGGGGAAAGAGCAGGGGAGAGTGGGACTAAATGGATAGATCTTTCAAATAGCCGCCACAGGCATGATGGGCTGAATAGCCTCCTTCTGTGCTGTAAGATTCTATGGCCTAGAAATTGGACATTGACTAAACCCTGCGCAACCTCGGGTTTACGGCCGCTGAAAATGGCTGCAGTGATACCGGGCAAAAATTCACGTTGGGAGCTAAAGAATGGCCCAAAAATTCGGCCGTTCTTGGCTGAGTACTCAGTGCATACTCACCCGTATTCATTCCCGAAGTGCCGGTTTCCTGCATGCACTACGCATGCGCGGAAAACCGGCACTTCCGGTATGGTGAAGGGGCGGTTCCTAGGTGAACCGCGTGCGCGCTAGAGGCTGCGCGCACGCAGCACACTTAGATTTTGTTTCAGGTTTCAACGCGAGGGTAAGTATGGAAGATTCTATGCTAGTAAAAAGGAGGCGTAAGACCCCTTTTGAACACGGTAAGTAGTTAATTAAGTATAATTTTAAATATTTTTCAACAGGTTTATCTTTTTTAGATACTTTAAAGAAAGGTAAGTTTATTTTTATAACTTTTAAAAAGTATTTTAATTTTTTCAAAAATGTAAATTTTTGTTTAAAGTGATTAATTTATTTAACTATAGTTATTTTATAAATGTGATGGTTTTTAAAAAAAAATTATTTGAGGTTTAGCTGTTCTTTTGGGGCCGATTTCAATTCACAGATTTGACAGGTCTATGAATGAAAGATGGTCTGCTGCCATTGGCTCTCCATGGCCCACGTGATCCCAGGGGTCGCATTGCACTAACTGCGCCCCTGGAACACGCAAGCACTGTGCGCCGGCTCTTGGGAGAGGCCCGGGACCCGAAGTTCCTGTGGGCCCAAAACACAATGGCAGGCGCGGTAGGTAAGCGCGCACATGATCCTTACCCCCGCGGCAAGCCGGCCACGTGAATTTCTAGGCCATTATTAGCCCAGTGCTAACTTACAGTGTAAGCCACTCCTGGTGGCGTCAGTGGAGGCATCCGACCCGAAGTTACCATCCAGGAGCCGCGTTGCAGCTTCTTACAGCCCCTGGGAGCGAGGCTGTGGAGTTCGCAATGAATTGTGGGCAATTAAAAGGGCAATGAATTAAAGGGCAATGTGTTCAGAATTAATAAAAATTAAAATCGAGTGAATTTTTTTAAATTTTCAGCCCTTACTGCCTTTCAAAAAAAAAATTAACCTTAAAAAAACTCCCAAATGGGAGTCTTCCGCATGTAAAGCTGAATTCCCTTCCAAACCTCAAAAAATGGGCAAAGTGCTACAGCACTAACACAAATGGCTCAGCAAGCCAGGGAAGGGGCACCCAAAGACCCACACGCAGCACTCCAGCTTTTCACAGGAGGTCAACACTGCAAGAGGGTTCCCCTACACAGGGGCCAGGAGGCCCTCCAGAAAGAAGGATGTGGGACCACATCACCGAGGCCGTCACTGCCAGCAGTGTCACCCCCCCACCAGCTGGCTCCAATGCCCAAAGAAGCGTCATGACCTCAGACCATTGGTCATAGTCAGTGAATGCATCTTCAAAAGCCGTCTCCTAACAACTGAATCACTAGCATCACACAGTGCTCAATGAACAACTTCACCCCCCACCCAATCACTTACCTACCAACAATCTTTATCAATCACGAGGCACATGTCCCATTCCTAGCCTCACCTCACCCCCTTGGAGGAGACGGAGCAGGCCATTCTTGGCAGGGGCATGGCTGAGCCCTTGGCCAGGGGCATGGCTGAGCCCTTGACCAGGGGCATGGCTGAGCCCTTGGCCAGCGGCGGGGCAGAAAGGATAAAAGATGCTGGTATCCTCATATGTTATCCTCCTTCTGGCATGCACCTCTTGTTTTCCCACCCTCCCTCACCACAACTCCACCCTTGTGCCTTCCTCATTTCACACACCCAAGAAATGCAGCCTGCCCAGCCAGTGGTTGACCAAGACGAGGAAGAGGAAAGTGAAGAAGAAGGAACACTGTCACTTGATTTGACACTCCCAGTCACCAGCTCCTCAAGGTCAACCAGCAAGGCCATTTGCAGTGTCCCCCACTGAAAGTCAGCAGCCATGCTGCAGCCAATGGGGTAGCACTGTGTGACATCAGTAGGATGGGCAAAGGCACACACAAGACAATGATTAAGAGAATGCATAAGGGTGATGAGTTGATTTCTTGATGTCATATTGGATGGATAGATGTATAAAGTTGGGTTGAAAATGTTGCTTTGTGGTGGCTTTTACTTCAGCATTGTGGCCAAGAGGACGTTGTGATGGTCAGTAACAGAGAGAAGGTAAGGTGCTGGGCTAATATTAAAAGGGGAATTGGGTTTGTGGTCACTGGTACCGCAAGCGGATGATTCCATCCCGGATATCCCGGCCAGAAAGGGGCTGTCTGAGTTGCATTCTTCATTCTGCTTCCTCCTCTTCTGCTTCCAGCTTCTTCCTCTTCTGTGTCTTCCTCTTCTGTGTCTTCCTCTACTGTGTCTTCTTCTACTGTGTCTTCCTCTTCCCTCTGTAAACGGATGCTGTAAATCTGAAATGACAGCATAAAATGCTGGAAATACTCAACAGGTCAGGCAGCATCTCGACCTGAGCTTATTTCAAGGGGGATAGAGTATAAAGGTAGGGAAGTCTTGCTACAACTGTACAGGGTGCTGGTGAGACCACACCTAGAGTACTGCCTACCGTTTTGGTCCCCTTATTTAAGGAGGAATATACTTGCATTGGAGGCAGTTCAGAGAAGTTTCACTAGGTTGATTCCTGGGATGGAAGGGTTGTCTTATGAGGAAAGGTTGAGCAGGTTGGGCCTATACTCATTGGAGTTTAGAAGAATGAGAGGTGATCTTATTGAAACATAAGATTCTGAGGGGGTTGGACAGGGTAGATGCTGAGAGGATGTTTCCCCTCGTGGGGGGAATCTAGTACAAGGGGGCATGCTCTCAGAAAAAAGGGGTTGCCCATTTAAGACGGAGATGAGGAGGAATTTCTTCTCTCAGAGGGTTGCGAATCTTTGGAGTTCTTTACCCAGAGAGCTGTTGAAGCTGAGTCATTGAATATATTCAAGGCTAAGATCTACAGATTTTTGAGCAACAGGGTAGTCAAGGGTTTTGGGGAGCGGGCAGGAAAGTGGAGTTGAGGCCACAAAGCGGATCAGCCATGATCTCATTAAATGGCGGAGCAGACTCGAGGGGCCGAATGGCCTATTCCTGCTCCTATTTCTTATGTTCTTATGTGAACTCTGTTTTTCTCTCCATGGATGTTGCCTGACCTGTTGAGTATTTGCAGCATTTTCTGTCTTTTCAGAGGCCTTCCTTTACCATCCGAGGCCTCGCAAGTGTCCAGCAGCACTCCCTACACACTTAATTTTTTTTAACATATATTGCAGCAAGCCACTACTTTAATAAAATCAAAAAAAAAAGTCCAGAAGCTTAAATCCCAACTTACCTGAAAGATGTGAGTGCCCCTTTAAGAGGTGCTGACAGTGCCTCCGTCAGTCTGCTTGCATGCTGGGTTTACATGGCGCATGCTTAGGACCCAGCGCTGAACTCGGCACTAGGGTCGAAGTTCTCCGCGGTGTCGTTAAGTCAGCGTGTCACCACAGTGCCATTTTTCTTTCCAGGGCGATACTACTTACCAGCAGTGCTACCAGGACCACGAAAATGGCGGATGCCGCGGGACCCGCCACCAGCTGGCGGAAGAGCGGCGCCCGCCGCTTTCTCCACATTAACGGGTGGCGATAAGATAGGGAATTTCTCCCCCTATGATTCTATATCTGGTCACTTTATGATTTAATACCAAATATGTTTCCCTACATTAAGTAGTTGCTCACATACACTCACTTATACACACTCATAGACACACTCACTCATACACACTCACTCACACACTCATGTATACTCAAACAGTCACACACGCTAATATACACACTTACACATACACGCTCAGTCATAAGCACACTCATGCACATACACATTCACACACAAGATGCACACAAATACTCACTCACACACATACACACTCATGTACATACACACACACACACTCGTGTACATACACACACACACACTCGTGTACATACACACATACAAATACACACTTATACATGCACTCACACACACTCACATTCACACACTCATTCTATGATTCTATATCTGCTCTCTCTACAATTGAAGGCCAAATCTGTTCCCTTTCATTAAGTGGTTGCTCTCTCAATCCAACGGCTATGATGAATCCAATTTCCTGAATTCAGCTCAAAAAGTAAAATGTACCTGTTAGCAAGTGGAGAAGGATTGGCATCAATCTGAGGACCTCCATCTTCAATTCCTCTCCTAAACGTAAAAATAAAAATAAAAGTATTTTTTAACAAGTCTGACCCAGCATTCCTTCCTCAACAACTTGCATCTAAATTGCAACTTTCAGGTAGAAAAACAGCCCAAGGTGTTTCACCAACGTCAAGCCAAGGAAGGAGAGATTGGGAAGGGATGGCCAAAACCAACGGCAAAAAGAAAAAAATTAGTTGGTCTGTCATCTCCTTTGCTGGGTGTTGGATCTTGTTAGCCATGGCTCAGTGGGTTTATCACTCTCTCACTCCTGCCTCTGAGTCACAAGGTTGTGGGTTTGAGTCCCTGCTCCAGAGAATTTGAACACATATTCCAGTGAAGTGGGGAAAGAGTTAAAATTACATTGCTGGCAGTTACACTGAATGGTGTAAGAATGACAGGGGCGAACATGAAAGGCCACATCCATAAAGAGGCGGTCAAGATAGCTGACCTTTGAAGACTAAAAAAGCAATTAAGTGGAGACAGGGTTCTAGAATTTCAGCTACCCTTAAGAACTTTATTATCTGGGTCGCATTCCAAGTTATTTTTTGAACAGCGTTCAGCAGTTTGAGTGAATGACTGAGGAGGCAGCTTACACATGTTTACCTTAGGACATGTAACCAATCCGTAAAGGTGCATGCGGGCCAAGATCCAATCAGGTTGCAGGAATAAATTGGTCATGAGCCGGCCATGCTTATTTTAATGTATAAAATGTTGTGTTTGCTGTAACAATTTGGAGAAGTCTGGCTAAAGACAGAGCAGACTGTCTCCCCACCGGTGTAATAAAGACAACTTGACTATCGTTCTGAAAACCTTGTGTTGAGTGTTGGTTTAAAATACTCCACAAACATTGGTGTCACGAACAGGATTCCACATGGACGGGAGGCACGGGCGAATGAAGCTGAGACAAAAACGTGAATACTTTTATAATACCACGTACAGTTAGGGCAAGGCAACACCGTCTCGTGTCCACCGCCCCCTTTGGAATCAAAGAACTAAAAGGTTTGAATCGATAAGTCAAGTGGTCTCGGGGTTCGGGCGAAACGCATGGAAGAATAGGCGTGGTATGAGTTGCAAGTAGTGCGTTAACTTTGGTGGAAAGTATAAGCATACCTCTGACAACAAATAACCCGAACAAAATTGTTGCAAGTAGTGCAGAAAGTTTAAGCATACCTCTGAGAAGTCCATATCCGAACAAAATTGTTGCAAGTACAGTCTCACTCTGCGAGAGTAAGTAAGAGAGGTAGCTCTGACAACTCCAGTTGCAAGTACGGTCTCACTCTGCGAGAGTAAGTAAGAGAGGTAGCTCTGACAACTCCAGTTGCAAGTACGGTCTCACTCTGCGAGAGTAAGTAAGAGAGGTACCTCTGACAACTCCAGTTGCAAGTACCGCCTCACTCTGCAAGAGTAAAGTAAGGGATGTACCGCTGACCACAATTAACCATGGGAAGTGAAAAACTCGAGTGGGGACAGGTGGGGTCTCTGACACGCTATTTAGCAGACAAAAATAAAAGATTAATTGACAAAATGGTTAAAAACGATTGGCAACCGAATGACCCACCGGTAAAACAAAGAGAATGGTGGGCTAAAGAAACAAAATTAAAGGAAGAAAAGGCCATCATTTTAGTGGCTCGCGCATATTATGAGTCGAGTAGACGTACTCGAATTTGGACCAAAAACGGGTGCCAAAATTGTACCCGAGTACCAGTAATATAAGAAAGGGAATAAGGAAAAAATTAAAGTTTTATCGACACAGATGCTATCAGTTTCCGTCCAAAACAAGTAAAACACAAGATTTGCTGAGTGAAAGGAATCTCAAAAGGAATGCTGGAATCTCAGTTTGTGTGAAAGTGTGTGTTAAAAGTGTGGAAGTTTTCTGTCTTTGAAAGAAGGCTGTGTTTGTTGTGGTTCCACCCACTCTTTTGTACAGAGAGCTAAAAGCTGTTTAACCCTTTGAAGACTTGTCTTGAATGATGGAAAAGCGTGTGCTGTTTTAAGTTTGTTAATTGTTTTACAAAAGATAAGCTTCAGCCTTGAAGTTACATTTGCCAATGTGCTTGGAAGAAAATTAATTTGAATGTTTACAAGGCATGGGTGATTGTTTCTTTGTTAATGTGGCTTCTTTCTTTTCCAAGTGACATTGGTTAGTTTAAAAAAAATTGATCTGAATTAAATTGGAGTTTTGAGGTTAATTAACCTATTAAAACCAAACTTTTATTGTGGCCACGGTGAAATTCTGGTTGGTGTAAATTTGTGTAGACCGCATTGAATAAGATAACTCCACGAGAACATCCGATAGTGGCAGGTCCCTCTACAATATTTAATGGTCTGAAACCAGACTTTAAGATATTTACAGTCTTGGATATAGCGAACAGGTTCTGGTCCATACCATTGGCAGAGGAATCACAAGGGAAATTCGCCTTTACTGTCGGGGATAGACAGTATACATGGACCAGGGTCCCGCAGGGGTTCCACAATAGTCCAAATATATTCCACCGTGTACTGAGTCAAGCCTTAGACGAGTTAGACCTATTAATGTATCTAGGAAATGAAATTAGCCAGGGGTATAAGGCACTCCCGCAGGAACGAAAGGCAGCCATAAAAGACATGCCAAGGCCAGTGACCGTCCGGGGAGTAAGGAAAGTGTTGGGACGATTTAACTACTGCAGAAATTTTATATCAGACTTTGCAGGGAAAGCAGAGCCGATTCAATGGTTAGTTAAAGGGGGGAGACCCGCCACTGATAAGATAGAATGGGAATCAGAGCAGGACGTGGCTTACGCAAAATTAAAAGCAGCCCTGACGTCCGCACCCGATCTAGGATTGCCAAATATAGTCAAACCATTCCATATATACTATAGTATAGACAGGAACTTCCATAACGCCGTAGTCACCCAAGAGTATGGGGGAGATATGAGGCCAATTGCCTATTACTCCACCCAACAAAGCCCCGTGGCTAAAGGAATGTCGAGATGCGTGGCGGCCCTCGACTGTGCCGCATGGGCGGGTGGATATGCAAGCCCGTCTTTATGTCAGGACAGCTGATATTACACACGCAACACACAGTGGTGGACCTGCTAAACACAGGTAAAATGAAGGCTGTATCAGACAGAAGGAGGGCGGCTTGGGAAGCAGTATTGATACCCAAGGACCAATCAGTCCAGATTATAAGGGAACATAGAGTCAACCCCGCAGACGGAATGCTATCAGAGGGTGAGGCACACGAGTGTCAGTTAGTAATCGAAGAAGAGGTCAGAGGAACCGTATCAGAATCGCCCCTTGAAAATCCCGAAAAATCCTTTTATGGAGACGGATCTCGCCGATATATAAATGGGGAGCCACACACTGGTTGGGCAGTAGTATCCGAGAATGGAGAAACAGTCGCAAAGGGAGGGCTTGAAGGAGGAACCTCAGCGCAGGTAGCAGAACTAGTGGCTGTCACGGAAGCATTGAAATTGGCGAAAGGAAAACGAGTAAATATATATACACAGACAGTAGATATGTGTTTGGTGTAGTGCATGATTATATGATAGCGTGGAATAGGAGAGGATATGTAACCTCCGGAGGAGGACAAATACAGCATGAGGAGGTAGTGAGAGACCTAGTAGAAGCAGTAAAAGGAGCAGAAGAGGTAGCAGTGATTAAAATAAAGGCACACCGTAAGATCGTGAGCGAGCAACAAAAAGGAAATATGTTAGCTGATCAGGCAGCAAGAGCAGCGGCGGACACAGAGATGCCTACACTAATAGCAGTAGGTAGAATAGGAGCAGAGGAAGTGAACATTAAAATAATTCAAGAGGAGACCGAAATGAAGGAGCAGGAACAGTGGACAAAGAGAGGCACAGCCAAAGGTAGAGATGGAATATGGAAAAAGGATCATGGGGGGCGGAATGGCATGATAGGTAGGCTAAGTATGGATTGGTGGTGGAGTGGATTGGACTATGATGTGGCAAGGTACTGCAGATGCTGCATCATCTGTGGACAGCAAACCTGGGTAGGCCCATAAAGGTTAAAATGGCCCACCAGCCACGACCCAAAGGCCCCTGGGAAAACCTCCAGATAGACTTTACTGGACCCCTACCTAACAGCAGAGGGAAGAAATACTGCTTAGTGATCATAGACCAGTTTACAAGGTGGGTGGAAGCATTCCCTACCAGAGACTGTTGTGCTCAGGCTGTGACCTGGATATTTGCATACGACGTGATACCGAGATGGGGGGTCCCGTTGCAAATAGATTCAGATCAAGGTACCTACTTTACGGGAAAGGTAATGAAAGAAGTCCTGACGAAAGGTCTTCGACCTGAAACGTTAACTCTGTTTCTCTCTCCACAGATGCTGCCTGGCCTGCTGAGTTTTTCCAGCGTTTTCTGTTGTTATTTTTAATGAAAGAAGCTTGTAAGCTACTAGGAGTAAGACAGAAGTTCAACATCCCCTATCATCCGCAAAGCTCAGGCATGGTAGAGCGAATGAACAGAACCTTGAAAACAGCTTTAAGCAAGGCCATAGCTGAAATCGGACAGGGATGGGTGGATGTCCTCCTGTGCATCCTGATGAGGCTGAGAGCCACTCCAAACAGGGTGACTGACACCATATGAACTCATGACTGGACAAGCAATGCGTCTGCCAGAAGGAGTAGCATCTGGTAGCGAGGGACGAGGACCCTTAAAAGATAAAATTAGGAAATACGTACAAACACTGGATAATCAATTGAAGGAGCTCAAACAAGAAGTTAAAGAACAACAACACATCAGAGATAAACATACACAAAAGCAGGGGGCCTCGGAGCCCCTACCTAAGGTGGGCGAGCAGGTATTTGTTAAAATATTGCCAGAGCGATCGGGATTCTCACCTAGATGGACCGGACCATTTGAGGTTATCATGACCAGCGATACATGTGCATGCATAGATATGAGGGAAAAGGGAGATGGAAACTTTGGACCCAGCTAAAACGATACAGCAATAACCCACCTGATCTTAAATCCCACAGGAACAATGGAATAAACACCGGAGATAAACTAACATCTGGTGACGACCAGGCTTCTGCTTAATTTACAGGGAAACTTCACCATGAAGGTGGGATTACTGCTGGGAATTGTATGCATCACAAAATAAGCGAAGGGACGTCCCACATTGCACGACAAGTACATGATGAGGAAGCACCATGTTTTAATGGAACAATCACATTCAGAGTCTCATCCATGGCTCCCAATACACAGAAAGAAGAGACAAGCGAACCGAGGATGCTACAATGTCCAGATATGAAACATGGACCTATGAATGGACTAGTATTATTTACCGAGGGAGAACAATTGTATGATAACGTGAGACACGAAATTGTACTGGTACTAATGAACTTAACCATGTTACAATGGCCAGGATATTGTGAGAGGTTTACTAAAACTAGAGAATTGTATGCATATATGATAAAGAATGTAATTAGCCAAGCTGCTGATGCGACAGGGGCCACCAGTTTCAGGGGACATGCTGCATTCCACCAAAGGATTAAGAGGAGCTTAGGAACCGATTTACTCATGGGAATAAATACGGGGACATCATTCATTAATGCCCTAGATATACAAGGAGTCCAGAGTAGCGTGGAATGACTACAAAAGGTAATACAACAGATTTTGGTTTGGTTCAACAAGGATCAGAGTTAGGAGGACATACGATAAGGAAATTACTCGAGGGAATCAAGATTATAGAGGACCATGCTAGCATTATCAACAAACTAAACCATAGAGATGAGGAACAGGCAAAAGACGGGGTAGGGCGAGGCTTGTGTCATGCCTATGGCCAATGGATCACTGGACAGTTAAAACATAATCTGGCACAGATACAGCGAGGCGAGGTACCAGACTGGATTAATAGCACACAGCTAATCCCGGCCCTCTGAGTGCTTGCACCCTCAAAGGGATGACCAGAGTATATCCGGTGATACAAAAATGTAAAGCAGAAGTGACAGCAATGATAGGCATGGTACTCCTGATACCAATGGTGGGACTAGACACGACTCCATACCCACAGCACCAGGTCATAAACATAGGCACAGTGAGGGGTGATACGCACCTCCAATACTATCCGATCGATACCTATGCCATCGGGAAGAATGGTACTATGAGAGGAGTCTCCCTAAACGGATGCCACGGGAAAGGCACGCTTACGATATGCCCACATCCGGTAGGAGAAGGCCCTAAGGATAAGTGCGACTATAATAAGACAGAGGGGTGTGTGTTGGAATTATCACATGTTGATCACCATCACACCCGCTCGGGATATAGGGGAGAAGGGGAGTATTGTATAGCCACCTCAGAGACTGAGTACCAATATAGTAACCTTGTGTGTGCAATCACAATGCCCAACTTCTGCGTTACGCCAAAGATCCCTGTGACAATTGGACACACCAGATTGGTGTATGTACATTCAAGAGAGGATATAAAACTAAATGTGACAGGTAATCTAAGGGCCATCTTTTGGATGAGACGTTAAACCGATGCCCATGTCTGCCCTCTCGGGTGGACGTAGAAGATCTCAGGGCCACTATTTTGAAGAGCAAGGGAGTTCTCCTGGGGCCAATATTTATCCCTCAACTTACATCACTCAAAAATAGTATCCCTGGACATTACCAAAATGCTATTTGTGGCACCTTGCTGTGAGAAAAATGGCTTCCGCATTTCATACATTGCGACATTACAAAAAGAGAATTTAGTTGTAAAATGCTTTGGGACGTCCTGAGGTCGGGAAATGAACAAGGATGAAAACACTTTGGTTCTACTTCCTGAAGAATCCCCCTGGGTTGCGGGATGAATCCTGTCGGACAAGCAGTTAGTTTGATCCACTTCCGCTCACTGATGTAAACCTGGAAGTGTTGAGTTGAACGGGATCGTAGGCGATCAATTTTCACTTCCCACTGCAACAGGCTAGAGGCGATTGGGAGTGATCCGAGTTTAAGAGGATGTGAATCCTGTGGGTTTGATGGTTTCTGACGTGTTGCTTTCTATGTCCTTATTTGGGGCAGTGGGCGTCAAGTTGTGATAATTATTTTAAAGCTGTGAAACCACACACGGTCCGTTTTTATCATCGACTGTTTGTGACAGACTAGTGCACAGAAACACACAGCAATCTCAGCGAGAGGCGGAAATTGGTCCATAGTTAAGTATGAAGCTGTAAACTCAACAGTCCACACTCTCACTCACACACGCTCACACACTCGCAGTCACAATCTCAGACACTCACATGCTCTCACACACACACGCACACTTACACTCACACAAAAACACACTCACTCAGATTCACACTCAATCACACTCTCAGACACACTCGCACACAGTCAAACACACACACTCGCACACTCAGACTCGCACACAAAGTCAGACACACGCATTCACTCATACACACACTCACGCACTCACACGCACTCCCACACACGCACAGACTCTCAAACACACACTCACATTCACAAACAGTCCATGATAAAAAGGAACCGTGTGTGATTTTACAGCTTTAAAATAATTATAACAAATTGACGTCCAATGCACCAAATAAGGACATAGAAGCATCACGTCAGAAACCATCTGACCCCCAGGATTCACAACTCCCCTCAAACACACACTCATACACACACACACACACACACTCATACACTCACACACGCACTCTCAAACACACACACTCACACACACTCTCAAACACACACACTCACACACAAACACACACTCTCAAACACTCATAAACTCACACACATTCACACACTCTCAAACACACACTCACACTCAAACATACACTCTCAAACACACTCTCAAACACACACTCACACACAAACACACACTCTCAAACACACACACGTACACACTCATACACTCACACACACACTCTCAAACGCACACACTCACACACACTCTCAAACACACTCACACACAAACACACACTCAAACACACGCACGTACACACTCATACACTCACACACACTCTCAAACACACACTCATACACACACACACACACTCAAACACACACACTCACACACACTCTCAAACACACACTCACACACAAACACACACTCTCAAACACACACACGTACACACTCATACACTCACACACACTCTCAAACACACACACACACTGTCAAACACACACACTCACAAACACACACACGCACACACTCATACACACACACACTCTCACACACACACACTCGCACACACACTCTCAAACACACACTCACACATTCACACTCAAACACACACGCATACACTCACAAACACACTCACGCTCACAGACACACACTCAAACACACACTCATACACTCACACATTCACACTCTAGAACACACACACTCACACACTCATACATTCATACTCTCAAACACACACACTCATACACTCACAGACACACTCACACATTCAAACACACACACTCACACACTCATACACGCACAGAAACACTCTCAAACACACACACTCGATCACACACACGCAAACACTCCCCTCATTCAATCCTCACACTCACTCCCCACACGCAATCCCCAAGCTCACTCCTCACTCTCTCCTCACTCTCTCCCCACACTATCTCCTCACTCTCTACCCCCACTCGCTCTCCTCACTCTCTCCCCTCACTCACTCCTCTCATTCTCTCCCCTCAATCCCTCCCATCACTCTCTCCCCTCACTCTCTCCAATCTCTCCCCTGACTCTCTCCCCTCACCCTCTCTCTCCTTATTCTCCCTTCACTCTCTCCTCTCATTCTCTCCTCACTCTCAATCTCCTCACACTTTACCATCATTCTCTCCCCTCACTCTCACTCCTCACAATCTCCACTCACTCTCTCCCCTCACTCTCTCTCCTCACTCTTTACCCTCACTCTCTCCTCACTCTCTGCCCTCACTCTCTCCCCTAACAATCTCCTCACTCTCTCCTCACTCTCTCCTCACTCTCTCCCCTCACCCTCCTCTCACTCTCTCTCCTCACTCTCGCCTGACACTCTCCTCTCACACTCTCTCCTCACTCACTCTCTCCCCTCACTCTCTCCTCACTCTCCCCTCACTCTCTCCCCTCACTTTCTCTCCTCATTCTCTCCCCTCACCCTCTCCCCGCACTCTCCCCTCACTCTCTCTCCCCTCACTCTCCCCTCACCCTCTCTCCTCACTCTCTACCGTCACTCTCTCTCCTCAATCTCTCCCCTCACTGTCTCCCATCACTCTCTCTCCTCAGCCTCTCCTCACTCTCCCCTCACTCTCTCTCCTCAGCCTCTCCTCACTCTCCCCTCACTCTCTCCCCTCACTTTCTCTCCTCATTCTCTCCCCTCACCCTCTCCCCTCACTCTCTCCCCTCACACTCCCCTCACCCTCTCTCCTCACACTCTACCATCACTCTCTCTCCTCAATCTCTCCCCTCACTGTCTCCCGTCACTCTCTCTCCTCACTCTCTCCAATCACTCAATCCCCTGACTCTATCCTCACATTCTCTCATCACTATCTCCCGTCACTCTCACTCCTCACTCTCTCCCCTCACTCTCTCTCCTCACTATCACCTCACTCTCGCTCCTCACCCTCTCTCCTCACTCTCTCCGCTCACCCTCCCCTCACTCTCTCCCCTCACTCCCTCCTCACTCGCTCCCTTCACTCTCTCACCGCACTCTCTCCCCTCACTCTCTTTCCTCAATCTCTCCCCTCACTCTCTCTCCTCACTCTCTCTTCTCACTCTCTTCTCTCACTCTCTCCCCTCACCCTCTCCCCTCACTCTCTCCTCACTCACTCCCCTCACTTTCTCTCCTCACTCTCACCCCTCACTCTCCCCTCACTCTCTCTTCAGTATCCCATCACTCTCTCCCCTCACTCTCCCTTCACTCTCTCCCTTCACTCCCCCCTCACTCTCTCTTCACTCTCCCCTCACTCTCTCCCCTCACTTTCTCACCTCATTCTCTCTCCTCACTCTCTACCCTCACTCTCTCTCTACAATCTCTCCCCTCACTCTCTCCCATCACTATCTCTCCTCAGTCTCTCCTCTCACTCTCTCTCCTCAGTCTCACCTCTCACTCTCTCCTCTCACTCTCTCCCCTCACTCTCTCCCCTCACTCTCTCCTGTGACTCTCCCCTCACTCTCTCTCCTCACTCTCTCTCCTCACTCTCTCCCTTCACTCTCTCTCCTCACTATCCCTCACTCTCCTCACTCTCCCCTCACTCTCTCCCCTACTCTCTCCCCACACTCTCTCTCCTCACTCTCCCCTCACTGTCTCCCCTCACTCTCTCTCCTCACTCTCTCTCCTCACTCTCTCCCCTCACTCATCAATCACTCTCTCCCTTCACTCTCCCCTCACCCACTCTCCACACTCTCTCCCCTTACCCTTTCTCCTCACTCTCTCCCCTCACTCTCTCTCCTCACTCTCTGCCCGCACTCTCTCTCCTCACTCTCTCCTCACTCTCTCTCCTCATTCTCTCCCCTCACTCTCCCCTCACTCTCACCCCTCACTCTCCCCTCACTCTCTCCTCACTCTCTCTCCGCACTTTCTCCCCTCTCTCTCTCTCCTCACTTTCTCCCCTCACGCTCTCCTTACTCTCACCCTCACTCTCTCACCCTCACTCTTTCCCCTCATTCTCTCCTCACAATCTCCCCTCACTCTTTCTCCTGATTCTCCCCTCACTCTCTGCACTCACTCTCTCCGCACTCACTCCCATCACTCTCTTCCCTCACACTCTCCCCTCGGTCTCTCTTCTCACTCTCTACTCACTCTCTCCCCTCACCCTCTCCCCTCACTCTCTCCTTACTCACTCCCCTCACTCTCTCCTCACTCTCCCCTCACTCTTTCCCCTCACTTTCTCTCCTCACTCTCCCCTCACTCTTCCTTACTCTCTCCCCTCACTCTCCGCTCAACCTCTCTCCTCACTCTCTCTCCTCACTCTCTCCTCACTCTCTTCCCTCATTCTCTCCCCTCACGCTCTCCCCTTACTCTCTCCCCTCACCCTCTCTCCTCACTCTCTCCTCTCTCACTCCCCTTACTCTCTCCTCACTTTCCCCCACTCTCTCCCCTCACTTTCTCTCCTCACTCTCATCCCTTACTCTCTCCCCTCCCTCGCTCTTCTCACTCTCTCCCCTCACTCTCTCCCCTCACCCTGTCCACTCAGTCTCTCTCCTCTCTCTCCCCTCACTCTCTCCTTACTCTCTCCCCTCACTCTCTGCTCAACCTCTCTCCTCATTCTCTACCCTCACTCTCTCTCTTCAATCTCTCCCGTCACTCTCTCCCATCATTCTCTCCTCAGTCTCTCCTCTCACTCTCTCTCCTCAGTCTCTCCTCTCACTCTCTCCCCTCACTCTCTCCCCTCACTCTCTCTCCTCACTCTCTCTCCTCACTCTCTCTGCTCACTCTCTCCCTTCACTCTCTCTCCTTACTCTCTCCCCTCACTCACTCCTCACTCTCCCCTCACTCTCTCCCCTCACTCTCTCTCCTCACTCTCCTCTTACTCTCTCTCTGGTGCAAGGGTCAAGGATGTCTCGGAGCGGCTGCAGGGCATTCTGGAGAGGGATGGTGAACAGCCAGTTGTCGTGGTGAGTATAGGTACCAACGATATAGGTAAAAACTGGGATTAGGTCCTAAAAGCTGAAAATAGGGAGTTAGGAGGTAAATTAAAAAATAGGACCTCAAAGGTAGTAATCTCAGGATTGCTATCAGTGCCACGTGCTAGTCAGAGTAGAAATAGAAGGATATTTCAGATGAATATGTGGCTAGAGGAATGGTGTAAGGGGGAGGGATTCAAATTCCTGGGACATTGAAACCGGTTATGGGGGAGGTGGGACCAGGACAAACTGGACGGTTTGCACCTGGGCAGGACTGGGACTGATGTCCTAGGGGGAGTGTTTGCTAGTGCTGTTGGGGAGGGTTTAAACTAAAATGGCAGGGGGTTGGGAACCTGTGCAGGGAGACAGACGAAAGGGAAGCAAGGATAGAAGGAAAAGACAGGAATGAGAAAAGCAAAAATGGCAGTCAGAGAAATCAAGGGTGTATATAAAACATGACACAGTAAATAATAATTCTAAAAGGTTTAAGAGTGTTAAAAAAACAAGCCTGAAGGCTTTAGGGTAAAAATTGAGTCGCGCCCCATTTGGGGCGCTAACCTCGCCGGGGCGCGACTTTTAGCGCCCCGAAAAAATTAGCGGCCCCGCGCCGGAACTTCAGTGGTTGCGCCCCAAGAGGGAAGCGGGGCGCCACTGGAAGCACCCCGCATCCCTCTTGGGGCGCTGCGAGGGAATATCCTGGCGCTACGTGCCGCAGCGCCACGCACTGCGGCACGTCGCACCGCGGTATTGCAGGCCTTCCTCCCCTTCTTAAAGGGGAGGGACCCTGCGCAGCGCGAACCGGGGCCCAGCTGGGCCCCCAGGGATCGGGAGTGCCGGCAAAAGAGTCTGGCACTCAAGAGAAGTGCCGGGCTCTTGGAGCGCAGCCGGCACTTCACGGTGGGGGGGCTTCACGGGGGCCGGGGACAGCAACGGGGGCAGGTGCTGGCAGGCGGCCAGCAACAAAAATGGCCGCCTGCCACCTCCCCTTTAAATATCGCCGCCCCGGCCGCACGTACGCCTCCCTGAACCCGTCGGACATAGCGTCTGGCGGTAAATCAGGGGGCGCGACTGAAGATCACGGCCGGGGCGCGAGCGGGGTGCTGCGCACGGCGATGACATCATCGCCGGCGGCGCAGCGCCACAGGGCGCTACCAGCTGCCGCTGCCGCTAACCTCCCGCTGAATTTTTCGGGAGGCGTGGGCGGCGCTGCGCCCGGGCGTTAGCTGCTTTACGCCCCATTAGCGCCCTCTTAAGGCGCTAACGGGAGGCGCAAGCAGCTGAATTTTTCCCCCTTTGTGTCTTAATGGGAGGAGCATTCGTAATAAGGTGGATGAATTGGCTGCGCAAATAGATGTAAACGGATATGATATAATTGGGATTACGGAGACGTGGATCCAAGGTGACCAAGGCTGGGAATTCAACATCCAGGGGTATTCAATCTTCAGGAGGGACAGGCGAAAAGGAAAAGGAGCTGGGGTAGCATTGCTGGTTTAAGAGGAGATAAACACAACAGTAAGGAAGGATATTAGCTCTGATAATGTGGAATCTGTATGGGTAGAGCTGACAAATACCAAGGGGCAGAAAACGTTAGTGGGAGTTGTATACAGACCCCCAAGCAGTAATACTGAGGTTGGGAATGGCATTAAACGGGAAATTAGAGACGCATGCAATAAGGGCACAGCAGTTATCATGAGTGACTTTAATCTACATATAGATTGGACTAACCAAATTAGTAACAATACTGTGGAGGAGGAATTCCTAGAGTGTATACGGGATGGTTTCCTGGACCAATATGTCGAGGAACCAACTAGAGATCAGGTCATCTTAGACTGGGTATTATGTAATGAGAAAGGATTAATTAGCAATCTTGTTGTGCGAGGCCCCTTGGGGAGGAGCAATCATAATATGATAGAATTCTTCATTAAGATGGAGAGTGAAGTAGTTGACTCAGAGACTAGTGTCCTGAATTAAAATAAAGGAAACTTCGATGGTATGTGGCGCGTATTGGCTAGGATGGATTGGGGAATGTGACTTAAAGGGTTGACGGTGGATAGGCAATGGCAAACATTTAAAGATTGCATGGATGAACTACAGAATTTGTTCATCCCTGTTTGGCATAAAAAAAAAAGGTGACTCAACCGTGGCTAACAAGGGAAATTAGGGATAGCATAAGATCCAAGGAGAGGACATATAAATTGGCCAGAAAAAGCAGCAAACCTGAGGATTGGGAGCAGTTTAGGATTCAGCAAAGGAGGACAAAGGGATTAATTAAGAGGAGGAAAATAGAGTATGAGAGTAAGCTTGCAGGGAACATAAAAATTGACTGTAAAAGCTTCCATAGATATGTGAAGAGAAAAAGATTGGTGAAGTCAAGCGTAGGTCCCTTGCAGTCAGAATCAGGGGAATTTATAATGGGGAACAACGAAATGGCAGACCAATTAAATACATACTTTGGTTCTGTCTTCACAAAGGAGGACACAAATAACCTCCCAGAGACGTCGGGGAACATAGGGTCTAATGAGAGGGAAGAACTGAATGAAATCCGTATTTGTAGGGAAATGGTGTTCGGGAAATTGACGGGATTGATGGCTGATAAATCCCCAGGGCCTGATAATCTACATCCTAGGGTACTTAAGGAAGTGGCCCTAGAAATAGTAGATGCATTACTTGTCTTCTTCCAAAATTATATAGACTCTGGAACAGTTCCCATGGATTGGAGGGTAGCTAATGTAACCCCACTATTTAAAAAAGGTGGGAGAGAGAAAACGGGGAATTATAGACCGGAAAGCCTGACATCGGTAATGGGGAAAATGTTAGAGTCGATTATAAAAGATGTAAAAGCAGAGCACTTGGAAAACAGTGACAGGATCGGACAAAGTCAACATGGATTTACAAAAGGTAAGTCATGCTTGACTAATCTACTGGAATTTTTTGAGGATGTAACTGGTAGAATAGATAAGGGAGAACCAGTGGATGCGGTGTATTTGGACTTCCAGAAGGCATTCGATAAGGTCCCGCATAAGAGATTGGCCAGCAAAGGTAAAGCACATGGGATTGGCAGACTTGGATAGAGAACTGATTGGCAGACACGAAGCAAAGAGTTGAAATAAACGGGTCTTCCTCCGAGTGGCAGGCAGTGGCTAGTGGGGTATCGCAGGGATCGGTGCTAGGACCCTTGTTATTCACATTATATATTAATAATCTAGACGAGGGAACTAGATGTAATATCTCCAAGTTTGAAGATGACACAAAGCTGGGTGGGCGTGTGTGGTGTGAGGAGGATGCAGAGAAACTCCAGTATGATTTGGACAAGTTGGGTGATTGGGCAGATGAATGGCAGATGCAGTATAATGTGGATAAATGCAAGGTTATCCACTTTGGTGGCAAAAACAGAAAGGCAGATTATTAGCTGAATGGCAATAGATTGGGAAAAGGGGAAGTGCAACGAGACCTGGGAGTCCGTGTGCACCAGTCATTGAAGGTAAGCATGCAGGTGCAGCAGGCGGTTAAGAAGGCAAATGGTATGTTGGCCTTCGTAGCGAGAGGATTCGAGTACTGGAGCAAAGATGTCTTGCTGCAGTTGTACAGGGCCTTGGTGAGAACACACCTTGAGTACTGTGTGCAGTTTTGGTCGCCTTATCTGAGGAAGGATGTTCTTGCCATGGAGGGAGTGCAGCAAAGCTTCACCAGTCTGATACCTGGGATGGCAGGAATGACGTATGAAGAGAGATTGGGACGATTGGTCTTGTATTCGCCAGAGTTTAGAAGAATGAGAGGGGATCTCATTGAAACTTATAAAATTCTAAAAGGACTAGACAGACTAGATGCAGGAAGGATGTTCCCGATGGCAGGGGAGTCCAGAACCAGGGGTCACAGTCTAAGGATAAGGGGTAAGCCATTTAGGACTGAGATGAGGAGGAATTTCTTCACCCAGAGAGTGGTGAACCTGTGGAAAACGTTACCACACAAGGCAGTTGAAGACAATACATTAAATATATTCAAGAAGGTGTTAGATATATTTCTTAAGTCTAAAGGGATCAAGGGATATGGGGAGAAAGCAGGGACAGGGTACTGAATTTGGATGATGAGCCATGATCTCATTAATAGGCGGAGCTGGCTCGAGGGGCCGAATGGCCTACTCCTGCTCCTATCTTCTATGTGTCTATGTTTGTATCCTCACTCTCTCACCTCACTCTCTCCTCACTCTC